>BSBM01001108.1:0-550000 GCA_027924585.1 Larix kaempferi | reverse complement strand
GAAGATGATGATGATGAATATGATTATTTTGATGATGATCATCATATTCGTCATCATCATCATCATCTTCATCATCATACTCATATTCATCATCATCCACCACCATCATCATCATCATCCTCGTCCTCACGATGATGATGATGATGAAGATGATGAAGATGATGATGATGATGATCGTGTTGTTGATGATGATGAAGATGATGATGATGATGATGAGGATGATGTGCTTCATATTCGTCATCATCTTCATCATCAACATCAATATCATCATCATCTCCATTAGTCATCATCATCATCATCATCATCGTCGTCATCATCATCATCATCATCATCATTATCATCGTCATCATCATCATCCTCATGCTCAACCTCACAATGATGATGATGACGATGATGATGATGATGATCATGCTGTGGATCATGTTGTGGATGACGATGAAGATGATGATGATGATGAGGATGATGTGCTGCATATTCGTCATCATCTTCATTATCAACATCAACATCATCATCATCATCATCATCATCATCATGACGAAGATCATGATGATGATGATGATGATGATAAGGATGATGGTGATGACGAGTATGATGAGGATGATGAAGATGATGAAGATGGTGATGATGATGATGACTGATGGAGATGATGATGATGATGATGATGATGATGATGATGATGATGATGATGATGGTGATGTTGATGATGAAGATGATGACGAATACGCATCACATCATCCTCATCATCATCATCATCTTCATCATCATCAACAACATGATCATCATCATCATCATCTTCATCATTGTCGTCATCATCATCATCATCATCATCATTGTGAGGACGAGGATGATCACATCATCCTCATCATCATCATCATCTTCATCATCATCATCATCATCATCTTCATCATCATCATCATATGATCATCATCATCATCATATGATCATCATCTTCATCATCCTCATCATCGTCATCATCATCTGCGTCCTCACAATGATGATGATCATGTTGATGATGATGATGAAGATGATCATGATGTGCTGCATATTCCTCATCATCATCATCATCTCAAAATTATTCATCATCATCATCGTACTCATATTCATCACCATCCACCACCATCATCATCATCATGACGAAGACGACGATGATGATGATGTTGATGATGATGTGCTGCATATTCTCCATCATCTTCAACAACATCTTCGTCATTGTCATCATCATCATCATCATCATGAAGAAGATGATGAAGATGATGATACCAAGATGATGACGAAGATGTCAATGATGATGATGATTATAAGGAAGATGGCGATGACAAGTATGATGACAAAGACGAAGATGACTATTATGATCACGAAGACAGTGATGATCATGACCATGATCATATGATGATGATGATGATGATGATGATGATGAAGATGGTGATGATGGTGACTAATGAATATGGTGATGATGATGATGATGATGATGACGAATATGATGATTTTGATGATGATCATATTCGTCATCATCATCATCTTCATCATCGTACTCATATTCATCATCATCCACCATCGTCATCATCATCATCGTACTCATATTCCTCATCATCCACCATCGTAATCATCATCATCATCATCATATCATCATCACCATCATCATCATCATCATCATCAACATATTATCATCATCACCATCATCATCATCATCATTATCATCTTCGTCCTCACAATGATGATGATGATGATGATGATCATGGTGTTGATGATGATGAAGATGATCATGATGATGAGGATGATGTGCTGCATATTCGTCATCATCTTCATCATCATCATCATCTCCATTAGTCATCATCATCATCTCCATTAGTCATCATCATCATCATCATCATCATCATCACCATCTTCATCGTCATCGTCATCGTCATCATCATCATCATTATCATCACCTTATACATCACTTTATACAACATTAATATATCTACTATGTATTTAATTATTCTTGATGTAATACATATGTTTCTAATTGAAAATTAAATTAATGTTTTGAAATCAAAATACACAAATTTGTAAATATACCCTTAAACCCCTAAATACCTAGAAGCACTTAAATGCACTTAGGGATTATGGGTTAGAAGAGGTCCTAAAGGCCTTTATGGAAGAGGGGCTCTTTATGGGGAGGGGCTCTAGGCATAACTTGACAAATTTAAATTTGTTGGGCAATAAATACTAAAATGTTACCCACCAAACATTACAACGTTCGGCAGGGACGAGCACGCGCATCTAATGCGCATGCACATCTAGCGATGCACGCGTCCCTGTTGAACATAAAATTTAGAAAATCACCCGCGTTCTTTCTCCTTCATTTTTTCCTCATTCATCGCGTTCTCTTCGCTAGTTTCACGCACAGTCCGACAAGCATTTACATGGTAGATTGAATTCATACACCATTTGGTGCTTCCTTCACCATTTGGATAAAATACACAACATTTGGGGCTCTATTTGGCTCTTTGTATTGAATACACACCTATTGGGCTCTATTTGGATCAATTGAGTGAATACACAACAGTTGGACTCTATTTGGAACCTTGGATTGAATTCTCATGCTACTTGTACACACATGAAGTCTTCTTATATATAGTGGACACATCAAAAGAGCATTTGACATTTGAAGCAAAGAGCAATCATAATCCTTGAGGTATGGTGATAATTTTATCTTGTTAAATGTAATTTAGTCTTCATTCGCTTGTTTGAATGGCATCTATTTTGGTTTTTCCTCATGAATTGTATAATATATCTATTTTAGTCTTCTTAATCTTCAACATAGACAATAAAAACATCTTACCAAAAAAAAAACTACAACATGCACCAAGCAATGCTTTCAACCTTTCATGAAGATAATAAAAAAAAATTACTTGCATCACCACCAATAACATTTAATAATCACATTCCTCCATCTAGTAGACAGACATTTGTTGAATTCCTCATGGTTTCACTACAACAACTCACACAAACACCTAAACAATTGAAAACTCTTAGTCTTTTGGGGCTATTTTCCCTCATCCATACCATGAAAATGAAGTGAGTATGAGCTTCTCCCTTGTAGGGAATTTGCTCCTACTAACATCCCATACTACCATCCAATACCATCCTACTGAGTTCCTAGAGGTGATGTTGTAACTTTATATGTAGGGCATTCCCAATAGCTTTTAAGATTATATGAAAACATTCTCACTAGATGTTGTTGTACATAATCAATTGCTACATCGAGCTTTAATAATCATGCACATCGAGTTTTAATATCTTGTTTGTTGTTCATTCTTGCAAGGGTCATATTTTTTTTTTCCAAAAAAAGCATTGAATATGGGTAACAGACGTAATAATAAAAGAAAGTCTAGAAGGATGTAGCTGCTCCCTGAAAAGACCCATGAGATAAGAGAAAATGACATGTTGTACATGCAAAACCGTAGAAATCAAAATGTTAG
This sequence comes from Larix kaempferi, assembly GCA_027924585.1. Taxonomy (NCBI): domain Eukaryota; kingdom Viridiplantae; phylum Streptophyta; class Pinopsida; order Pinales; family Pinaceae; genus Larix; species Larix kaempferi. The sequence goes on along the minus strand of BSBM01001108.1, from coordinate 546,536 downwards.
TGCCTTAGGTCCATCAACAAGCAAGGACGAAGTGGTTGAAGTCAATAAAATCTTGCCTAATGTCGAGTATGAAGGGATGGATGTTGAACAAGTTCTTAACTGGCAACCTCCCCAAGAAGAGCACACACCTGGCAAACACACTCCATTGCAGGACCAATTTGTGAACAAAGGGCCACAACAAACCATTAACGAGACTCATACTTCCTTCCTGACTCTCTTTCCTCGACTATCAACCAGACGACGAAGAACTCCCAGATGTATTCATGTGGATGAAAGTTAATTTTTAGGACTTGAAGGTAAGATTCCCAAACGCACTATTGATTTCCATTGTAACAAGATAATCAAAGATTTTTTTGAATCCAAAACCGATGCAGCAAAATGTCAATTGTTTCTTGCTTTATTAAAATCACATTGTCTAAATGTAGTTAGAATTTCAAAGGCCAACAATCATTTTGTTAGAAATCTACAATCTGCATTTAATTTGATTGGAAAAACTTCTCGTACAAAAGAATTTAATGTGGCCCGTCGTGTACTGTCGGAATCGATTGTAGACAAATCCACAAGGCAATGTCACCTACTATCACACACATGTAAGATATTTAAAGTAGATAGAAAGACTCTTCAAAAGTATTCTGCCATTAGAGAAAAACTTGAGACTCCGGGCCAAAACGATTGTTGGGCCTTTATTGGTAGGTTACCTCATTCAAATATGAAGCTCATTGATGCTGTTAAAGAACTAGTGCAGAAGTTTTGGCATGATAACACTAGACCGTCATCGAATCAAAGAGATGTTTTAAAGTTGAGAAAAGGTGTTAGGGGGGGTGAACCCCATGTCAAGCACTTCTTTGACATGACACAAACAAAACTCTATGAGAGGTTCAAGAATGAGCACACACAATTGAACTTGGGCCAAAGGTCCTTCGAAAAATGCAAACCCTGGTATGTTAGAATTTGCATTGATCGCAATACATGTTGTTGTAGATACCATGTAGAATTTGAGTACTATTATGATACATATACACATATATTTTGTGGTTTGCATACAACATTATGCAGGATTTCCCTTCGTTACAACCACCGAATGCATCCAGAGAATTTATAAATAGCATAATGTGTCGAAGGCCTGAAGGACAAAAATATTATAAAAGATCATGTTTATATGGGACATGTTCCAGTTGCAGTGGATTTGCATTATTGAGTCGCTGCATCCACGCAACCGCAGAGCACGAATTTGGGAGGATGTCAGTAGAAATACAGAACTTCCAGTACATAACATATCAAGTAGATAGTTCGAAGGAAAGCAAAAAAATTGCATTGGTGAAGTCACAGGTAATCTAAGTTTGCATACTTTCATACTATACATGTTGAATTTGTACATATATATTTAGATTGAAAATGTCACGTTGTATTAATGCCCTTGGTCTTGTGGCACTAGGTACAAATTTGCAAATTCATGAAGAAATTCTACCAAAAGACCGAGCATTATGTACAGCATGTCCATGTAGCACGATGGCAGGATGAACAATACAGACAGTGCAGGGACACCTTTCCCAAGGGCACAATATTGTCGGTTGTGGACTTTGTAGAAAACTACACCCTACAGCCACAGACTGAGATTCAAATTCAATACTAACATTCAAACCAAGTTAGCATAATGGTCCATATCACGTACAGGCACGCACCAGAGAGCATCAACGACATGAGGATAATATTGAAAGAGACCAACTTCTACATCAGTGATGATAGGTGCCACGACCTACATTATGTGCAACATTGCTTCAAAATTTTCTATGATCAGTTGAAGGAGAGAGGTATATAGATGGATCAGCATTGGATATGGTCAGATGGTTGTGTAGGCCAGTTCAAAAATGCACGTGTTTTCCAGTGGTTGAGTATTTTTCACAAGACTTATGATGTGCTACATGTATGAAACTATTTTGAGATCGGGCATGGAAAGGGAGAGCACGACGGGACTGGATCATGTCTCAAAACTGCCCTACGAAGGGAGGAGATGAGGTGCATGGGAGGCCCTCATATTCGGAATGCCGAATCCACAGTTTGATGGTGCAAAGAAAAAATGTCATATCGAACCACGAAGCAACACATACCAACAGGTAGAGGACATGTTGTCATGGATTTCTGGAATGTAGTTGATATAGATCGATCGTGTTCTTATAGTTGTAGTACTGTGCAAGGCACTCGTGGATTTCATTCGGTTCGAAGCTCAAACAACCCCTTATTTGAAATATGGACGTGAAAACTTGCTTGCTTTTGTGGGTCTTACAACAGTTGTGAGTGGGATGAGTGTGAATCAATGGATTGGGTTGATGAATGGGATCATGTATCACTTGCAGTGGACCCACGTGTAGTTGCTGAAACAATCCAGTTAGAGGAAGGCCAATCCTCTATTTCGAATGAATATGATCATATATCTGATGTTGTACAGCTAGGTAAACATTTCTACATGCATACCCCGGTTCCCTCCTTGTTTTTGTAATTATACAAGTTATCAAACCACTACTTGTTGGAATATGACCTTAAAATTCATTTTTGCAGGACACATCTACACAGTTGTCACCCCAACAGACAGTGCAATTGGGACGAATTATTGGTTGGCACGATGCATCTAGGGGAAGAAAACCCTCCTCGCATCATTAACGGATAGTGAAGGCATTACCTTTCCAACTAGCTCGATGGTTTTTCGGGGGGAATATCTTACAATGGATGGAAAGGGACCAAAGAGCAATGGCTACACATACACAGATTATAGACCAGAGTTGTAGGTGTATCACTTTATGCACTTGATCGTGGGTACAAACATTCAACTACAGACAATGTCAACGAAGTCATCAAACAAGGTATGCTACTTACTACCTCATGCAGAGCATGAGAGTTTGTCCGAGACAATAAAAACCGAGAGGATCCAGAAGGCCTAATTGACTGAGGTACATAGTATAGCCATGTGATTGTTTATTCATGCATGATTAATGTTATTCATGTTAGATAGTTTATTTGATATCGTTATCTTATATCGTTTATTTGATGTCTGAGTTATGATTAAGTTATGATTTATAACCATGTGATTGTTTATTCATGCATGATTAACCCTAGAAGCACTAATATAACCCTACAAACATAATCTAACCCTAGAAATGCTAGAAAGCTAAACTAACCCTAGAAACACTAATCTAACCCTCAAAAACTAATCTAGAATCCTAGAAACATAATCTAGCCCTAGAAATCCTAGAAAGCTAAACTAACCCTAGAAACACTAATCTAACCCTAGAAACACTAATCTAACCCTCATAAACTAATCTAGAATCCTAGAAACCTAATGTAGCCCTATTAACCTAATCTAGCCCTAGAATCTGTGACCCACCACACATGCCCTCAATAGGGGGTATTTGGACTCCAAGTGGGATAGGATCACTATTAGAAGTGTTTGTCACGTCACACAAGTACACCACTAGAGAAACCAACTTATAGAATCCAAGTCTACATGTCTATCTTGGAATTTTGATCCTCAAACCCTAGGTCTTATCAAGATGCCCGCAGCACCCAAATATGGATATTTCCCCCATTTTCTCTACCACTCTCTCCATTTGGAGCTTTAGGAATTGTTTCAATATTGGTCTAGTACTTGGATGAATATGAGGATCATTTGGGAGCTATGATTGAGTAGCACTAACATGTTCATCATTGTCACCTAATGGTTGGAAATGTCCTTGAGGGAGGCTTTAGACCTACCTCACCCATGTTAATGCTTGATTTTTTAGAAGTCCCTCATCACCATCTCCATCATCATCACCATTGTCGTTTTCATCATCACCATCTGCATCATCATTGTCATCTCTAGGTCCCTCATCACTGTGATCTTCATCACCATCACCATCACTGTCATCATCAATGTCTTCATCATCATCACCATCATCATCATCAGCAGCAGCACAAGTGCCTAGTGGATGATTTTCCAAAGTTGACCCCCATGTGCAAAAATTGCACACTCCCTCACTGAGAAAAACCCTAGTTTCCAAGATGGACGTACATGATGACACAGGGGCCACTGGGCCGAAGGGGAGGAGAACCCCTAGCACTATCCCGATGTCCTGAATGCAACGGAGTCAACGGTTTGTCGATCCAAGCCACGGTCTTCATTCTATGGCTCGTTCCATCCCACATCCAAAAGGCCTTGAGGGGCAACTACTGGATACCTGCCGGGGGCATAGAAATCCAACTGTACAACAAAACTAGGTTCAGAGGATTCATGCAAGTGTGTTTAGGTAGGTTCTGGCTAGGAACGCTAGCCACCAGTGCCTGGTGGATGATTTTCCAAAGTTGACCCCCGTGTGCAAAAATTGCACACTCCCTCACTGAGCAAAACCCTAGTTTCATAGATGGACATACAAGATGACACTGGGGCCACTGGGCTAGAGGGGAGGGGCACCCCTAGCATTGTCCTGGTGTCCTGAATCCAACAGAGTCGACGGTTCCTCCATCCGTGCCACAGTCTTCATTCTATGGCTTGTTTCATCTCGCATCCAAAAGGCCTTCAAGGGCACTTGCTGGATACATGTTGGAACCAAGGAATCCTTCGTTGTGTTCCATTAGCCTTTTGTTCAGCATTTCATGCTATGATAAGTGGTAATTCACCTCTATCATCGAAAACTTGGGTCTATAGGTACCTTCCCTTTCATATTCCTCGTTATCCATAGCTAACACAAGTTAGAGATGCGATTCAAACCCAATTGAAAGCAAAGGAAGTGGTTTTATGTGACGTCATATTTGCGAATAAACGTTCATGTAAACCAATAGAAGCTCAGACAATACTCCCTGCTTTTAAACACATTCTGGAGAAAGCAAGAGGACAAGTTCATCAAAGCGAATTCATTCATCTATATTCTCGTAATGTACACATAGTCCATCCTTATCTTGATAAACAAGAGTTTGATAATAGCTTGAACTTTTTGGGCGTGGTTATCTCCCTGTATCCGATTGTTTGATTGGTTGACAAGCTTTCCTAAAAATATGTACTTTGAACTTCTTTGTTTTATTGCTGAAAATTGGAAGGGATTTTCAAGTCATCTGCAAAATGCTCCTTTGTTGAAATCTGTGAGTTATTCCAACAACATAGATTTGGCTAGTGTATCAAATGCTACCTCCCACACCAAAATTTATCTTTTGTCAATAGAGTCACACATATTGTGGCTAACCAAATGGTCTGGGGAGCTTGGAAGTGCCGCCAAATATTATTCCATGCCTGAATCTTCCCAGAAGGCAATTATAAATTTAGATCCTCGAGAATGCCTGAATCTACCCAGAAGGCAATTATAAATTTAGATCCTCGAGAAGGTGAGAAACTGTATGAGTGGTTGAATCAATATCCTAGAATTACAGAGCTTTCTATCTCAAAGTTTGTTGAGCTGCTCCTGGATGTAGTATCAGACTCAACAAACAGTAAACTTGTTATCACCACTAGAATGGCCCCGGGGTGCCCGACTAGAATTCCCGCAGCACCCGAACCATGGCTTGGTTTGCGAGTCCGTCTTTTCCGGTAGGTTGGAGGCACCGGGTTTCAGCTACAGGACCCCCCACAGCGTGCCTTGAAAAACTGGAAGCGGTGCCAATGGGCCATCTCCAAAGCTAGGGTTTTGCTCAGTGATGGCCATTTCAAATTTGCTAAAGGGGTGCATTTCTCGTCTGGAGGCCACCGGGCGTCCGTGGCCACCGTGGACAGTTCCACAATGGCCACATGGACTTGTGGGAGCCAATTAAATCCAAGTCCACTCTCTGGTTTGGGTTCCGTGGCCTCGGAGCAAATCCCCAAAGTGTCCTTGAATGGCCCTGGGGTGCCCGACTAGAATGCCCGTAGCACCTGAGCCATGGCTCGGTTCGCGAATCCGTCGATTCCGGTGGGTCTGGGATGCCAAGTTCCAGCTAGTGGACCCCCACAACATTCCTTGAAGACCCGGAAGCGATGCCAATGGGCCATCTCCGGAGCTAGGGTTTTGCTCAGTGATGGCCATTCCAAATTCGCTAAAGGGGTGCATTTCTCATCCAGAGGCCATCGAGCATGCATGGCCACTGTGGATAGGTCCATAATGGCCATGTGGATCTATGGGAGTTGACGAAATCAAATTCGGCTCGTCGGTTTGGGTTCCGTGGCCTCGGAGCAAATCCCCAAAGTATCCCTAAATGGCCTTGGGGTGCCCGGCTAGAATGCCCGTATCGCCCAAACCCTGGCTTGGTTCACGAATCCGTCAATTCTTGTGGGTCCGAGACCCTGGGTTTCAGCTAGGGGACCCCCCACAACGTGCCTTGAAGACTCGGAAGCGGTGCCAATGGGACATCTCCATAGTTAGGGTTTTGCTTACTGATGGCCATTCCAAATTCGCTAAAGGGGTGCATTTCTCGTCCAGAGGCCACCAGGCATGCGTGGCCATTGTGGACCTGTGGGAGCCGACGAAATCCAAGTCCGCTCGTCGGTTTGGGTTCCATGGCCCCGGAGCAAATCCCCAAAGTGTCCTTGAATGGCCTCGTGGTGCCCGACTAGAATGCCCATAGCACCCGAACCGTGGCTTGGTTCATGAATACGTCGATTCCGATGGGTCCAGGATGCTAGGTTTCAGCTAGGGGACCACCCACAACATCCCTTCAAGACCCAAAAGTGGTGCCAATGGGCCATATCCGAGGCTAGGGTTTTGCTCAGTGATAACCATTCCAAATTCACTTAAGGGGTGCATTTCTCATCCGGAGGCCCCTGGGCGTGTGTGGCCACCGTGGATAGGTCGACAATGGCCATGTGGACCTGTGGGAGCTGACGAAATCCAAGTCCGCTCGACGGTTTGGGTTCCGTTGCCCCGGAGCAAATCCCCAAAGTGTCCCTGAATGGCCCCGGGGTGCCCGATTAGAATGCCTGTAGCAGCCAAACCGTGGCTCGGTTCACAAATCTGTCGATTCTGGTGGGTCCAGGACGTCGGGTTTCAGCTAAGGGACCCCCCATATCATGCCTTCAAGACTAGGAAGCAGTGCCAATGGGCCATCTCCGGAGCTAGGGTTTTGCTCAGTGATGACCATTCAGGGACACTTTGGGGATTTGCTACGGGACAACGGAACCCAAACCTGCGAGCGGACTTGGATTCCATCAGCTCCCATAGGACCACGTGGCCATTGTCGACCTATCCACGGTGGCCACGCATGCCTGGGGGCCTCCGAAAGAGAAACGCACCCCTTAAGCAAATTTGGAATGGCCATCACTAAGAAAAACCCTAGCTCCAGAGATGGTCCATTGGCACCGCTTTTGGGTCTTCAAGGCACACTATGGGGGGTCCCCTAGCTGAAACCCAACGTCCTAGACACACCGGAATCGATAGATTCGCAAATCAGGGTTCGGGCACTACGGGCATTCTAGCTGGGCACCCCGGGGCCATTTAGGGACACTTTGGGTATTTGGTCCAAGGCCACGGAACCCAAACCGACGAGCGGACTTGGATTCTGTCGACTACCACAGGTCCATGTGGCCATTTTGGACTTGTCCACGGTGGCCACGCACTCTCGGTGGCCTCCGGACAAGAAATGTACCCCATTAGCGAATTTGGAATGGCCATCACTGAGCAAAACCCTAGCTCCGTAGATGGCCCATTGGCACCGCTTCCGCGTCTTCAAGGCACGCTGTGGGGCATCCCTTAGCTGAAACCCGATGTCTTAGACCCACCGGAATCGACGGATTTGTGAACTAAGCCACGGTTCAGGCGCTACGGGAATTCTAGTCGAGCACCCTAGGGCCTTTCAGGGACACTTTGGGGATTTGCTCTGAGGCCACGGAACCCAAACCAGAGAGCGGACTTGGATTTCGTCAGCTCCCACGGGTCCATGTGGCCTTTGTGGACCTGTCCATGATGGCCATTCATGCTCGGTGGCCTCCGGACGAGAAATGCGCCCCTTTAGCGAATTTGGAATGGCCATCACTGAGCAAAACCCTAGCTCTGGAGATGGCCCATTGGCACCGCTTCGGAGTCTTTAAGGCACGTTGTGGGGGGGGGCCTAGCTGAAACCCGGCACCCCGGACCTACCAGATTTGACGGATTCACGAACCAAGCCATGGTTTGGGCGCTGCGGGCATTCTAGTCGGGCACCCCAGGGCCATTCTAGTGGTGATTACAAGTTTATTGTCTGTTGAGTCAGATACTACATCCAGGAGCCACTCAACAAACTTTGAGATAGAAAGCTCTGTAATTCTAGGATACTGATTCAACCACTCATACAGTTTCTCACCTTCTCGAGGATCTAAATTTATAATTTCCTTTTGGATAGATTCAGGCATTCTCGAGGATCTAAATTTATAATTGCCTTCTACTTAGATTCAGGCATGGAATAATATTTGGCGGCACTTCCAAACTCCCCAGACCATTTGGTTAGCCACAATATGTGCGACTCCTTTTACGAAATATAAATTCTGGTGTGGGTGGCAGCATTTGATACACTAGCCAAATCTATGTTGCTAGAAGAACTTACATATTTCAACAAAGGAGCGTTTTGCAGGTGACTTGAAAATCCCTTCCAATTTTCAGCAATAAAACAAAGAAGTTCAAAGTATAGATTTTCAGGAAAGCTTGTCAACCAATTATACAACCGGATACAGGGAGATAACCATGCCCAAAAATTTCAAGCTATTATAAAACTCTTGTTTATCAAGATAAGGATGGACTATGTGTACATTACGAGAATATAGATGAATGAAGTCGCTTTGATGAACTTGTCCTCTTGCTTTCTCCAGAATGTGTTTAAAAGCAGGGAGTATTGTCCGAGCTTCTGTTGGTTTACATAAATGTTTATTCCCAAAGATGACATCACATAAAACCACTTCCTTAGCTTTCAATTGGGTTTGAATGGCATCTCTAACTTGTGTTAGCTGTGGATAACGAGGAATATGAAAGGGAAGGTACCTAGAGACCCAAGTTTTCGATGATAGAGGTGAATTACCACTTATCAGAGCACGAAATGCTGAACAAAAGGCTAATGGAACACAATGAAGGATTCCCTGGTTCCGACATGTATCCAACAAGTTCCCTTGAAGGCCTTTTGGATGTGAGACAGAACAGGCCATAGAATGAAGACCGTGTCTCGGATCGACGAACCATCGACTCCGTTAGATTCAGGACGTCGGGATAGTGCTAGGGGTGCCCCTCTTGTTAACACCCAAAAAGTGCTCACTAGCTCATTTCCCTATTCACATGACCCATTTGTCCACTTTTCCACCATTTGAGCCTTAATACCTTCAAAAGGTCACCAAAAAGACCAAAAAACACCTTTTTCCCCTCAAAATACTTATTTTTCCTCAAAAAATACAAAAAACCCTAAAAAGGGGTCCAAAATTCCCAAAATCAATTAAAAGGGAATAAAAATATAAAATATATTCAAAAAAAGAAAAAGAGGGAAAAGGAGACCTAAACCATTTTGGTCAATACCATTGGTTTCCTTAAACCACAATGGTATTCCTCATCACCAAAAAACTATAAAAAGGTGATAGGGGCTCCTCATTATTCATCCATATTCATCCTATCCTCATGCTGCTGAAATCCCTTTTGAGCATTACTCATACCTTTTGAGCTTTTGCCCACCATTGAAGCACCTTGGAGAAGAGAGACCTTTGGACATTGGAGCACCTCGACACTGCAGCTGCCCCAACTCAGCAATCCTCACCATTGAGGTATTTCTTTGCAAGCCATTGCTTTCCCATTAATACAAACATTCAAATTTTTATTTATTTCTTCCATGAATCAATTTTGCTCATTGTTTTTAATCTAGATCTCTTTACTTTTACTGTTTACTGTCATAGATTTACATTAGTTTTTTACTTTTTACATTGAGACTGCTATTACCAGTTAATAGGTGCATCCTTTGCACATGCTTGGTTGCAAAACCAAGCAAAAGTTTCTACTATCCCCACTACCACTCAAATCCCAACACCTACTGGACATATTCCAAACCCATCTGTAACTCATGTTGCATTAGGTGGCGCAGGCCCTTCTCACACACCTTTGGGTGGGGGGCACACCCCTTTTACCCTTGGGGGCAATGGCCCTATACATAATGCTACCACTAGTACTTATGCACCAATGACAATGTCATACCCCTCTGCCAATTTTCCATTTATGGATAGTCTTAACCTACCAGATTTGGCAAGGCTAACAAATGACCCCATTAGGCATGACCCTACTTGGCCCCCCATGCCCACAAAACTCCCCTCAGACATCCCAAAGTTTGAAGGGAAGGCTGTGGAATATCCCCAAAACCATGTCATGTCATTTAATCTATGGTGTGCCTCGAACTCTATTGTGGATGACTCTATTCGCTTGCGCCTATTGCAATGAACTTTTACTGGCTCAGCCGCCAAATGGTACATCGAGCAACCGCATGGGATGCATCCCACCTTTACATCCCTTGCCTCAACTTTCCTACAATTCTTCTAACTACCTATCTGTTACGACGCGGGAGTAAAAATCCTCTTATCTTGTAGACAAAATATGGCCACCCACATCACGGATCACATTCATGAGTGGCGTAAACGTCGGAGTCTATGCAAGATCAAGCTAGATGACTGTATTTTGTTGGATTGGTTCCTGAAATCTCTCCTTCCACTCATAGCCAAGGATGTGGCTTCTGAACGACCCCAGTCGGAAGAAGAAGCCATTCTAAAAGCACAGCAATTTGATCTGATCTACGCCCAGTGTGGCTACTTGTATACCATTTTACTTGATGCTCCCCGCGGCGATTCCTCCCGGACTAACGTGATGGGGGCATTCCACGCTGTCGACAGCATCATTGGACAAGTTGCATCCCACAACCAACCCTTTTCCATTATGCGCAATAATACCGGCCCCGATCTTTCACGGGCCACATCTCACTCCGGAGCTACAACTTCGTATGCTCCCATGGCCCACCCCCACCACACTCATGGACCCCCATGTCCACCACAGTGTTATGGTCGTGCACCTTCAGCCTATCCACCTCCGGTTGCACCCCCTACGTATTACCATCAGCAGGCCATACATACTCTTGTTCACTCACAAGCCCTAGCGTTTTATTACCCACCACAGGCAGCGCTTGCTGCACCACAACCTCCAGTCACTCAGAATTATCCTCCAAACAACAACAACACTGCCCCCGCCAACCAAAACCCTGATCGACCATCGAAACAGGGTAAGAACCCCAATTTACGAACAAACCACCCATGTTCCATATGCGGGGTATACGGCCATTACACACACACTTGCCCCCATTTGGAGCGAGCGTGCCAACTGTGGACTGATGACGCCCAACGCCAAGGGCACGCGGCACAACCAGCGCCACCTCGTCAACCACAACCCATGGTGCTGCAGAATCCGTTTCCCACAAAAGGAGTGGCGAACACTCGTCCGTTGGATCCTCCTCAAGGAACCACAGTACCACAACAATAAATCACATATGTTGCACACACAAACCAACCGATGGATTCAGGTACTCATCATCTCCTTATGATGTCATCGACCGACATGAATCTCCAAATGCGTCGAAACCAATACACCCCCGTTGCACCTGAAAATGTTCTCCCTATGATTAAACAACCAGTTCAGAACGTACCTACGTCATTTGTCTCCACAGTCGGACCTGGGATATACTTGTATACACCCATGTATTCCATGTTCCAATCCATTCCACCCCCTATGTGGACAGCCAAAATATCTGATTTGTGCACCATCTCGCACAATAGGCATGCACCTAACCAACAACCCCCTTTACTGCCGCAACCACCCTCAGTTCCCAGTCATGTCGGAGCCACACCAAGCCACACTATCCCGTTTTTATTTCCTCCTTCAGGAGGCATCAGCACACCAGTAATGGCTACGCTCAATATTCCAGGGTTAACGTTAGGACTACCTGTGTGGTACCTACCTGCCCCAACCCCTCCCCTGACACCGAATGTAATTTTACAACCAGTACAACCCATCAATACTTCTAACTGTCCACCCCCTGGTGTAGCGAACATCCAAAACCGACCACCTCCAACAAGGGCCACTGCATCAATATCTAGTAATGCTCCCCCTCAAATCTCCTACAATGAGGGTAGAGGCCCACAAACTACACCGCTGGACCCACAACCCGCATCGCCCCATCGACTCCAAAGTTGGCGAAGAATCCCCCAACAATCCGTGATCCCCCCAAATGCTCTTTGTGCGACGATATAGGCCATGCTACCCATCAATGTTCACAATTACCAACACTTCAAGAACACATGCAAATGTTGGATGATGACACTAACATCCAAGTTGTCAAACTAGCACTGCCCCCCTCAGCCTCACGATAAATCGTTGCGTACCAACCACCCTTGTGAGATATGCGGCATTTACGACCATTACTCACATCACTGCCCCGATCTCCTAGATTATAGAGCAGCTCTATACGAACTGAATAATGCCGACCTAGAGACATCCCCTCCTCTTATTGAGGAAATTCATCCCCCACCATCTTCCTCCTCAAAAGATATTAACACAATTTACATGGTTTCCAATGGAGACCCATTTGTCCGGTCGGCCCCTTCCACTGATCCCTCTGACACACATGTTCAACCTTTTCAAATCAACAAGGAAACCACATGTCCACAACATGGGGGCAGGCCCAAAACCTTTCCTACTCATCATCATCATCATTGTCCTCAGAGATACTGGGGGCATCCACCCCGTAAGGGGAATCCCCCATCATCATATCATCACTATAGTATGCCACCACGACCCACATCCTCATGGTACACCCCCCTGCCAGCAGTTACTCAATGCCCTGTTGATCCTTCTCTGAGACAACATCTGCACCACATTGACATCTCTCAATTAGAGGTCATAATAGATTACCTTGACCCTGGGATAGGGGGAATGATCAATCATTTTGAACCTTCCCCATCACATCTATCTCAGTATTTCAATGACCTTCCCCATCACATCTATCAGAGTCATTATGACTTCCATTTTTCGCAACATTTGCACCGTCGGATTCATATTTCCGTGCCCGTGATGATGCTTGAGATCATTTCTCGCTCTCACCAAAAAATTTCAAGCATTTTTTCCATGACCCTTGTCGCCTTGATTCTCATATCACATCGTCCGTTATCAGTTTATTGGCAATTTTTATACCATCGGATTCAGTTTTCCGAACCTGTGATGATGCTTGAGATCATTTCTCGCTCTCACCCCAAGATTTTTTGGGTCTTGTTTCGCACACCCCTCGTCGCCTCGATTCACGTGCCACATCGGCCATTATCTATTTTTGGCATTCCTTATACCATCGGATTCAGTTTTCCGAACCTATAATGATGCTTGAGATCATTTCTCGCTATCACCAAAATCCTTTTTGGCATTGCGTCCCTACATCTTACCGCCTCAGTTTCCGTGCCACATTGACCGCTGTCAATCTTTACAAAATTTTTGCATCACAACTTATACATGAGCCCTTCACTCCATCCATACTGCAATTATGGTGTTGCTTTTATATCATTGATCAACCCGCAAGGAGCCCCATTAGTGTTCCCCCCTATCACTGTGCTTGACCCCCATACATGTCCCTTGATTGAACACTTCCTCCTTGCCTCACCACCACTTTGGTTCGGTATAATTTTACCCCTTTTTTGGGCTGATCAATTCCTTTACGAAAAAGGCACTTAGGGAGTTTCTGTTAAGCTCTTTTTTGACTCCTAAAAGAATGAAAAGATCGCCGAGAAATCTTACTTCCTTTCATGCTCATTAAACGTATTTGAAAGGGCGTCTACCTGGTATAAGTTTACCCCTTTTTCAGACCTTGTAGACTAATTACGAAAAATGAATACTCTAGTCACATTGGCTAGGAGAGTTCTCCATTTGCATTATTTTATGCTTTTTTCAGTCCATGGAGACTAACACACGAAAAAGAACACCATTGGAGTCTACTTACTGCTTTCAGACTCTCTAAAACTGAAAGCAACCACGAGCATGAACTGTCCCGGGCTCGTACAAATCCACACGATAGCACCATTATAGAGCATACTTCTGTCCTTTCTTGGAGCTCCTTAAACAATCAAGAAGGCCCTAACGGTGCCTCTTAGCGTCACAACATATCATGTTTAGTCACACTATCATGGCAGCTTCCCAAATTTGATCGCCTTTTTTCAGAGCATTCTACAATATGACACTTCTAGAGTTTACCGATACCATTATCAGTTTACCCTCTCGAACCTCTCCCATTGCAGTACATATCCCTATCCCTTAAAGCTATGATCCCTGTACCCAAAATTCAATTTCATATGCTGCCAAGTCAATCATGTCATCATGCTCTGAACAAAGGAAGATTGAGTCCACCCACTTGATGACCCCAATTATTCCCCATCCCTACAGTATGTTAGTCCCATCATCAGTATTATCACACTTTGGTTGTACACCTCGCGCTCCTATCAAGGAAACATCATTGCCTTGGTAGTTGTTGGTCTCCCTTTGTTGACATCAACCAATCTATTCCAGAGGATAAACCCAGAGGTCCTTGTGCCTTGGACTCATCACCATCAATGGTGAGTGCCTATGGATCATTTGTGAAAGGAGCCCTTAGTGCCTCTCTCAATGATTGTTTCTCACATGCTCGACGTCAAGACCTTGATCGAATCGTTGAGATCCGTACAGGGTATCGGTTCTTTCAGTTATTAGTTGAAGACCCCGGGTGTCACTCGACTCTAGCACATTGATGAGTCTAATTTCAGAACAACCAATTACAGGTTCCTATTGATATCCGGGCTGCGCTTGGTGACAGTATTTGAGAGTTCGCTAGTTTGATACTCCCTCAAGTATACAATATTGACTCATAGTTGTCGAGTCCCTACAGTTATTGGATACCTTTAAATCCAACAGTTCATCAGCCTTTTTGAAACCTTATTTAGAACGGCTGGTGCTCATTTCCAGTGTATCAGTTTTCAGATCAGTCATGGTATGACCATGAAGTATGTCCCAACATTGTGTCCGCTGTGGACCATTATGATATACACAGCAGGTTTATATGTATTGTTCAGGTCCCTTCTTTTGGACCTCATTGTTATTTATATGTCATGATATGAGCATGGGATTGCCCGCCTCATCCATTATCAGATATTATTCCTCATTCATTTTGAGGCCATGTATTTTTTGTTTTGTGCAGTTTGCATGGGCCCAGTGTTCCAATATCCAATCGATCTCTTCTCTCCTCCAAACCCCAGGAAAAAGACAAAAGAAATATGATATCTATCGGCCATACGATGAGCTCCTGCCCTCACACATCAAGGGGCAATCTGTTAACACCCAAAAAGTTCTCACTAGCTCATTTCCCTATTCACATGACCCATTTGTCCACTTTTCCATCATTTGAGCCTTTAAGACCTTCAAAAGGTCACCAAAAAGACCAAAAAACACCTTTTCCCCTCAACATACTTATTTTTCCTCAAAAATACAAAAAACCCTCAAAAAGGGTTCAAAATTCCCAAAATCAATTAAAAGGGAATAAAAATATAAAATATATTCAAAAAAAGAAAAAGAGGGAAAAAGAGACCTAAACCATTTTGGTCAATACCATTGGTTTCCTTAAACCACAATGGTATTCCTCATCACCAAAAAACTATAAAAAGGTGATAGGGGCTCCTCATTATTCATCCATATTCATCCTATCCTCATGCTGCTGAAATCCCTTTTGAGCATTACTCATACCTTTTGAGCTTTTGCCCACCATTGAAGCACCTTGGAGAAGAGAGACCTTTGGACATTGGAGCACCTCGACACTGCAGCTGCCCCAACTCAACAATCCTCACCATTGAGGTATTTCTTTGCAAGCCATTTCTTTCCCATTAATACAAACATTCAAATTTTTATTTATTTCTTCAATGAATCAATTTTGCTCATTGTTTTTAATCTAGATCTCTTTACTTTTACTGTTTACTGTCATAGATTTACATTAGTTTTTTACTTTTTACTTTGAGACTGCTATTACCAGTTAATAGGTGCATCCTTTGCACATGCTTGGTTGCAAAACCAAGCAACACCTCCCCTCCAGCCCGGTGGCCCCGATGTCATCTTGTATGTCCATCTTGGAAACAAGGGTTTTGCTCAGTGAGGAAGTGTGCAATTTTTGCACACGGGGGTCAACTTTGGAAAATAATCCACTAGGAAATTGTAGCTAGCATTCCCAGCCAGAACCTACTTAAACACACTTGCATGACTCCCCGGAACCCGATTTTGTTGCATGGTTGGAGTTCTATGCCCCCGGCAGGTATCCAACAAGTGCCCCTGAAGGCATTTTGGATGCGAGAGAGAACGAGCCATAGAATGAAGACCGTGGCTCGGATCGAGGAACCGTTGACCCCGTTGCATTCAGGACATCAGGAAAGTACTAGGGTTTCCCCTCCCCTCTAACCCGGTGACCTCGGTGTCATCTTGTATGTCCATCTTGGAAACTAGGGTTATGCTCAGTGAGGGAGTGTGCAATTTTTGCACACGGGGGTCAACTTTGGAAAATCATCCACCAGGCACTTGTGGCTAGCGTTCCCAGCCAGAACCTACCTAGACACACTTGCATGAATCCCCAAAACCCATTTTAGTTGCACGGTTGGAGTTCTATGCCCCCGACAGGTATCCAACAGGTGCCCCTCAAGGCCTTTTGGATGCGAGACGGAACAAGCCATAGAATGAAGACCGTGGCTCGGATCGACGAACCGTCAACTCCGTTGGATTCAGGACGTCAGGATAGTGCTAGGGGTGCCCCTCCCCTCCAGCCCGATGGCCCTGGTGTCATCTTGTAGGTCCATCTTGGAAACTAGGGTTTTTCTCAGTGAGGGAGTGTGCAATTTTTGCACACGGGGGTCAACTCTGGAAAATCATCCACCGGGCACTTGTGGTGATCATGATGATGATGGTGATGATAATGAATACGTTGATGATGATGGTGATGGTGATGGTGATGAAGAAGATGGTGATGATGATGTACACGATGATGAGGGACCTACAGATGACAGTGATGATGAAGATGGTGATGATGATGACGAAAATGGTGATGATGATGGATATGGTGATGGCGATGGTTCTGTCTCGCATCCAAAAGATGGAGATGGTGATGATGACGAAGATGGTGATGATGATGAAGATGGTGACGTTGATGATGATAGTGATGGTGGTGAGGTTGATGGTGATGGTGATGGTGATGGTTCTGTCTCGCATCCAAAAGATGGATATGGTGATGATGATGAAGATGGTGACGTTTAGGATGATGGTGATGGTGATGGTGGTGAAGTTGATGGTGATGGTGATGGTGATGATGAAGAAGATGGTGATGATGATGAAGGTGTTGATGATGATGGCGATGGTGATGAAGATGATGACAATGATGATGAAGATGGTGATGATGATGGACACGGTGATGAGGGAACTATAGATGACAATGATGTTGAAGATGGTGATGATGGTGACGATGGTGGTGAAGTTTATGGTGATGGTGATGGTGATGATGGAGATGGTGATGGTTTCGTCTCGCATCCAAAAGATGGATATGGCCATGATGACGAAGATGGTGATGATGATGAAGATGGTGACGTTGATGATGATGGTGATGGTGATGGTGATGGTGATGGTGATGGTGATGGTGATGGTGATGGTGATGGTGATGGTGATGGTGATGGTGATGGTGATGGTGATGGTGATGATGAAGATGGTGATGGTTCCGTCTCGCATCCAAAAGATGGAGATGGTGATGATGTAAAATTAGTCACAGCAGATCTATTGAACAAGTAAATCAATCACAATAATGTAAGACAAATTGGAGTAAAAACTGTGCAAGAGAGATGCATCAGTGCTCTATAATCCAGAATAGTGAAAATACAATACAATACTGTCACAATGAGTGAGCAAAGCGAATTAGCCAAGGAGGTCATTCGAATATACTGCATGGCATAGCTTGGCTCCAACTAGGAGTGCTCATCATGAATCAGTGGTGGTCATCAATGCACAAGTAATTGTCAAACGGGTGTCAGACTGAGTCTAACTGAGTGTAATAAGTGTAACTGATGATAAATGGCACTAATGTAGGGAAGGAGGCTCAGTGGAGGGAGAATGAGGAGTTTATTGAACTCAAAACAGGTAGTCAAGTCTCATCTGAGGTCCATCGGAGTGATAACAATAGTTAGGAGTTAGTCTAGCCTTAAATCAAGGCAAGACAGGTGACTAACTGAAGTGAACTGAGGTGGTAGGTGAGAAAAGGCACCCTTCTGCAATGGAAGGTGAGAAGTGGGCGCATGACTGGCTAGGAGGGATTAATCTGAGTGGAAGGTAGCTCTCGAGTGCTGGAAGACTAGGGACTAGGTGCTGGAGGTACCAAACTGATGACTGGGAAGCATGCGGATGCATGCAATGCATGCATGCATGCAGAGTGCATGCAAAAGTACATACTGAATGATGAGATATCCTAACACCCCCCCTCAAGCTATACTATGATGTAAAAAATAGAATGTAGGGCCCTGGTTACTGATACCAAAGGTCACCCGAATACAATAATAATCCAAATAAAGAACAGTTCATGAACCGAGGAAATGGAGAAAACCTCATGGGAAAACCCCCCCCTCAAAATGGACTGTAACACACCAAAATATTTAACTGCTCCAAACTCAAGTAGATATGTCTGGAGGTATCTTACTCTCGGGAGTAAATGGATCATGCTCCAAAAACATGTGCTCGAATTCTCCATCAGTGGATGCAAGAGAATGTGGAGACTTCATGAACTTTCTCTTCATACCAAAAATGGTGAGAACAAATCTAAAAATATGAGGATGATTCTGGAACCTGTGATTCGAACCAAGTGAGGTAGGAATAGCTCCAGCCAGATCAAATAGATCTTGAAACTTGAAATTCTTATCAGTGGAAGTTAAATCAACTCCAAGATTTTGCAAATGGTTTCTTGAGATCTCCTTTGAACCAACAAGGGTATGATCAAAACCAAAATCAGCAAAAATTGCATGAGAATTGAACTCAAGCGAATGGTAGTGTTCTTTATCTTTAGTAAAAATCTGAGAAACTATGTAAATGATAGAACATAAGTATATAGGGGGCATGCAATCAAGGAGGGTGAATGCTTCACCTCCAAAATCAGTTTTACCTCCAAAACATCAAATAGATCATTATTCTGCATACCAACAAACTCATGTGAAAGAGAGGATTCAAGAACCTCTTCGGAATCTAGAGTATGAGTTGGTTTATCTTGCTCATAATTCGAAATGGAAGAAATTGAGAGAGTGAGTTTTGAATCTACAGTTTCTTCTTCATCTTGAACAATGGATGAGGCCAAGACATAATCGGAGAGAGCACATAAGGAGATCTCACTGGGCTTGTTCTCCAAAAGGATAGCATGATCCTCTTCTTCCTGCTTTCCAAATTCTCTATTGAGTTGGGCCCATAGATCTCTTGGATTTTCAGTAGTAGTACTGAGGTAGTGCATACAAGGAGACATAGCAAGACATATTGTCCCAAAAGCTTTGTCACAATCATTAAGCTAATCATTCTCCTCTTCATCGGAATCAAAATCTCTTGTAATACCAATACACATAGCAAAGAGACATTGTCTCTTCAAACATGCAATCATCTTTGGTTTCCATTCATCATAGTTGAATGGAGTAAGAAGATTTTGTGAAGAAGAATATTCCATCTCTGCAATAGCAGATGAAAATGGAGGAAGAAAGAAACCTACAAATCACAAGCAAACAAGAACCATAAGGTCGAACAATCCACCCTTTTAGAGTTGCATCACACCTGGGATTGGAGATCAAGCAAGCTTGAATGATCCAATGTGTCAAATCCAGGAATTCTGTGGAAAACTCAGGCTTCTGGAGTGGATTGGAGAGTATTTTTCAGCTTTGCATGCACATGAGATGTTTCATGCCAAAACTTCAGTATTTTTGAGCAAATTCACTCAATTCTTCATGTAGAACACCTGTAGGAGAGAGATCTTGTCCCTGCAATGGCTCTGATACCATGTAAAATTAGTCACAGCAGATCTATTGAACAAGTAAATCAATCACAATAATGTAAGACAAATTGGAGTAAAAACTGTGCAAGAGAGATGCATCAGTGCTCTATAATCCAGAATAGTGAAAATACAATACAATACTGTCACAATGAGTGAGCAAAGCGAATTAGACAAGGAGGTCATTCGAATATACTGCATGGCATAGCTTGGCTCCAACTAGGAGTCCTCATCATCAATCAGTGGTGGTCATCAATGCACAAGTAACTGTCATATGGGTGTCAAACTGAGTCTAAATGAGTCTAATTGAGTGTAATAAGTGTAACTGATGGTAAATGGCACTAATGTAGGGAAGGAGGCTCAGTGGAGGGCGCATGAGGAGTTAAATGAACTCAGAATAGGTAGTCAAGTCTCATCGGAGGTCCATCAGAGTGATAACAATAGTTAGGAGTTAGTCTAGCCTTAAATCAAGGCAAGACAGGTGGCTAACTGAAGTGAACTGAGGTGGTAGGTGAGAAAAGGCGCCCTTTTGCAATGGAAGGTGAGAAGTGGGCGCATGACTGGCTAGGAGGGCTTAATCTAAGTGGAAGGTAGCTCTCGAGTGCTAGAAGACTAGGGAATAGGTGCTGGAGGTACCAAACTGATGACTGGGCAGCATGCAGATGCATGCATGCATGCAGAGTGCATGCAAAAGTACATACTGAATGATGAGATATCCTAACAGATGATGATGAAGATAGTGATGATGATGAAGATGGTGACGTTGATGATGATGGTGATGGTGATGATGGAGATGGTGATGGTGATGGTGATGATGAAGATGGTGATAGTTCCATCTCACATCGACAAGATGGAGATGGTGATGAAGATGGTGATGGTGATGATGATGAAGATGGTGATGATGATGAAGGTGGTGGCGTTGATGATGATGGTGATGGTGGTGAAGTTGATGGTGATGGTGATGATGGTGATGATGATGATGATGAAGATGGTGATGATGATGAAGGCGTTGATGATGATGGCGATGGTGATGAAGATGATGATGAATATGATGAAGATGGTGATGATGATGGACACGGTGATGAGGGACCTACAAATGACAATGATGATGAAGATGGTGATGATGATGGAGATGGTGATTATGATGGAGATGGTGATGAGGGACATAGAGATGACAGTGATGATGAAGATGGTGATGATGATGAAGATAGTGATGAGGGACCTAGAGATGACAATGATGATGAAGATGGTGATGATTATGAAGGTGTTAATGATGATGGCAATGGTGATGAAGATGATGATGATGATGATGATGATGATCAAGATGATGATGATGATGAAGATGATGATGATGTTGATGATGATGAAGATGATGAATATGATGGAGATGTTGATGAGGAACTTAGAGATGACAATGATGATGATGATGGTGATGATGATGAAGACGCTGATGATGAGGAAGATGGTGATGTACATTGCATTATAATGGTGTTGCTTGGTCTA
Organism: Larix kaempferi; assembly: GCA_027924585.1. Taxonomy (NCBI): domain Eukaryota; kingdom Viridiplantae; phylum Streptophyta; class Pinopsida; order Pinales; family Pinaceae; genus Larix; species Larix kaempferi. The sequence goes on along the minus strand of BSBM01001108.1, from coordinate 525,014 downwards.
AAGCATTGACATGAATCATGAGTGAGGTAGGTCTAAAGCAACTTCTTTTGTGGAGTGGTGTTGCATTTTGAAGTTCCATTGGTCATTGTGTTCTAGTTGCATTGTTGGTTTTGGCTATTTGTTCCCAATGTTAGGAGTTTTTCTTTTTTTTTCTTTAACTTGTGTGCAGAGCTCTAGGCATTCATCTAAAATTTTCCCAATCTATCTATCCAAGTTCATTCTACCTTCATTAATGAGTTTTGACCTCAAATTTCAATCTTCTTCTATGGTCATGTATTATTTATCTCGGAGAATTTATTTATATCCAATGTATTTGACTCTAAGAACCTCTCATGTGTGATTATAAAAAAATCAAGATTCCCTCAACCCCCAAACATGCCCTTTAAAAGAATTTTCTATGTTTGAGTGTGGTATGGGTGCCAACATGAGGTTTTGTCTACTAAGGATGGATCTTGGCATCTTGACCATGGTTGGGGTGATGACAATGAGGTTCATATGACTCCAATGAATCTTCCATGGATCATAGGGTAAAATGATCTCTCAAGTATTATTGCATGTGAACTTGCACGTACCAAGCTACAACAAATCTTTCACAGGAGTGGATTTGTCTATGTGAATAGATAAGTGAAAATCTTTTAGCAACAAGACCTATCAATTTTAACTTGGAAGTATGGGAAATGTTCAAAGAGAGATTGAGAGGCTTGATGGTGATTGTAGTAGTGGGCATGGTATTGGTGAGAATGATGTCATGATAGTGGAATTAAACATTAAGATGGTGACCCTAGAGCTTGGATCCTAGCCTAGAAACATGAGAGCCTAGCCTAAAAACCCTAGTTGGTAGCGTAAACCCTAGTTTGCATTCTAATCACAATGAAACCCTATTATGTAGCCTAAGATCTAGCCCTAAATTATAATGCATATAAATGCATATATGCATAGTTGAATCCAAATCACTATACACATATATGCATAGTTTCTCATCTATATAGCAAGGGTGCATACAACTAGAAAACCGTTGTACCTAGCACTAGATACATAATTTAGAAACGTAATGGTTTGAAATTGGTTGTACCATGAATATTTTTATATGGTGGATATGCACACCTATGGAAACCTTCTCAATGGATGGAAAATGTAATATTATCATAACATTAGTAAGGCTTAGTCCAACATGTAGTAATGCTTACATGTTCTAGTGTTGATAACGCACTAATGGATGCATGCAACTTGATGGTGATTGTAGTAGTGGGCATGGTATTGGTGAGAATGATGTCATGATAGTGGAATTAAACATTAAGATGGTGACCCTAGAGCTTGGATCCTATCCTAGAAATACGAGAGCCTAGCCTAAAAACCCTAGTTGGTAGCATAAACCCTAGTTTGCATTCTAATCACAATGAAACCCTATTATGTAGCCTAAGATCTAGCCCTAAATTATAATACATATAAATTCATATATGCATAGTTGAATCCAAATCACTATACACATATATGCATAGTTTCTCATCTATATAGAAAGGGTGCATACAACTAGAAAACCGTTGTACCTAGAACCAGATACCTAATTTAGAAACGTAATGGTTTGAAATTGGTTGTACCATGAATATTTTTATATGGTGGATATGCACACCTATGGCAACCTTCTCAATGGATGGAAAATGTAATATTATCATAACATTAGTAAGGCTTAGTCCAACATGTAGTAATGCTTACATGTTCTAGTGTTGATGATGCACTAATGGATGCATGCAACTTGATGAGGGTGTATTTGTGACTCCATTGATGTAATGCACTTTTCCTAAATGTCTTTAACAAGTGTCTGAGTGTCCAATAGATGAATTATGATGTCCTAATACCCCTCTATCCCTTCCAAACAAAATTCGATAGCATTTGGGGTATTGGGGTAACAAGCTGGTGTGTTGAGGTGGATATAACCTCAAAAATACACCTCATAGTAGTCAATTATTGTAATGTCAACTATACATGTGTTTAAGTCAACGTGTCTACATAAAATTAGATCGCTATCACATAATGATAAATTAAGGAAGTCCTAATTGTAAATGGTAGTGGATGTGATGGTCATTAAATCAAAGGTGGTTATATCTGTGAGTGAGAATTAATGAGCTAGCTATATGTCATGCTCAAGGTTGTCCTATTTGTATGGTGACAATTGATTAAGAAATGATTCCATAACTTGGTTATTAATTTGTTGCGTGATATTAAGTGGACAAAATGGTCAAAATAAATACTAGTGACGACATTTCATTATGTAGAGTATGGACATTTTGGATCTCATTATGTAGAGCTATTAAAAATCATGTTGGATCTCATTTTAACCCATTGACGGCAATGGACATTTTTTATTTTTAAGTATTCTTTTCCTAGTACTCAAGTTCCCAATATATATCTTATGTGACATGAGGTGTGATTTGTCCATCCATTTATTCCGTTTGTTTTTAGATTAATTCTCACACATGATTTTGTTTGAGTTAGCCTATGTTTACAATGTTTTCTTAACATAGATACCATTAGAAGCTTTTACATGTGGAAAGATAAACCAAGCTGAACTATGATATCCAACTTCTCTTCTAAGATATAGGTAAACCCCAATTTTACACATCACATCATGATACACACAACATGAGACAACCACATTAGACAACGAGATATATAAATCAAATAACTAAAAATCCATGTACATCAAGGCTACAAAACTCATCTAAACATATACAATTTCTGGAAAATAGTGGAACATGGTTCCCAATGTACGTACAATGGCAACTCGTGCCCTACACAAAATGCGACAACTCATGCCATAGATACAAAATACATGGCAACTCGTGCCGTAGATACAAAGTACATCAAAAATAGTGCACAAAAGTGCCACATCGTGGCTAATGTACATAACACGTGGTGTGCCAAGCATTGTGACCACCTCTGTCACTCTCAGGCGCATCTCCAAAGTCGATCTTCCTACTCTTTGAGCTACCAGTGCCTCGGGTCTTGCTCCGTCTAGGAGTAGACCATCTCTCCGGGCTCTAGAACAAATGATATAAGATACTGTCAATTTCAAGCATTTGAAACATTTACCACATTTATAAAACAAATGTAGAATTTGAATCTTAAATAAATCACCTCTGATGTGAGTGGGAAATGTTGGAGAGGTGTCCTGGATCTGCGGAGCTTCTCAGCAATTCCAGCCTACAACATTTACAACAATCATTTCATTGAAAAGTAATAATTGCTTAAATTAATTTTTGTTAATGCATCAAAATATTTTCATAAATTAGCTTGATTCTCACCGTGAACACCTCCGATGATGGATGTGGCTGGGCATCTGGGCTAGCAAGTGGAGCAGATGGTCGGAAAACCAGCTCTAATGCAGTGATGGGGGGGGCGCAGATGTAGTGGCAGCCACTATAGGTGCAACCACTGGAGATAGTGATGAGGATACTGTAAGAGTAGATGCCATAATAGTGGCGGGAAGTGGGGATGATATGGTGGGAGAAGACATGGTGGTATGGGGTGGAGGAGGATGTCGTGGACGATGAACCCCTACCGGTTGTACAATAGAGGGTATCGAACGAAAAGGGCTAGGGGGGATGTCGAGGGATGGTGCATGGGAGGGAAGTCCTGCATGGAGGGAGGAGGATGGAAGAAAGGGAGGTTGTGGACGAAGAGGGGAAGGTGGAAGGAAGGGGGGGCATGGACGAATGGGGGAGGATGGATAGACATGGGGGCGTAGATAAATTGGGGAGGATGTATGAATGAGGAGGGGGGGAGAATGGGGGAGGATGGATGGAGGGGGGAGTATGGCCGGAGAGGGGGGATGGCTGTAAGGGAGGGGGTGGATGTAGGGAGGGGTCTAGATGGAAGCGAGGGAGGGGACTCATGGGAGAGGGTGGATACATAGGACTAAAATGGGGAGACGCAGCTGCTGGTGGCACCTACATATACATATGTAATATCACAATTTAGTAAACAAACAAAAAATTAAACCATAGTAAGTTGTAACAGATCAAATTAAAAGCATGCTTTTAACTACACATTGTACCTGTGTATATGGTGATGTGCCAATTGCTGGCGGGGATGGTTGATCACCGTAGTCACGGAACACCTGTGGACAACAAAATGCATGCATGTTAGGAACATTTTAAACAAGTCATTATCTAGGCAATCAAGATATTCAAAAACATTGTACGAACTATCAACATGTATGCCATAAATATAAATACTTGAGTAATATAAATGACATAAGTAATAACAATATTGTGTCAGGTACTGAAAATACCTCCGTGTGGGGTGCCGCAATTTCAGTTGCAGCTACCATTGCTGCATCCAGGTTGGGAGATCCTACGTTCTCCCATCTTGGTGTACCAGCTCTGAATAACTGTACATTGAAATAATAATTTAAGTCAAACAAAAATACTTTAAAAATACTTTACAAGTTATCAAGTGATGATTGAAAACACATTAAAAAAATTGCTGACCTGATCCATATAATAGCCCTCGATCGGGCCAGGGGTGTGCCTGCAATGGGGACAAAGATGTGGCACCGTCCCCGTTGAATTGGAATGCCCAGCATAGCTACCACCGATCACAGGTCTATCCTGGCCCTATCATGAAGGCCCTGCACTTGGTTCTCTATCAAGGTCACCCGACCTCTCCACTGTAGTCGCTGCTACAAAGGAGGTGTGTCTTAGGAGTCCACGTGCAACATTCCTCATTGCCACCTCGATCTGATCAATATTGTGGGGCAACTGAGGTGGCTAGGGAGAGGGGTTGGGGTCACGCCTCAGAGCTGGTGGCCCTCTCATTGGGTTCCTCCTAGAAGCAGGTCGATCTTGGGCAGAGCCACGCCCAACACCCTGGAACTCGGTTATGTCAAAATAGTTGACATGTAAACCAAGGCAAAAATTATCCCACAGTTGGCGAAGGAAGTACTTTGGAACCTCCCTATTATTGCAGGGAGGTTTATCGTACACCATGAACCACCTCCGCATCCAATTGTCCCTCCATGGTTGGTAATGACACCAATCCATGCAAACACGTGGCTTTGTAATGTTCGGTAGTTGGTTTGTTTTCGAATCGGTGAACATACTATATAATTGGGCTTTTGTAATGTTCAAATCTTTTATTACTTCCTTGGAGATGCCCGTGGAGTAGTACTCCCACATCCTAACTCTAAATTGAGTCATGTCGGTCAATTGCTGGTGTGCATGGATGAGGGAGTCAATTGAGCTCTCAATTGACATGGCAAGAGACAATCGAGATGGTTCCCCGAGTTTCTAATTTCGCGAGTGTGCACTCGCATTTCATTTACGTAATGGTTAAGGTCATCTTGTTCAAAATTTGGTTGGTGGTTTTGGTTTTGTTCGGCATTTGGATTGTGTTCACAGTTTTCTTCGGCATTGGGTCCAAGGTTTGGGTTTTCTTGTGTTCCACCGGACTCGGGGTTAACATCTTGTTCACTCATTGTCTCAATTTACAATATGCAATTGAAAATTGGTTCATTGTTTTCAAATTTTGGGAATTATTTATAATTCAATAAACAAACAAAAATCAAAAACTTGACACAAATAATGAATAAAATGAAAACAAAACGTGATATTTACCGATTAATCAAAGTGTTGATGAGTTTGTGGATGTTGTTGGGTGGTTTTGGAGTCGATTTGGCCTCCTTTGGTGGTTGAATCGATGTGCACACGGAGGAGGAGGCGCTCGTCCAAATGGAACAATGGGGAAATTGTGCTCTGTTTTTTTTTTACAGAGGCGCGTGCGCGCCACTGTTGCGCGCACGCGCCTCGGTTCGGTACCAAACCTAGTGGTGCATGTGCGCTGCCTTAGGTGTGTACGCGTCATTTTATTTTTTCGCTAGCACGCCCCTATTGCAATGAAAATGGGGACCATCTTCATGCGCCCGCCCCAACGCTATTATGGTTGTGGTGAGTATCAACTATGGGAATATTTTTCATTCACTTGAAACCTTTATGGGAAAATTATTTCAAAATTTTCCATTCAATGAAAAAAAGACAATTTCCCATTAGAAAAAAAAATGGAACATATAGAACCTGATCGGCTAGGACATTGTACAGTTGACAGATACCTTATATATATCTTCAATGAGTTGTAAGGAGGATATTGCTTCCAAATATGTTGATCCTTGTTACTTAATTTCAAATCTTAGAAATATGCCTACCATCAAATCATTCCACAAAGCTTCTAGAGTAGATCAATTTGGACGTGTATTGTTTCTCATCTAAGCACCATCAAGACAAGGAAGCAATGATGCTCGATTTCTACTTCCTAGCTTAATCCACTGCATAAATTCTGAATATTTGAGCTACGTTATGCTTACAATGATCTACTTCTCGCTATTTTTTCCCACCCAACGTCTCTAGTTTTGATCCAATTCTCTCTTTCCCATGGCTAAGTCCTCAACAGGTTTGTGCGAAAGGCTTTGGAGCCACTGCGAATACATTGTTCTGATTAAAGTATTTGCAAACATGAGTCTTTCCTCTTTTTAAGCTCCAAAATATTCAATATTATTAAGTATTTGGAGCTTTGTGATGCTGATTGGATTGTATTTGGTTGTATTTCAATAATATTCCTTTGCGTGAAGGAGAATCCTGAACCATCTCAACAACATATGAAGTCTCGAGTTCATACTCCAGCACCACTCCTTCACCTTAGAACCATTGAAATTGATCCAGTAATTATGATAGCTACGTTCAAGAATTCAGACAAACAACCTAGCTATCGCTACATTCAAGAATGGAATGTGATGTGAGAATAGAGGCAAATTGCATGCCATGCATGTGGCAACGCAAAGCTCTTCGGTGGCAGTTTTTCTATTTTGAATTATCTACGTCCATTCTCAAGAGCCTCCTTCATGATCAGAATTTGATTGACGTTGACAGGTTCTAAAACTAGGTGAGGTGGAGTAACCAAGAGTTTCGAATAAAATTTACAAATGTTCACAAACAAACAAACCACGGGTTCTTCCAAAAAAAGCGTCACTACTTCGAGTGCTGCCACAAGTCGGAACTAATTAAGAGATGCATATACAATATGATAAGTTTTATTTAAAGAAAAACTATGGTTACGTCATTCTTCAAAGTCGGCTTTGAAATTTAAAAACATGAAACATGTGGATTGATTATTAGCATAAATATTTTACCCATGGTAGCAATGAACACCATTGAAGCAAAAATTGTTATGGTGTACAAATTTAGTTCTAAAGACATTGGTTGATTAATTATGAGCATAAATATTTTACCCATGGTAGCAATGAACACCATTGAAGCAAAAATTGTTATGGTGTACAAATTTAGTTCTAAAGACATTGGTTGATTAATTATGAGCATAAATATTTTATTACTATATAATAGTCGAGTTAATTATTTCTAGGATATCCTAGATACATCGTTTTTCACTTTTGATTTTGTGTCCCTAAATTAGGGGAGTCCATATAATTCAATGAAAACAACCCTAGATAAGACCAACTTTATATTTTTATTTTTTTTAAAGTAAACACTGTCATTATATTATATCAAAAGTGATGAAATATCACAACCGTAACCTGGTGGTGTAGGGTTCAAGCTCCAAATCCAAGAACATAACAAAAACCAAAACCGAAACCAAAACCGGTAATGTTTATGTGACTCTTCCTAGACCTTGTTGTATAAACCATTACACAAGCTGAATAATAATTGACCTTGTTGTATAACCCATTACATAAGTTGAATAATAACATATCATGGCATAGATCAGAACAAAATTTGACATAAAGTCTGTAATTGGAGATAACCCTATACTAGTAATAAACAAGATAGACAAAAATTTGAAAAAGAAAACACATAAACTACCTTATTTCCTTAGTGAAGTCCGAGCCAGGGGTAGCATGCTTGGACTCTGAGGGAAATGTAATGGGAGCTCCTAGAGCTACAACGTCTTGCAAAGAAACATGACTCATATGGCTGCTCAGTTTCGGTGTGGCTAGGAATGTGATAAGAGCATCCTGTCGATGGGTTGATTGTTCCATTCTATAATCCAAATTTTTAATATCTCTGTGAATCTCAAACATTAACTTAAGTTGGGCCTCCTGAATACTCTTCTTTTGAGCTGAGTTCACCAAACTGTCAAAAGAGCGCATCATTGCCTTCGAACATCCTTGATGCAGGTTGTGTTGTGATTTCATTACATCAAGACCATCATATAATATCCCTCTATTAAATAGTCCACGAAGCAACCCATCTAACATGTAAAGGCTACATCTACATGCCATAATATCCCTGCATTAAATATGGTCCAAACAACAATCCAGTACAACCATTTATTCATCAACAGACCAGACCTACCAACCTAACCTCGACAGGTATCCGCAGCCCTGCAGCCTTGTTTAATAATACAATTTTATTTAATTTATGAATTTAGTAAACTTTATTTATTTTTCAACTCTTTCCATTCAACAACTATAAAGTTTTACTATTATTTAATCTGAGATATTCAATAACTAGTTTTCCCATGCAAAAAGCAACACTAGTTAATGCATGAAGTCACCAACCTCTTGAAATTTGTAAACAAAAACTCTTAGATTTGGATAGTGGCCACTTGGTTACCATTTTAGAGAATTACTATTTACTTTAATAAATCACAATATAAATTAGCAAATGTTTTCAAAGTGGAAAAATATGTTGCGTATTACTCACAAAAAGGTTGGCTCTATTCTTTACAATATAACTACCCTCTTATAAAATTTAGAGGAGTTGGTAGTTATGAAGTTAGTTACAACAAATAACTAACCACGCTGGCTCTATTCTTTATAATATAACTACCCTCCTCTTATAAAATTTATAGGAGTTGGTAGTTATGAAGTTAGTTACAACAAATAACTACCTTTTTCATTCAATTGGCTCTCTTGTAGTGTAGTTGGTTGTTCTTTTAATTTCTATAAAAAAAATTAGAGACTGAATTTGGTCCATAGGTTAATTTTGCATTATTTTTAAAGATTTCCTCCAAAATTTTATGATAGAATAAAATTATTTTACTCTAGAAATAACCAAGAATTTATAGAAAAGATATAAAATCCTTAAAATCTTGAATGTTTTTACAAAAATGTTACCAAACATTTCATGGTTGGCATTTTAAGAATTAATAAGATTCACCAAGGTTTCTACAATTTAACACAAGTATGGGTCCTTAAAAAAATTGTGATGTTGAGACATTTATTGTTGTGAAAACTAATGTAGCTTGATATTCAACTAATTGGGTGTGGAGGAAGAAGCAATGAATTGTTGTGGTGGTCGAAGTTGCTTTCTAAATTGAGAGACTAGCTTCAACATATTATCAAGACTTGCCCCATCTAGATTATAAGTTCTAAAACAAAAACATGCAATCAAATTCACTTCATTCATATCACGATATGTTATTTCATTATACATGTCCTTCAAAAAATAAACCTTGGTTGAAATGGATATACAAGGTTCCAGCATGTTTAACACCTACTAAGAAGTGAGAGGCATTGCTAGGTCCTTTATCTCTTTTATCATTATTATTCTTTGTTGCATCTTGACAATAAGGTCTTCTTTAGGGATCATCACACTTTCCTTGTACCATGGTCAAGCATGGCCTAGTTCCACCATATTAGCAAGTCTAACCATGAAAATATGTATTTCATTCCATAAAGCCTTCAATATGGGCCCTAGATTGTTCAAGGTGCTCTTCCTAGTTTGTAGTGTCTCTTGATTTGAGTATCATCCTCAATTCCTACAAACGTCAAATAGAGTGTATCTATCATATCCAATTTCACCAAACAAGCATTTTCCTTATGTGCTCAACCTATGACATGTGCTCAAATTATTTACCAAGGTCTTAATCTCTTGATGATCATAATATTCTAAATAAAATTTCATATGTCTCTTCCAGTTGGGGAATTCAGTCATGATTCTATACTAGAATGAATCCCTTTCATTAATGAACATATGATGACCCAAGGTAACCTACCATGCTCTAACTGAGTGTTAGAAATCTGTAAGGATACCCACTAATTGTAGATGTCACAGTGCGTCTTCTTAAGCCCCTCAATATTTAAGTCCAAATATTTATTAATGGAGTCAATTTGACCCTAAGTTATTTTATTTATGTGTCCTTGGAAACCAATAAATCCTAAATAACCTTGGGGTTAAGAGTAGAAGAATCTTCAAACAAACTCAGATCGTGAGGCTTTTATTTTTTTTTCCTTCTTTTTAATTGTAAATTTGTGATACTCTTACATCTTCACTAAATTTGGACCTTTCATAATATATTACCACCCCCAAAATGTATCCTAAATAAGAAATTCATTAAAAATTCATTAAAAGTTAATTAACACCACTAATCAAGTATTTTGTCAAACCCCTATTTCCCCTGAATTGTTTTCCGGTTGCACAAGAAAGAATGTGGATTTTGGCTCACGTTACGATGTGGGGTTAATTAAAAAAATTTGAAATCGGGTATCAATGGAAAAATCCCTCCAATTTCATATTTTTCGATTTGCCCCAAAATATCCAGTTTACCCAGACCCAAAAACCAAATCTGCGTCTGTATTGAATCTACCCTGCTCGAAAAAAATCCATGCGCCTTCCAACACACTCAGTCTATGATCAAACCAAATCGTATCGTGTTGAAACCATCTGAAGACGGGTTATGCTATAATGATCGATTGGTAAGAGTGTTTTTCCAGTTTTTTGTGCCCTAGGTTGTATATTTTCAAAGATTTTTTTTTCCAAAGCCTATCGTCAGTAAAGAGCAACATTCTATTTCTTACAGAACATGCATTGCAAATGAACCCTCTATTGCTTACAAATATTACTTATTTTGTTTTATATCTTACCCTGATCAAAATATTCGAACTCGTGCTTTTTTTTAGATCCATCCCTGCTCGAATCGTCAACGCACCAACTCTCTCATCAAACCAAATTGTACCGCGTTGATATCCTCTAAGCAAAATTGTTTGCGTGGTGATACGACTGGTAAGTATTTTTGTTTTTCAGTTTTTTTGTGCTTATATTTTTTTACATTATTACCTTGCTTGAACAAAATATACAAACCCATCAACAGGTCTGCAATCAAACCAAATTTGATTGCATTGAAATCTAATGAAAAAATTGATGGTTTTGTGGCAGACTGACAATACTTTTTTTTACTTTTTCTGTTGATTGACTGGTGTAGTGATGGAATGTTCATTAGCCAATTGATTAAACCCATCAGCTATCTGATCAAACAAAATTTGACCGCGTTGAAATATTCTGAGCAAGATAGATGGTTTAGTGATACAACTGGTAAGAATTTTTTTTTTCAGTTTCTTGTGCTTAAAATAATTTACATTTTTACCCTGCAATTTTTGTATTTAAGTAGTCTATAAAATGATTTATCAGATACTATATATGTAAAGTAATTAAATTCACCCTTTATTATTTGATGCAGATATCGGTTTGGACCATCTAGATGCAAATCTAAAATCTTGGTTGGAAGGGGAAAATAAATCAAAGGTTTTTACCAAAGGTTAGAAATGTAGTATTAATATTATGCCTTTAAAAATACTCTGTTTTTTCAGTCTTGCTTTCCAATTAAGAGATCATGTGTAACTTGTGTTGGCCTTTTTGGCTCCCTGTCGTGATTGCAGAATTTTACTTCTTATAAATTTGATCATGTTCAATACAAAACCTTATCCATTGCAACATTAAGAACGAAAGGCATTGCCTCCAGAGGTTGTGGAAGAATATTTTCGAATACTTGCTAAAGAGGATCCTGAACGAGAAAAGAGACGAAAAATGAAGCAACAATTGTCTATGCAGCGACAAAAGTCACACAAATTATATAAACTTGCAAAAATTGATTGTTGGAGTGACGATGATGTATACAGCGGTAATGATGTTGAGATCCAACCTAATGATAGGGATATACCTTATCAACTCCGATGTCGTTCAACTCTATAGTATGTTAAGGGAAAGGCTCCAAACTTTGATACATCTGCTGTTCTTAAAGGATAAAATGGTTTAGAACAAATTGTTATCTGCAAAGTTATAAATGAGTCACATACAAGAAATGTAGAGTTGACAATGTTGGATCCTTATGGTGATGATCCAATTCTTTACACTGATAGTACCAATGACACATGGACACATGCTATGGATGATGTTCTTCCTGTTCAAATGGTGTATGCAGATGAAAGTGGAAAGCTTATGTTGCATCATCCTTCAATTTCTGAAATAAAATCACAATTAACTTCAAGTGGGCCAAATGAAAATCATAAAAAAACATTCCACTGCAGTCATCAAGTGAGGGTTTTATATGGGATCATGTTTAGATGTGACTCCCCTATTGACTCAAAATGGTCGTTTTGTGAAGATTGGTAGACATAAATTCATTGAAATGGATGGGTTATTGGTGTTGATGTATTTGTAACTTCAGAAGATATTCACTTGTATATTGTATGTATTACATTTGTACCTTATTGTATCCCCAACGGAGATGTATTATTCCTCCGATTGGAAGTGTCTTCATGTGTACTTGCAAGTGTCGCAAGTTATAAGTGTTGTAACTTATACTTGATGGATTATTAGAACACCTTGATGGGGTCGGCCCTGTATGAGTCATGTGGGTCAAAGGGTTATTAGACCACCCTAGAGGGGTCGGCCCAGTCAGCATTATGTAAGTGATTAAGTTGGGGCCGACCTAGTTGAGTAAAAGGAAAATCAAGTTAGTGTATAAACAAAGAGTGTGTCTCTCTCATTTTACACATTCTATTATTCACTCACTTCGCATTAGTGAGAGAAGAGGAGGGTGCGCACAAGTGTAGGAGGAGCATGCTGCTGAAGATATCTATCTCTTGGGTTTGATTATGGTGATCATTGTATTGATGCTTATTCTATCTCTGAGGAAGTTGCAGGGTTTTTCACCTTCTTGGTTTTCCCCGGTGAAATTTTTTGTGTCTCTTATCTCTTGTCTCTTATGCTTGATATGATGTACATGTTGTTCTTTCAATTAAGATCCTAGATCATATTGAATTAAATTCTGAAAAACTAACATGGAATCAGAGCTAGCCTGAAAGAAGGCATGCTATGGCATTTATGAGACTTGTTGCACTTGCGACAAATTGGAAGCTAGGGCTTGATATAGAAAAAGACCAGTCATCGTGGTACTTTCGCTATAAATCCATTTTTGCAAAGTTTCATATTCTAAAACTTTTACAGGTCGTAGATAACATCCCCATTTACCTTGTGTCTGAAGCACAACATCTAATTCGGTTTACTTTGTGATTTATGACCTGTACAATCTAGGGTTTCTGCCTCTTCCAAATCTCAGTCATAAACATGTGACCTAGGAAAAAAGGTCACAACTTGGGCTAGGAATCTCCTCAGAAAAATCAAAGTTTAGAACACAAGATAAAACCTTTTGGATGGGCAGAAGACTGAGCTTTATCAAACCCTAGTTCGGGATCATGTCCAGAAGATCCAGAAGTTTCAAAGGCAATTTTGAGGGGTCAAATTTTGCAGTTTTAAAAATTGAAGTATACCAGCTTGATCAGCTCAACAAAGCACATCTTTCCATCCATTCAGAAGTTTGAAATTCAAAATTTGAATTTTTAGGGTTTCTCTGACAAACCCTAATCCAGCTCTAGATCCAGTCTCAACAAATCAAAGTGGATTGGGTTAATCCTAGAAGAGAATGAATTGGACACCTGCATAAGTGAAGAAGTTCCAGTTCCAGAGGGAGATGAGGCTGAGGCTTTACATAAGAATGTTACAAGCAATCTCGACAAGTATGACTTGAGGAGATACAGGTATGTGTTGAAATATTTCATGATTAATTTTATGATATGTTTGTCTTCATATTATTGAGGTTAGTACAATCCTGATTATTTTTTAGAATTGTCTTATCACCCTAGTAAAAGTATGAATGCATGTGAATGATAGAAGACATTCATTGATTAGGGTTATATGATTGTACTAATGCACTATGGCATTGTATGAGGATGATGTTGTCCACTAACATGAAAGGTACAAATCAAGTTCTAGATCAAGAACATATGACCATGGTGACATGAAGACAAAGACTCATGGATCACATAGAAGCTCTACTTACGAGGTATGTATAATATGGTTCTACAATGGTTAACTTATGAGTTATGCAGGTTACTAAGCACAAGTCATTGAAGAGAACAAGAAGACATTGTTTGGGTACGTTAGACATAACTAGCAAACATGATAACCAAGTATGTTTTTCCTATATCAAGTTAGAATCCTACCTTGTGTTAGGATCTTATACTTTTGTATGAATGATAATGATTATTTTTGAAGTTAGAAGTTTAAGTAATCAAGAGTTTATGCATATTATGTTTCTTACTTTGATTAATGATATGATTAACCAGAAGAGTCCTATGGTCAAATAAGAATATGCATGAGTAATAGAAGTCCTTCCTGAAACCTTGAATACTAATGCTTGTGATAAATTAACTGTGTGTGAAATAATCATGACCATACATGTTAAGTTTATTTAGGATGATAATGTTTTGATAGTATTGAGATTATACTAATGCATGTATGATTATGTATGAGATCTTGAGGATGACCCTAGTGCACACTTAAGCATGCATAGTGGTCCAGGATGAAAATAAGTTCAAAGACAAATAATCCAGGAAGCAAAGATCGAGAGGGAGCTCACTCCAGTAGTTCCTGCAAGGAAGCAAAGACCGAGAGGGAGCTTACTCCAGTAGTTCCTGCAAGGAAGCAAAGATTGAGAGGGAGTCCACCCAACAACCAAGCAAAGATAAGTATTTGAATTGTCATTTATTATATATTTAATGTTGTCCAGTCATGTATATACTTATGTTCCTAGACTTAGGATATGTATTATGCATATTAGAAAAGTTGCATTAATGAATAAGATACTACTAATATGCAAGTAATGGGTAAGTGGCCTATGGTACTGTACAACATTCCATTGCTACTTATCTAGAATGAAACCTCTTTGCTGACATGTTGGGAGTTGTGCACACTCTTAACAATGTTATGGTAGAGATGGAAGGCATCTAGAAAGTTATGGAACATGGATAAATGTTGTATTGAAGCATTGGCTAAGATAATTGCATGACTGTATGACATATGTCTTTATGAGTAAGAATTTGTTCTGAAATATATAATATGTTTCTAATCATGCAATTGAACTTGTCTTGTAGTAAAGACCGTGTACAAACACCCACAAAAGGAGGACTACAACATTTGTTCTAGCAACGAAGTTCAAGAAAAACTATCTATTGAAGATATTGAAGAATCTGAAGTTCCCAGGATCCAGGATGCAGTAATGGAAGAATGCCATGATCGAGGAATACTAGTCGATCATGAAGAATGGTGTTTGGGATGTGGTCCCAAGAAAAAAAGGGAAGTCTGTTGTGACTTCCAAGCAGATATATAAGATCAAGCATGTTGTAGATGGTAGCATAGAAAAATACAAGGCGAAGTTTGTAGCTCGTGGCTTCTCCCAGAAAGAGGGAATAGATGATGAAGAGACTTTTGCTCCTGTAGCCAGATACACTTCCATCAGAATAGTATTTTCTCTGGCTACAATGGTGAAGTGGAAGATACACCAGATGGATGTCAAGACAACTTTCTTGAAAGGTGTAGTCGAAGAGGAACTGTATGTGGAGCATCCACTCAGTTTTGAGACACATGACAGGGAGTCATATGTGTGCAGATTGAAGAAATCCTTGTATGGCTTGAAGCAAGCTCCTAAGACTTGGTATGGTAGGATAGACAGCTTTCTATCCAATTTGGAATTTACCAAGAGTAAAGTGGATTCCAACCTTTACTATTGAGGAAGGCAATCTAGTGATACTACTGTATGTGGATGACCTGTTTGTTACAGGTGAGGATGGGTTGATTGCTGACACGAAGAGGAAGCTTGCTGCTGAGTTCGAGTTGAAGGACTTGGGTATGATGCATTACTTTCTAGGTATGGAGGTGTGGCAGAGTACAGATGGAATCTTCCTTGGACAAAGGAAGTATCCAGTAGAGATCCTGAAGCGGTTTGGGATGATGGACTGCAAGGCCATGGCCACACCTATGGCATCGAACCTAAAGCTTCTGTGTGATGCTTCATCTGAGCTGGTTGATGTCACTGTGTATGTTAGATGATTGGGTCCTTGATGTATTTGACGAATACAAGACCAGATATTTTCTTTGCGGTGAACACATTGAGCCAGTTCCTGATGGATCTGAGAAGTGTTCACATGGTTGCTGTAAACCATATTCTAAGGTACCTAAAGGGTACAATTGATTATGGGCTCAAGTATGATGCGAATCAAAAGTTTAACCTGGAGGGTTATGTTGATTCAGATTGGGGAGGCAATGCTGCAGATAGGAAGAGAACTTCTGGGTGCTGCTTCAGTATGGGATCAGGTGTGATCTCTTGGTTTAGCAGGAAGCAGTCCTGCGTAGCACTGAGTACAGCCGAAGTAGAGTATGTCGCAACTTGTTCAGCTAGTTGTGAGGCAGTATTGCTTAGAAATATATTGTCTGAGTTATTTGATCTCCCATTGGATGCTATTGGTATCTTTTGTGACAACCAGAGTTGTGTGAAGTTATCTGAGAACTCGTTGTTTCATGACAGGTCGAAGCACATTGAGATCAAATATCACTATATCAAGGATATGGTGCAAAGAGGAGCAGTGAAGCTCCTGTATGTTGTGACGGATGAGCAGGTTGAAAATGTGTTGACTAAACCACTAGCCAGAGTGAAGTTTGAATACTTCAAAGAGAGGGTTGGTGCTCTTCAAATTAAAGATACTTTGAGGAAGAAGTAATGTGACACATTTGCAGGAGCCATTCCAAGCATGGTGGTAGGAGGATCCCTCCCATGGTTGTGGATGTAAGCGTTGTGTGATGAGCATCAGGACGATGCTCCAGTTATTGCTTTGGATATGCATCAGTTGGATGCTTTGTATGATCAGTTGGATCATGTAGGATGACATGCATTAGAACGATGCAGTGACGATGATCAAGATGATCATGTGTGATGAGTATAAGGATGATACTCTGGATAATATGCATCAAGATGATGCTATGATGATGATCAGGACGATCATATGTGATGATATGTATCAAGTGGATGCATTGCATAATCAGTTGGATTATGTGCGATGAGTTCCGAAGACACAAATGCACATGGGCTTTTCAGACATGGTGTAGATGTGTTCTCCCATGGTCATGATGTAACTGCCGAACTTTTACGACAAAGGTGTAGATGTGTTCTCCCAAGGTCGTGATATAATTGTTGAGCCATTCTTCATAATGTGTAGATGTGTTCTCTGATGGTGAAGATGTAAGCGCTGGAGCCATTCTTTATAAGGTGTAGTTGTGTTCTCCCACGGTAAAGATGTAAGGGTCAAAGCCATTCTTTACAAGGTGTAGATGTGTTCTCCCACGGTAAAGATGTAAGGGATGGAGCCATTCTTCACAAGGTGTAGATGTGTTCTCCCACGGTGAAGATGTAAGGGCTGAAGCCATTTTTCACAAAGGTGTAGATTTGTTCTCCCACGGTGAAAAAGTAAGGGCTGGAGCCTTCCCTGAATGGTGGTAGATGTGTTCTCCGATGTTGGTGGTGTAAGTGTTGTGTATGCGCATCTAGGTTGTGCTTCATGGACATTGATATGACATGATCAGTATGATCATGAGTATCAAGATGATACTCTGTGGCCATGCACAGGTTGTGTAGTTGCATGTAAAAGGTCCTGGGAGATCCGATAGGTTGAGCTGTGTGCTTGTAAAAGTCCTGGGATGCTCTTTCGAGGTTTTGTTGACACACGTAATCAGTCATGAGGATTCCACAGGATGGCCAGAGATGATGAAGACCTACAGGAGGCTAGGCCTACATCCAGCATGAAAAAGGGTTGGCTCTGTAGAACTTCCTATGACGAGAAGAATTCAGAGATAGCCCAGTGATCGAGATGTCGAGTGTAGCAGCAGTGACGATGATGATGCTTCGTGATCTAATGATGATGGTCTAGCTCTAGAATTGAAGACTTGTGCCTATATTTATTGATGACTTGTGTCAAGAGAATACCTTCCTAGTTAAGAGGGAGTGTTGATGTATTTGTAACTTCGGAATATATTCACTTGTATATTGTATGTATTACATTTGTACCTTATTGTATCCCCAACAGAGATGTATTGTTCCTCCGATTGGAAGTTTCGTCATGTTTACTTGCAAGTGTCGCAAGTTATAAGTGTTGTAACTTATACTTGATGGGTTATTAGAGCACCTTGATGGGGTTGACCCTGTATGAGTCATGTGGGTCAAAGGGTTATTAGACCACCCTAGAGGGGTCAACCCAGTTAGCATTATGTTAAGTGATTAAGTTGGGGCCGACCTAGTTGAGTAAAAGGCAAATCAAGTTAGTGTATAAATAGAGAGTGTGTCTCTCTCATTTTACACATTCTATTATTCACTCACTTCACATTAGTGAGAGAAGAGGAGGGTGCGCACAAGTGGAGGAGGATCATGTTGTTGAAGATATCTATCTCTTAGGTTTGATCATGGTGATCATTGTATTGATTCTTATTCTATCTCTGAGGAAGTTGCGGGGTTTTTCACCTTCTTGGTTTTCCCCAGTGAAATGTTTTGTGTCTCTTGTCTCTTGTCTCTTATGCTTGATATGTTGTGCATGTTGTTATTTCAGTTAAGATCCTAGATCAGATTGAATTAAATTCTAAAAAACTAACAATTGGTGCACAACACAAATCCATTTGATTTTACCATAAAGGCAGGCATGTATGTCCGTATTTATTATGAAAAATTGCCTAGTATGTCTGAAGATGAGTCTTTGAAAATTCCATATCCTGTAGAATTGTTGGATTTTCTAGTAGATGTTTCAACTGGTGGAACATTTTGTTGGGTACGAATATTTGAAAATCATGTAGATGTTTTTGGTAGAGGCCACTATATTCCTGAAGGTGTGAATTTGCATCCACATGAGGTGTTTTACACAAAACAAGCTATGTTGATACCAACTGGAATAATTGATGGTGAGTATACATGTGTATCTTTTAATATATATTCTTCAACTCATATATGAAAAAATTATTTATAGTATCTAATGTTATATTATGTTGTGTTGTAGGCATTGTTGATGTTTTCTTTATCGTGAGATCTATTAAAAGGTGGGGCAGTAGCAGTAAAAAAGGAGAATCTTTTTTTTGTCGGTTTATTGCTACGAATGATGATAAGCACACCAGTTTTCAACTTCTTGCAACAAAAGGTGACAATGAAGTTGTGACTGCTAGATTAGTTGCATCTATAGAGTATGGAACACACAATGCATTACCATCATATATCGGCGTATTGTAGCCCAATCGAGTACATCATCACAATATTCATCTTATTTCCTACAAAGTTTTCAATCACATAAGATCTCGACACATTATACGCAGTGAATCTTATGTGGAAATTCCTTGTTCAAATGAAAGTTTGATGGTTACTTTTGAACTAATTGCAATGATCCTGTACCTCCCGGGATTGTAAAGAAGAATAATTCACTAGAGTTCAGCATAGAAGGCTATGAGAATCTTAAGAAGGCAGTTTTCTATACATGGCCAACCTTTCTTGATAGATATCAGCCAACTTCAGGCTCAAATGATCAGACTCAGCCTCTTGGTAAATGGAGAGTGGGACCAAAATTTAGATTTCTTTATTTGTATAATAGCCTACAGCCTTGTGTACAAGTACACTTTTCATGGGATTCACACCAATGGGACCCTATCCATCAATATTATGGATTAGGGATGAGGAGTCATGTACCCCATTTGGATTTGTAAACATTTTTCCTTTCATTAATAAATTTTTATACTGTTTTAGTAATATGTATGGTGAATTATATTATTTAGTATATATGAATTATTTATTTATTGCATTAAATTGTTTTATATGTACATGCACTCTGGTTCTATAGTAGTTGCTCCATGATTAGATGTGTTGATCATTTTGGACTTTCAGTTTGTTGAAGAAGCTTGGGGTATTTTGACAGAACAATTTACAGATTGTTGAATAATGTACTATATTTCGGCTTGAAATATAATAGGCTTATTTCTGACAGAAAAATCAGTGGTGTTTTAGCTTTTTTATCCAAGGACTAAATTTAGATTATTTAATCTAACACAGAAATAAAAACATTCTTCATGTGCTAGTAAGAACGTTACATAGTCAAGTTGAATGATACGAGTTGAACATGATGTGTATTAACGGTCACCACTACACTATCCAATATTTTCAATTTTATCCTAAAAATTTCTATTGTGTAAAAATATTGAAAATCACCCCTGAAAATAGGGTTCAAGTTTTGGCCTATTTTAGTGATTCAAATTGGAAAATGTGAGTTTTATTATTCTCTGTTTTTTTACAGTTTCATATTTTCATTTCATACTTGCAAATACCAGGGAATTTTGTTGAGTTATTGTCATTGACAACAATGGCTAAGTACCAGGGAATTTTTGCTGAGTTATTCTCTGTTTTTTTACAGTTTCATATTTTCATTTCATTTTCTTTTCCTTGGAAAAAAAAACGTAATTTGATTTCATCTGATGAGAAAAAAATTACATTCTGTAGATAGACTTTTGGAGAATTGCATTGCTGATATTCAAGTCATTTAGTAAGACCTATTGTAATTTTGTAATTTTCGCAAGCCTAGTTAAGCCCACGCCAACTGATGAATTTATCAGCACAAGGACACCTCCTGGTGGGAATTTCCAAATGGTCCCCTAGCCTTGTGATTTTAACACAGCCAAATTTCTTTTGTTCTTAATATCCAAAACAATATTTTTTTTATTTTTCCTACTTTGGCAGGTTGATTTCTTGCACATGTGACTATCAGGAAGTAAACTGAAACCATGACTAAATAGCTACTTCAACAAGGAACAAGTTCATCTCAACTGATGAATTTATCCCCACAAGGACAGTTCCTCATGGGAATTTCCAAATAGCCCCTTAACCTAGTGATTTTAACACTTAGCCAAATTTCACTTGTTCTTAATATGCAAAACAAGTTTTTTCTTACTTTGGCGGGTTTATATCTTGAACATGTGACCATCATAAGGCAAACTGAAAGGATGCTTGGATAACCACTTCAACAAGGAAAAAATCCATGTCACCCTTTAAATTTTTTGATACACACACATCATCTCGCGAGCATTTTAAACTAGCTTTTTAAACTACTAATTCAAAACTTGGACAAAAAATTGTCAAACCCTAAGGTAACATAAGATTTTTATTTTCATCAAATTTGAAGTGTGAGACACCCAATGGATAGAGACCAACAAGGTGATTCCATCTAGGCCAATGTCATCCTTTGAAACTTCTTTCTCTCTCCTCAGCGAGCATTTTTCTGGATCAATGCAAATCAAGCTACGAGGCACTTTTGGCAGATCAATATGTTCACCTACAGAGACTCTTTGTACAAACCAATTATATGGTTGGATGCACCAATCAACAGTCTAGAGACCCATACCCTCAAAATATTTTAAGACATCAACCACAAGAAATGGCGAGCATTTTACTGAGGTCACTGAGGAATTTTTACCAGTAATTTTATACTTAGACAATTTTTGCATTTTCCTGGACTGGAGCAATCTGCCTGAAACACTGTTTTGGAAGACCCATAACTTCCTCCTCAAACACTCCCAAGATAAGCTGATACCATGGTCAGGTAGACAAATCAACAAGCTATAGCCTAACACTATGGGGCAGGCATTTTCCTTAACCTATCAATTATGGTGGGCATTTTCCTGAGGCCACTTAACCTCGTGATTTTAACACTTAGCCAAATTTCACTTGTTCTTAATATGCAAAACAAGTTTTTTCTCACTTTGGCAGGTTTATATCTTGAAAAAGTGACCATAATAAGGAAAACTGAAAGCATGGCTAGATAACCACTTCAACAAGGAACAGAGCCATGTCACCCTTTAAATTTTTTGATTTACACACATAATTTAGCGGGCATTTGAAACTAGCTTTTTAAACTACTAATTCAACACTTAGACAAAAAGCATGTCAAACACTAGCGTAACATGAGATTTTTATTTTCATCAAATTGGAAGTGTGAGATACCCAATGGATAGAGGCCAACAAGGTGATTCCATCCAATTTGATTTCATCCTTTGAAACTTCTTTCTCTCTCCTCGGAGGGCATTTTTCTGGACCAGTGCAAATCAAGCTAGGAGGAACTTTTGGAAAATCAATATGTTCACCTACAGAGACTCTTTGGACAAAACAATTATATGGTTGGATGCACCAATCAATAGTCTAGAGACCCATACCCTCAAAATAGTTTAATACATCAACCACAGTAAATGGCAGGCATTTTACTGAGGTCACTCAGGAATTTTTACCAGTATTTTTATACTTAGACAATTTTTGCATTTTCCTGGACTAGAGCAATCTGCCTGAGACACTGTTTTGGCAGACCCATAACTTCCTCCTCAAACACTCTCAAGACAGGATGAGACCATAGTTAGGTATACAAATCAACAAGATACAGCCTGCCACTATGCGATGGGCATTTACCTTAACCTATAAATTATGGCGGGCATTTTCTTGAGGCCCCTTAACCTCATGATTTTAACACAGCCAAATTTCACTTGTTCTTAATATGAAAAACAAGTTTTTTCTTACTTTGGCAGGTTTATATATTGCACATGTGACAATCACAAAAAAAACTGAAGGCATGGCTGGATAACTACTTCAACAAGGAACAGATTCATGTCACCCTTTAAATTTTTTGATGGACACAAATCATCTGGAGGGCATTTGAAACTAGCTCTTTAAACTACTAATTCAACACTTAGACAAAAATTATCAAACACTAGGATAACATGAGATTTTTATTTTCATCAAATTTGAAGTGTGAGACACCCAATGGATAGAGGCCAACAAGGTGATTCCATCCAAGCCAATTTCATCCTTTGAAACTTCTTTCTCTCTCCTCGGTGAGCATTTTTCTGGATCAGTGCAAATCAAGCTAGGAGGCACTTTTGGCAGATCAAGATGTTCACCTACAGAGACTCTGTGGACAAACCAATGATATGGTTGGATGCAACAATCAATAGTGTAGAGACCCATACCCTCAAAATATTTTAAGACATCAACCAAAGGAAATGGTGGGCATTTTACTGAGGTCACTCAGGAATTTTTACCAGTAATTTTATACTTAGACAATTTTTGCATTTTCCTGGACTAGAGCAATCTACCTGAAACATTGTTTTGGCAGACCCATAACTTCCTCCTCATACACTCACAAGACAAGCTGAGACCATGGTCAGGTAGACAAATTAACAAGCTACATCCTAACACCATGGGGCGTGCATTTTCCTTAACCTATCAATTATTGTGGGCATTTTCCTGAGGCCACTTAACCTCGTGATATTAACACAACCAAATTTCACTTGTTCTTAATATGCAAAACAAGTTTTTTCTCACTTTGGAAGTTTTATATATTGCACATGTGACGATCACAAGGAAAAAAAAAAACATGGTTGGATAACCACTTCAACAAGGAATAGATCCATGTCACCCTTTAAATTTTTTGATACACACAAATCATCTGTTAGGCATTTGAAACTAGCTTTTAAACTACTAATTCAACACTTGGACAAAAAAACTGTCAAACACTAGGGTAACATGAGATTTTTTTTCCCATCAAATTGGAAGTGTGAGACACCCAATGGATAGAGGCCAACAAGGTGATTCCATCCAGACCGATTTCATCCTTTGAAAATTCTTTCTCTCTCCTCGACGGGCATTTTTCTGGAGCAGCGCAAATTAAGCTAGGAGGCACTTTTGGCAGATCAATATGTTCACCTACAGAGACTCTTTGGACAAACCAATTATATGTGTGGACACACCAATCAACATTCTAGAGACCCATACCCTCAAAATAGTTTAATATATCAACCACAATAAATGGCGGGCATTTTACTGAGGTCACTCAGGAATATTTACCAGTAATTTTATACTTAGACAATTTTTGCATTTTCTTGAACTGGAGCAATCTGCCTAATGAAACACTGTTTTGGAAGACCCATAAATTCCTCCTCAAACACTCCTAATACAAGTTGATACCATGGTCAGGTAGAAAAATCAATAAGCTAAAGCTTGACACCGTGGGGTGGGCATTTTCCTTAACCTATCAATTATTGCGGGCATTTTCCTAAGGCCACTTAACCTCATGATTTTAACACTTAGCCAAATTTCACTTGTTCTTAATATGCAAAACAAGTTTTTTTCTCACTTTGGCAGGTTTATATCTTCAAAATGTGAACATCATAAGGAAAACTGAAAGCATGGTCAGATAACCACTTCAACAAGGAACAGATTGATGTCACCCTTTAAATTTTTTGATATACACACATAATCTGGAGGGCATTTGAAGCTAGCTTTTTAAATTACTAATTCAACACTTGGAAAAAAAATTGTCAAACCCTAGGGTAACATGAGATTTTTTTCCATCAAATTAGAAGTGTGAGACACCCAATGGATAGAGGCCAATAAGGTGATTCCATCCAGACTGATTTCATCGTTTGAAACTTCTTTCTCTCTCCTCGACGGGCATTTTTCTGTTAGTGAAAATCAAGCTAGGAGGCACTTTTGGCAAATCAATATGTTCACCTACAGAGACTCTTTGGACAAACCAATCATATGGTTGGATACAACAATCAACAGTCTAGAGACCCATACCCTCAAAATATTTTAAGACATCAACCATAGGAAATGGAGGGCATTTTATTGAGGTCACTCAGGCATTTTCACCAGTAATTTTATACTTAAGACAATTTTTGCATTTTCCTGGAGTGGAGAAATATGGATGAAACATTGTTTTGGCAGACCCATAAATTCCTCCTCATACACTCCCAAGACAAGTTGAGACCATGGTTAGGTAGACAAATCAACAGATAAATCCTAACACCATGGGGCGGGAATTTTCCTTAACCTATCAATTATTGCTGGCATTGTCCTGAGGCCACTAAACCTTGTGATTTTAACACTTAGCTAAATTTCACTTGTTCTTAATATGCAAAAAACAAAATCACTTTGGCAGGTTTATATATTGCACATGTGACGATCACAAGGAAAAGTGAAATCATGTTTGGATAACCACTTCAACAAGGAATAGATCCATGTCACCCTTTAAATTTGTTGATACACACAAATCATATGGCGGGAATTTGAAACTATCCTTTTAAACTACTAATTCAACACTTAGACAAAAAAATTGTCAAACACTAGGGTAACATGATATTTTTATTTTCATCAAATTGGAAGTGTGAGACACACAATGGATAGAGGCCAACAAGGTGATTCCATCCAGACCGATTTCATCCTTTGAAACTTCTTTCTCTCTCCTCGGCAGGCATTTTTTTGGATAACTGCAAATCACACTAGGAGGCACTTTTGGCAGATCAATATGTTCACCTACAGAGACTCTGTGGACAAACCAATTATATGGTTGGATTTTCCAATCAACAATCTAGAGACCCATACCCCAAAATAGTTTAAGACATCAACCACAGGAAATGGTGAGCATTTTACCAAGGTCACTCAGGAATTTTTACCAGTAGAGCTAATGCTGAAGTGAGTGAACTCAAAGAAGAGCTGAAAAAAAGACCACATGTTTTCAATGTACCACCAATAGTTAATACAAGAATATCAATCGAAGATGAAAGAGTGGGAAGGAATCCATGGACAAAAAGTTGGAGAATTAGAGTCAATAATTTCCAATTTGAGAAAAACCGTTTCTAAGCAAGCTAATAAGCTGAGAGGCAACAGATTCGAAAGGATCTCTGAAACTTTGCAACTTAAAAACCAAAGGAGAGGAAAACAAAATTACAGTGAGGAAGGTGGGGAGGGTGAAGGAAAGGGTACCAAAGATGACAAGGGTAAGGATAGAAGGAAAAAAAACATACATGTACAATGTCCTTAGAAGAGTGAGAGAAGTCCTTAGCAGATCGAGAGAAGATGCTACAAGAATGCTTGTCAACGGGCATTGCACTAGGTTATGTGTTTGGCACATCACCATTATATAATGAAATGAAAGAGACAATGGCTAGAAAAGATGCAAAAATAAGAGAGTTGGAATCAAGACTCATCGACGGCCGAAAATTTCATCATTTGGGATGTGATATGGAAGTTCAAAAACTAAAATCCACAATTGCTGATTTGCAGAAGGAATTACAAAGTCCATTTGTTGTGATGGTGGCAATTCCTGTCGTTCCCAACGAGACAGGGCTGAGGGAAAAAGAGCATGAGAAAGAAATACAGAATCTGAAATGTGAATTGACTGAAGTTAAAGGTTAGTTGAAAAATACTAGACAAAAATTTGAGGGAAAGGAAAAAGAGGAATCGACAAAATATAAGAAAAATGTGGAAATGTTGAACAAACTGATGGAGGAAAAAAATGATTTGCTTGGAAATTTAAAAAAAGTTACACAGAGAGTTAAAGAGCTTGAAAACAAATTTCAAAATGTGCTAGCTTGTACAACTCCAGGTCAATTACAGTCTTCTATGAAAGGAAAGAGAGACCATTCATATTTGTCTTCTGCTCAAGAGGAGGGATTGCAGCCATCTCAGAAACATGCTAGACATGTATAAATCAATGTATATATGTATTTATCTATAGAAATGGAAAACCCAATTTTTTATGATGGTGTTTTGTATTTATCAACAAACAACGAAAAATGCATTTTGTGTGATGGAGTCTTGTATTTATCGACAGATAATGAAAAAAGAATTTTTGTATGATGGAGTTTTGTATTTATCGGCATATAATGAAAAATGCTTTTTAGATGTATTACTTTTTAGGTCCAGGAGTTAGTGATTCTACAGTCAATGCTTATGAGGTATGGTATTCATGTTTATTCAATCCTCATTCATATGGTATTCATTTTTATGAAGTCCTCATTGTTTTATTGATATCTTCTTTATGTCCAGTAGTTAGTGGATCTACAGTCAATGCTTTGGTTTATACTTTATTGTGATGTGAGGCATGATTCTCAACAATTTCATAGTGACATTTTTGCACCTATGACCACTTTTTTTCGCGGAGCCAAGTGCTTCCTCACCCTCTTTGATGGAGTTTATATGCACAGGTCCATAGAATGACAGTAAGTAGCATTTTCTCAAATCTGGGCACATTCTGGGTTTAAAAATAAATTCGCAGACCTGTTCCTAACCTCCTAATAGCATTGAGAGGCATTTATGGGTTAATTTTGGGCAATCTGTGCACGATTCAGACCACAAAGAAGCAATAAACCTCATTGTTTATCAATTTGGGCATGTTCTTGGCATAACAACTTGTTATTATGGAATATTCTCTTTGATTTTGGATTCTAAAAGCACCCAACAGTCATGGCAGCCCCAATATCCTTCAACCTGTGCATGTTTCAGCCTTCTAATAGCCTAATAATAAAATTAATTCAGAACTATATCCAGCGATAATAGGTCTCGTAATAGATTAAGAACAATGAATGCCATTTCATTACGAATGTTATGTTCTTCACCACTTTGCATACTGTTAAATTTTTAGAATTTACTTCAATCTGATCTAGGATCTTAACTGAGAGAACAACATGTATAGCATATCTACAGCATATCAATCATGGAGACAATAATGCAAGCACACAAGAGACACAAAGATTTACTTGGGGAAAACCATAAAGGTGAAAAACCCCAATAACTTCCTCAGAGATAGATAGAGCAATGATACAACCAACCATAAGAGATAGACACAACCTAGCAGCAAATCCTCCTCCTCCATAAGTGTGCCACTCCTCCTTGAGTGCATGTGTGAGAAGTGAGTGAGTAAATAGAGTGCCTCCCGCACTCTATTTATACTTGACTTGACTTGCCTTTTTACCTAACTCATGTAGGCTCGAACTTAACCACATAACATAATGCTGACTGGGCCGACCCCCAATAGGGTGGTCTAATAACCCTTCGACCCACATGGCCAACCCCCAATAGGGTGGTCTAATAACCCTTTGACCCACATGACTTATACAGGGCCGACCCCAAACAAGGTGGTCTAATAACCCATCAAGTATAAGTTACGACACTTACAATATAAATAACGACACTTCCGTATAGAGGAATAATAACATCTCTATAGGAATACAATATACATATATGTGAAATACATTCCGAAGTTACATATACATCAACACATACAGTGTTAATTATTAACATTTTGGACTTTTCACCAAAACAGGTCTCTTAATACATTAAGGCCACAAATATCACCAAAATATCAACAAAATAGGTCTCTTAATACATTAAGAACATATGAATGTTATCTTCTTCACCACTTTGCATACAATGTTGCTTTATGATCATTTTGGACTTTTCTCTTTTTTGGTTGTCTCATACTTGGTTTATCAAGACCAGTTTTAATATGATTGTTAGATTCCAATACTTGGATGCCAAGAGTTGTCCCTTGAATTTCTTGGTCATCAGCACTCCGCGCTGCCCCATTTATTGAGGATGAAATACACCTTCTATTGTGAATCATAGATTCCATCAATGGCATATCAACAATAGTTTCTCCATTCAATTCTTGTATGCCAAGAGTTGTCCCTTGAATTTATTGTTCATCACCACTCCGTGCTGCCCCATTTACTGAGGATGAAAGACACCTTCTATTGTGAATCATAGATTCCATCAATGGCATATCAACAATAGTTGCTCCATTCAATTCTTGTATTTGACTAGTCTCCAATGCCTCTTTTGTCGATGATGAAAGACCCAAAAATTTATTGTTATTGTCACCAGCGATGATTAGGGTATTTGAACCAAGTTCCCCTTGAATTTGTTGTGTTTGATCACACCGGACTAGCTCTTTTCCTGCGATCAGCGAGGTGGACAAAGTCAAAGTTCAAGCAAAAGATGTAACTTCAACCAAAAATCAACTAGATTGATAAAAACATGCTGATATGTAATGAATTGAACTAATTCTAATACTCACCATTGGAGGGAAAGACAGGTATTTTTTTTTTTTTTTGCCACCATTTTTTGCCTTTCGCTTTCCAAAGTGATGTGATTCACAATAATCCTCTTCTCCATATTTGCATATTGGTTCTGATCTTGGAAGATAGTTATTGAACTCGGAGGACATATTAATAATTAAACACACACATTATGACTCTTCACACTATAAAGTGAAAATCGAATGAGATAACATATAAAATTAAGAAAAACTTACTGTTGGTGGTGCAATCAATGATTTCTTATACTGTTTTTCCCATGTTTTAAATTTTTGTTCTACTTGTTGACAAGTGACATCAGGTAAACATGATGCCAATTGTGTTGCAGTTTCCTTATTCGATTGATTCCTTGATTTATCATATTCAACACGAAGTTGACTTCTAATATTTGAGGTAAAGAATCTTCTTTGTCTACACATTTGGAAAGTGCCTTCTAATCTCATAACAAGATTGAAAAAATGTTCTCTCATCTCATTTACAAGACACATTCTATCATGTTCAAATGTGTTTCTATTGTCCTTATGGACTCCTCTTCCTCCTCCTTGGTTGCTATTCAAATTTTTCATTTATCTATGCTTATGCTCCATTACTTCATTCCTTAAATGTCCCAACGTACAAGGACGAATAGAATGTGTCATCTCAAGAGCATGGGCCCCTTGGACATGCATATAAGGAACCATCTCATCTCCTAAACAACAAGAACACAACCACATCAACTCACTTGCAAGGAAGCCAATCCTGCAATGACTGTGGATCAAACTGTATGTCATGAATGAAATGATACAACCATTCAAACTAGATAATATGATGAAACTGACGTACCTTTTCTCATATGCACATACATCATCCCCACTACACCCTTGCAGTTGCAACATGTGGAATTCTTTATAACACTTCCACATCCTCGCCAACTTTTTATTCTTCTCTTCATCTGGTAGGCCTTCAATAACCTAGAAACAATACATAAATTGTTAGAATACCAAGCAATACTGAGAGGGGGGTGAATTAGTATTACACTATTTTATAAATTTTATCACAATTAATAACTAAATCAATAAGAAGATAGAACACACAATTTTATCATGGAATCCCACTTAGGAAAACCACCAATACTTTCTATTACTACAAAATCAAGCTAGGAGGGACTTTTGGCAAATCAATAAGTACACCTACAGAGACTCTTTGGACAAACCAATGATATGGTGGGATGCACCAATCAACATTCTAGAGACACATACCCTCAAAATATTTTAAGACATTAACCATAGGGAATGGTGGGAATTTTACCGAGGTCACTCAGGAATTTTTACCAATAATTTTATACTTAGACAATTTTTGCATTTTCCTGGACTGGAGCAATCTGCCTAAAACATTGTTTTGGCACACCCATAACTTCCTCCTCGGACACTTTCAATACCATCTGAGACCATGTTCAGGTAGAAAACTCAACAAGCTACAGCCTGACACTATGTGGCGGGAATTTTCCTTAATCTATCAATTATGGCGGGCATTTTCCTAAGGCCCCTTAACCTGGTGATTTTAACACTTAGCCAAATTTCATTTGTTCTTAATATGCAAAACAAGTTTTTCTCATTTTGGAAGGTTTATATCTTGCACATGTGACCATCGTAAAGAAAACTGAAAGCATGGATGGATAACCACTTAAACAAGGAAAATATCCATGTCACCCTTTAAATTTTTTGATACACACACATAATCTAGCAGGCATTTGAAACTAGCTTTTTAAACTACTAATTCAACACTTGGACAAAAAATTGTCAAACCCTAGGGTAACATGAGATTTGTTTTCATTAGAATGGAAGTGTGAGACACCCAATGGATAGAGGCCAACAAGGTGATTCCATCCAGACCGATTTCATCCTTTGAAACTTCTTTCTCTCTCCTTGGCGGGTATTTTTTCGGAGCAATGCAAATCAATCTAGGAGGCACTTTTGGCAGATCAATATGTTCACCTACAAAGATGCTTTGGACAAACCAAAGATATGGTTGAGTGCACCAATCAATAGTCTAGAGACCCATACCCTCAAAATATTTTAATACATCAACCACAAGAAAGGGCGAGCATTTTACCAAGGTCACTCAGGCATTTTTACCAGTAATTTTATACTTGGACAATTTTTGCATTTTCCTAGATTGGAGCAATATGCCTGAAACACTGTTTTGGAAGACCCATAACTTCCTTTTCAGACACTCTCAAGGCAATATGATACCCTGGTCAGGTATACAAATCAATAGGCTACATATTGACACTATGGCGTGGGCATTTGCCTTAACCTATGAATTATGGTGGGCATTTTCCTAAGGCCACTTGGGCAGTTTTACTACCACTGGTGCAAAAACAACTTGAAGCCCAGTTTTGGCAGGCCTTTAACTCTATCATCAAACACCCTCTTTGAGAACTGAGACCATAGTAAGATAGCCTCTTCAACAAGATATGGCATGATAGTTTTAGATCATTTTTATCATTTTCCTATGAGATACGGTGGGCATTTTCCCAAGGCCACTTGGACCAGTTTTCCAACACTTAGCCATTTTCCAGAATTTCTCCAAATTGACAAATCTCCAGAATAAATAATAAGTTTTATTTTCAAAGTAAATAACACTGAGATCCATTCAACAATAGTCAAAACATAATAACAACATTATTTATTGTTAGTCAAGGCCCACATAAAAAATAATTGATATGTTAACATAATTATTAAACCTTTAAAATTCCCTCATGTCGAATGAGGATCTTGTATAATGTTGATCCATCTGATTTCCCATAGTTAAGATCATTGTATTGTTGGATTTTATGATGGTATGGTTCTCCTGGCTTACATGGAACACCAATTTTCTCCATCTCCTCCCAAATTTGAGCAAATTTTGTTTTCTCCACGCCTCTAGTTGGATGTACCTTGTCATAATCTTGTGCACTTCTTTGAATTTCATGAAACATATTCAAAATTGTTCTGATCCCAGCATGGTGAGAACAGTATACAATCTTGGCCATTGAGCCAGGATTCAACTGTAATCGGCACCAACAGTTTTTGAGGTTAGGAATTATTGAAA
Source organism: Larix kaempferi (assembly GCA_027924585.1). Classification (NCBI taxonomy): domain Eukaryota; kingdom Viridiplantae; phylum Streptophyta; class Pinopsida; order Pinales; family Pinaceae; genus Larix; species Larix kaempferi. The sequence goes on along the minus strand of BSBM01001108.1, from coordinate 492,882 downwards.
TACTACGAAGCTTAATTTCTAGTTAATATCCGATCATGAAAGTGTGTACCTTTTCATCATTTCTTCTATCAGTGGGATAGTTCTTCACAATAGTCATCTTTCTACCAGATAACGTTGGTTGAATGCTTGTAATATGCTCATCTAACTTTTCTTCCCATCCTTTGCTTGGTTCCAAAGCGGGATTCAACTCCTATAGTAAAGTTCAAGTACATAGTTAGATTAGGAATGTTTTGGCAAGATATAAACATTAATTTCAAAACTTGTAATAAATTTGCATAGCTTACCAAGAGAAATTCTATTGACATTGCATAACATTCAGAAACACTATAGATAGTATCTCCTTATCCAATGTTTATCTCATATGTAACCATGTGTATCTCTTTTTTATGACATGTGCACCAAGGACAAAAATTCTTTCCCATTGGAGAAACACTATTATTGCATACTAAACTACATATGGCCACTAGATCATGACACTGAAACAAATTAATTTTCACAACCCTTCCATCTACCATAGTGATGCCATCTTCTGAAAGCTTATGTATTTTTTCATTAAGTTCTCATCATTTTCAGGATCAACAGCATGTGCTCAAACTTGTCTATATTCTTCTTTTCCATCCCATTTTCCAAGGCTTACACAAGATATCAAGCCATTGTCTTCTAGTAACTTGAATAATATCTCACACACCTTCCCACCTCGATCATAATGTACACGAGAATCAATACCAAGTTTGAAGAAACTTCATTGACTATGGTTCCAGACTGCGTTTCAAACAGTTCAACCATAAAGGAGGCATATGAATTTACTTGCTTGACCCTAACTCCATATGTGAAACCATCAGTTCTCTCCCATCCCATTTCAATATCCTCAGCTTCTTTTATCCACCTTTTCATTTTGCTACATACTGATGTTGGATTAACCCCCTTTAGTACACCATGAGCATCAATTCTCTTAAGACATTGCAAAGCCTTATGAGTCATGCTTGACACGATAAATACTGAAGCCATGTTCCTCAGCATAAAATCCTTACGGATCTATGCCACAAAAATTGATTGAATTTTATCAAGGAATCCATCTAGATGTTCGAGAACATCCTCAATTTTAGATTGTTCATTATAGTTTTTGCTCATGAAGTAGTCGATTCCAGCAATAATTCCATTCTCATCTACATATTCAAGTGATTTTCCATAAAACCATCTCCCAATTTCTTTAAATTTTATCTTCCCCTCATTTAGTCTGTGGTTATACCATCCCGACCGCTTCTTAATATGCAATAAGGATGTCCTTGAACGGTTTCCCAATGACCTTCTATTAGCATTCCTAGTTTGATTTGCTGCAAACCCTTCTGGCATTTCTGCTACGGCTTGACCAATTGTAGAATTTTGATTTTCTGTAGTTGCATTTCTGTCCATGTGTTCATGAAATGCAATTATTTCAGTTGTTTCATGTCTTCCACTTGCATCCATGTTCATAACAGGTTCATTTTCCAATTTCCTTCCATTGGGATCTACACTTTGATTCCCTTCGTCATTCTGCAAAACTGGGTTCATTCTTTGGTACATATTTTTATTTTGCAATTCAGCATTCAATGAAATTGCAGCATTTAATGGGACCCTCACATTCTCTCGAACAGAGTTCATTCTTTCATAAATATTTCCACTTTCTGCATTAACATTCCCTTCAATAAAAATTGGAGACAAAGGTTTCCTCTGGTGTGCAGCAACATTGTTGTTTTTCAATGAAATTGCAGCATTTAATGGGACCCTCACATTCTCTGGAATAGAATTCATCCTTCCATAAATATTTCCACTTTCTGCATTAACATTCCCTTCAACAAAAATTGTAGACAAAGGTTACCTTTGTTGTCCAACAACATTGTTGTTTGTCAATTAAATTGCAGCATTTAATGGGACCCTCACATTCTCTAGAACAGGGTTCATTCTTTCATAATTTTTTCCACTTTCTGCATTAACATTCCCTTCAATAAAAATTGGAGACAAAGGTTGCCTCTGGTGTCCAACAACATTGTTGTTTGTCAATGAAATTGCAGCATTTAATGGGACTCTCACATTCTCTGGAACAAAATTCATTCTTCCATAAATATTTCCACGTTTTGCATTAACATTCCCTTCAACAAAAATTGGAGACAAAGGTTTCCTCTGTTGTCCAACCACATTGTTTTTTGTCAATGAAATGGAAGCATTTAATGGGACCCTCACATTATATGGGACAGAATTCATTCTTCCATAAATATTTCCACTTTCTGAATTAACATTCCCTTCAACAAAAATTGGAGACAAAGGTCACCTCTATTGTCCAACAACATTGTTGTTTGTCAATGAAATGGTAGCATTTAATGGGACCCTCACATTATATGGAACAAAATTCATTATTCCATAAATATTTCCACTTTCTGCATTAACATTCCCTTCAACAAAAATTGGAGACAAAGGTTTCCTATGTTGTCCAACAACATTGTTGTTTGTCAATGAAATGGCAACGTTTAATGGGACCCTCACATTATATCGAACAAAATTCATTATTCCATAAATATTTCCATTTTCTGCATTAACATTCCCTTCAACAAAAATTGTAGACAAAGGTTGCCTCTGTTGTCCAGCAACATTGTTGTTTGTCAATGAAATGGCAGTGTTTAATGGGACCCTCACATTATATGGAACAGAATTCATTCTTCCATAAATATTTCCACTTTCTGCATTAACATTCCCTTAAAAAAAATTGGAGACAAAGGTTTCCTTTGCTGTCCAGCAACATTGTTGTTTGTCATTGGTTGCTTACATTGAGGACATTAACTTTGAAGAATGGCTGGATGAATTCTTGTTGTTTGAGGGAATCTTGTGGACTCATTCTATAGTATGGAGTTCTGATCTTAAAATCCTTGACATTGTCCATGAGAAACAGATTGTGTTTTATTTTTACCTCTACCATGAGTGAATTGAAGGACAATGTCACATGGTTCCAATGTTGGAAGTTTTGAGTAATCTAGATGCTTACGTTGACCTCTTTTTCGAGGAATATTTGGTTGAGATGGCTCATTTGAATGATCCATTGATGATATACTCTGCAAAATAAACAAAAACAATCAATATTGGCATTAGATTCCTAGAAATAAAATTACTTTTTTTCCCAGGAAATGGCAAGTTGTAGAATCAAACAATATTCTTAAAAAATGCAGCAAATTTCAAATATATTAAGAGTATGCTCATTTTGACCTACCCATAATTGTACAGCAAGTGCTATTTTTTGAAGTGCTCAAATATATTCAAATGCACAATATAGTAAACCCAACAAAAATAAAAACCATTCTCATAAATCCCACATTAAATGTACAAAGTTCAAACTAACCCTTCCATTAGAAATCCACTCCCAGAAATAAATTGGAACTCAATCAAAAGAATAAACTGTTGATTTAACTTGTTGAATAGAGGTGGAAAATTGAATGGTCTACATAGGTATGCTTCAACTCGGAATAATAATTGACTAAAGAATCATTGAATCCTTTGAAGCATTATTGATCATTCTCAAGTGAGAACTCATAATTTTTATAACTGCAGTAGGAAAAAAACTCAAGTTGTAGCATTCCCAGCTTGAATTCATGACTCGCTTCAGCAATATAACATTAACCTAAGACTTTCACTGAACAAAAGGAATTCTAATACCTCCTATTCCTTTTTGTTTCCCTTCTATCAGTTTCACTCTCTAGATGAGAATAAATCCTGGTCTTTGTCCTTGTTCTCTTTATTGCATCCTGGTCTTTGTCCTGGTTCTCTTTCTTGCATCCTGGTCTTTGTCCTTGTTCTCTTTCTTGCATGAAATAAAATTATTCTTTTTTTCCCTAGTGTTTGACAATTTTTTTGTCGAAGTGGTGAATTAGTAGTTTAAAAAGCTAATTTGAAATACCCTCCAGATAATGTGTGTGTATCAAAAAATTTAAAGGGTGACATGGATCTATTCCCCTTTGAAGTGGTTATCCAGGCATGCTTTCAGTTTTTCTTATTATGGTCACATGTCCAAGATATAAACCTGCCAAATTGAGAAAAAACTTGTTTTGCATATTAAGAACAAGTGAAATTTGGTTGTGTTAAAATAACAAGGTTAAGAGGGCTATTTGAAAATGCTTGCCAAGAACTGTCCTTGTGGGGATAAATTCATCAGTTGACATGAACTTGTTCGTTGTTGAAGTACCTATCCAGTAATGGTTTCAGTTTACTTCCTAATAGTCACATGTGCAAGAAATCAACCTACCAAAGTAGGAAAAATATTGTTTTGCATATTAAGAACAAAAGAAACAAAAGAGGTCCAAATTATGAAAAATGGCTAAGTGTTGGAAAATTGGTCCAAGTGGCCTTGGGAAATTGCTCGTCATACCTCATAGTAGAATGATAAAAATTGTCTAAAACTATCATGCCATATCTTGTTGAAGAGGCTATCTTACCATGGTTTCAGTTCTCAAATAGGGCATTTGATGACAAAATTAAAGGCCTACCAAAACAGGGCTTCAAGCTATTTTGCACCAGTGGTAGTAAAACTACCCAAGTGGCCTCAAGAAAATGCCCGCCATAATTCATAGGTTAAGGAAAATGCCCACCCCATAGTGTCAAGTTGTAGCCTATTGATTTTCTACCTGACCAGGGTCTCAGATTGTCTTGAGAGTGTCTGAAAAGGAAGTTATGGGTCTACCAAAACAGTGTTTCAGGAAGATTGCTCCAGTCTAGGAAAATGCAAAAATTGTCTAAGTATAAAATTACTGGTAAAAATGGCTGAGTGACCTCATTAAAATGCCCGCCATTTCCTGTGGTTGATGTCTTGCATGTGGATGTTTTACGCACTTGACCATTGTCATTGCATTTCATAAAAACATCATTTCCGAAAATTAAAAAATCATTTCCAGAAATTTAGAGAGTCAACAAATCATTTTATATTATCACTGTTAAATTCAGAGTTCAGATGAATTTTCTAGCCTGCAGGACATACCTGCAATCCAATGAAATTCTCTAAAGAAGTTTTTGCTTTGATGAATTTTCAGGAATTGCCTTTGCTGTGAGTCGTCTTGATGGCCAAAGGTAAGGATGGATACAATACCATGCCAAATATCACAGCCAAACAAAATGATTTAAAAAAAAAAATCCCAATATTATTTCTTCCATGATTTTTTTTTTAATTCTTAATTTCTTCCTTGGATTATTTTTCGGTTCCCCGCCAAATGGAAAAATCATTATCGGTTTAATTTCTTCCCTTGATTATTTTTCAGTTCCAAATTGGTGATTGGGTATGAATACTCAAGCGATTACGATTTAGGACAAGTTGATCAGTTTATTACCAGTCAGATCATGCTTAGGAATGGTTTCTCCACCATGCCTATCACATAATTGCACCACTGTTTTCTTAAATACTTAGAAATTAAAAAATATTTTAGTTACAGGTTTAACGTTGGTTATTGAATGCGATTTAGAGTTTCAAGACTCTTTACACCCACCTCTGTAGCTTCCTAACTCAGGTTCAAGTTGCGTTAACTATTCTATTTGCCGGAAAATGTCCAGATTTGCAAGGAAATGGTGCCCATTATACATTTTCTAGCCACTTACTTTTGACTCACTCACCGACTTCACAATAAAAAATATTATTTCCTTAACCATGTGGAGAATTTCAACCAATCAAAAAAAGGATCTTTTTACAAAGAAAGCATCTTAAAAGCATATTTTGGCATTTTGACTAATCAAATAGGATACACGCTAGTGTTGGGTAGAATGTTATGTTCTATATGATCTACTCAAATCTTGAGTAGCTCTCAAGTATATATATATTATTTACTCTAGCATCAATGAATGTGTTTGTATCATTATCTCTAATAATTGACATGTCAAATTTATTTGCTTGACATCAAAATCCTCAATGGTCATTTCAGATTCTTCCTTATCCACCTTTGGAGTAAAAATGGATTTGGAGAAAAGCTAGTCTCATAAATAATCTTAAATAATAATATGGAGGAAGCATGGGAATTTGGAACCATAATGCACATATTCTCATTCTTCCATTGTAGGTCTCTGAATTCCATTTTGCTAGTACACTAGAAATAATAATATCCATGCTTTATTTAAAGATATAGGACACAAAGGATTCAGATGCTTGAATAGTTTGCACAATTGGGACATGAGAAAATGCCATATTTTTAAAGTATGCAAGTTGAGGAGAAAGGGGAGATGAAAGCATGTTATATTTAAGGAGGAATCAATTAAAGTAGTAACGGATTGAGTGCTTGAATAGTTTGCACAATTGGGACATGAGAAAATGCCATATTTTTAAAGTATGCAATTTGAGGAGAAGGGGGAGATGAAAGCATGTTATATTTAAGGACGAATCAATTAAAGTAGTAACTAATTGAGATTTATAGGTGAAGGAATCAAAAGAACTTCAAAGTTCACTTCATTTTTTTCTTAAATATGAGCCTTTCTTGGATCGTTATCTTCTTCTTAGAGGTCATTGCCTTTCCTCTTATTATTATTTTTCCTCTTGTATTTTCCTTTATCATCATTTCCTTCCTCGTATGGGGTATTATCACCATCATTATTTAACATTTATTCTTGTTGTTTTCCTTGACTAAAGGTCTGATAAGGATCCACCTTCTATTGCTTTTCACCTTGGCTTATTTGTTTTAAAAGTTTATTTCCATTGGAGCCACCACTGTTGCTACCATTTAGATTCCCTCCTACCTCTATCACTAACCTTTTTGCTACATTAACAATTGTAGAGGCCTTGGGTTGAGGAGTCAAAGCAATGATCAGTCAAATGTAGAAAATAACTTTCTCCAAATATGCACCTAACCTTAGGCCTTTGGATCTCTTCTCCACTTCCACTACTATCCTTGTTCCCATGCCATGCTTTCAATACCTCTAACCCCATAATATCCCCTATTTTGGGTCATATGGAAACCTTTCTTAAAAATGGCCTCTTCCTCGACCTTCAAAGCATAATCAAGATCCAACATATTTCCTTTTCCAAGTGAAGTGGTTGTACCCTTAGTCACAATATTAACATGAGGAGGATGTGTTGGATTTTCATTGTTAACCTCCTCTATCCAATGAAGAGTTATACTACTATCCTCTTTCACTCCATGATGTTTACCATACAATTCCAAAAACCTCTATCCTCCTCTATTATGTTATTATGTTATGGAGTTGTTGTAGCTTTCCCAAATATTTCCTCATTTCTCATCACATTATATCCTTGTGCTCAAAGAAATCATCATTATCCATAGTTTGTTGTCTCTTTTAAGTGGATAATGTGGGGTGTTTCAATCAAGGTTCAATGGAAAGTCTCCTTGATTTCTATAAAAGGTATGATACCTAATGATATCCATAAGATCTCCCACATATAATATTACATCCTCCAATTTATTTCCTTTCTACTAATCATCTTCACTCAAAGTAACCAACACTTTAGCATATGAATCTAGAATGGCTAGCTTATCAATGTTTGTCCCCTCTTCATGATGATATTTGGCCTTCCCATGTGAGACTTTGCCCCTAATTTTCTAAATGATGTGGTGGAAGTCATATCTACATGGCTTACCATGAATACAATGGAAGTATTTTAGGACACAATTGTCTCGAGAATATCCCTTTCTTGTGGCAAATGGTAAATTAGCAAAAGAATTTGGTGGAGAAAATACCCCTTTTATTTATTGCCCGCATAATAAGATCCATCCTTAATTGAGTATTTTGTAAAATATATTCTAGGAAGAAGACATGGGGTGTCACTAATATTGGTAGCTTGAAAGGGTTTCTTTCAAAATCATAGGTTCTTAACAAATTATAGTCTTCATAACAATACTGGTTTATTTATTGCCCGCATAATAAGATCCATCCATAATTGAGTATTTTGTAAAATTTATTCTAGGAAGAAGACATGGGGTGTCACTAATGTTGGTAGCTTGAGAGGGTTTTCTTTCAGAATCATAGGCTCTCAACAAATTATAGTCTTCATAACAATACTAGTTTATTTATTGCCCACATAATAAGATCCATCCATAATTGAGTATTTTGTAAAATTTATTTTAGGAAGAAGACACACCAAAAACATTCAAAAACCCTATGGCATAATCTAAGTGTCATTGAGTGCCATAGAGATATTTGAGAGTGTTGAATTCATTTATCTATTTAGAAAACATATAATAACACTTTGTTGTAATAAAACAATGTAGAGATAATGTTACAAGTTTATATCAATACCTTTTATTTTAAGATTGAATAAAGAAAATATTTTAGATGTGAGATTCTATATTTTATGGATTAAGCATGGGTAGATTCAAGAGACCGATTTACATAAGGATTATAAAAACAAAAAAATCTAGATGGATTCAAGAAATCCATTTACATAAGAATTAAAAAAACTAAAAAATATATGTAATAAAATCTATGTTATTTCTTATTTTAAATTAATAGGCAATTTAATATCATATTGAGAAAACACATTATCTATTTGAAAATAATAAGACTAGCTTAAAATTTTCATAAAATTTCATAACTAAAACTTAAATTTTCATAACGAATTGCTTTATAATTAACCAATTGAAATATTCATTGTAATATAAAAACCCATACTCTAGGGATTCCCAACACCTGCATGGCCAACCAGAGACTTTTATGATCTGCATGGGTATTGTAAATCCTTTTCTTCATAGAATGTTCACCGGATAGTATCATTTTATTTTTCATAAACGTTTTGGTGAATCTATGTGTTCTGATCTAAGAAGGAAACATTAGTATTCTCTATTTTGACGTCACCCACAATCCTGTCTTTCTCATGACTACAACGGTTGAATCCTTTCTCGCTGGTCCGCAATAGTGACTTCGCCCCAGTGGCGAATATTTAGTACAGGCTCAGCATTGTTCGATGTTGTGCAGGGCCGTCACGACCGCACCATTTGAGACAGGCTATTAGTTGGCAGCCACCACCCTGCATAAATGGGCAACCATGACCGGTTTAAGAAATGCCTTGGTGGTGGCCAATTCCAGAAATGTGAGAAAATCAGGCTTGTTTTTTAAACTGGGTTCTGCATGGAACTGGAGCTCGAACCAGAACTACCATTAACAATGTTTATGCTCTCACTGTTTTGATATAAAATAATCTGAAAAACATAAGAGAAAAAAAGAATTCCAAACTAAGACATTGAAACTAATCTAAAAAGTTGGAATAGATTGATGGACTTCCTATGCAAATGGATGAGAAGAAAATGATTGAGACGTCCCTGTGATTAATTCTCGATAATGGATAGATTAAGGAACATGAACAGACGATCCAGAAATTATTACTTAATCTGGCCACTATCTGTGGACGCAAAGTTAACAGGTATTATTACTCTAAATTTTGAAGGGCCTGATCATCTCGTTGTCTTTGCCTTATCATCTGCAAAATTGAAATCCAACCATCAGGAATCAGAATTATAACACTAAAACAAGCAATGAAAGAGAACACTTACATGGCAGTGATATTCATACCCATTTGTGAAGGGAAGCCCACGGAAACTCCACAAGTTAAACCATAATTGAGATTCATCAGGAAATCAACTTTGAACTGTAAATATTAAATATGCATTGATTTCACAGTTGAGGATATTGGGCGTGTTCCATGAGGAAGAGATGATATAGATTTATAAGAATTTGGTAAAAATGTCTTGTATGAGCGAAACTCAGAGCTAATGCATGATGGAACACTGTTTTTAAGTAGAGTGGATCCAGATAATCAAGAATTACTAAATTTATTAAGATTACTGATTAAGGTTACTAGAATATGACATAGTAAAAAATTCACGAGGTTGACATCAGGATGCCATGAGGATGCCATCAGCATTACATTTACCTTCATGGGCAAAATTATGGCAATGAACCAGTCCCAGTAAGTATGAATTTGTGTGGTCATACAGGAATTATCTGGTTGTGGTATTTATTTATTCCTAACTGCTAGAGCACGGCGAGCATTATTAACCCCGGGGCAGAATCTTAAATCCAACTAAGTATATACCACCTTACTAAGTAGGAAGTATTTATTCCTAATTGTCAGAAGCCAGCATTATTCATGCGGGGACAGAAACTTAGGAAGTATTTATTCCTAATTGTCAGAACAGAGCCAGCATTATTCATGCTGGGACAGAATGTTGAATGATTTAGATCCAACTAAGTACATACCACCTTACTATTATGTAGGAAGTATTTATTCCTAACTACTAAAATAGGGGTAAGCATTATTTACCATATTTTACCATATTACAGAGTGTTAAATGTGGTTTGGGATATTAATTTTTAGATCCAACAAAATATACACCACCCAACTAAGATAGCAGTATAAATAATATAACCCACCAAAATGCGAAGAGTTAAAGGTTGCTTTCGCCTTGCTCCTTGCTGCTGCTTATGCTAATGTGAAGCTAAATTGCAGGAGTATACACTATATAACAAAACCTCACTATATTTGAAGCTAATGTGACCAACCACCATCTTAGTTTTTGTTTAGTTTTTGTTGCATCATGGATGGAATAAATTGTCTAAAATGTATGTCTATGTAATTAACTGCTGGAAAAACATTTTACTCTCTTATTGACAATTATCATAAATATTTTGTTGCATTATGGATGTAGTAAATTGTCTTAATGTAGGTCTGAATGTTTGCAATTAATTACATTGTTGGAAAAACATTTTATTTTGTTACGGACAATAATTATAAAAATTTGTTGGAACAATTAAATTAGACCCTAGCATGGTTCACCAAATCAATGCATGAAGTTAACATTCCTGTTTATTAATCTTAATTGATTTTTTATAGTAATAATTTCATCAAAAAAATGCAAAAAACACAGAAAAGATTGACATTATGGATGCATAATACATTAAAGTAGAGTTGCAATCTATTATAAAAAAAACATAATTTTACATTGGCAATAATTACAAATATATATAAATACTAGCAAAGGTTTGCATGAACACTACAAGTTAAAAAAAAAATGCCATTCTAAGATTAATGGAAAGACTTGGAATTTTTTGGTCTTAAAGTCTTTACAAAGTAGATGTAGAAGAACTTTGGGCATTTGATGTATGTGCATCATTCCTTGTTGCATTTATATTGCTAAGTAAATTGGACAAGCTTCGTCTTAATCTTCTAGAAGAAACTGTATTTTCCCTCAAATCCTTTTCGAGCTTATCCAACACCATTACCACATCTCTCATAGTTGGTCGATCGCTAGGTGAATCACTTGAACAAAGCAAATTAACCCGAAGCAAAGAAAGTAGGCATTTGTATACGTTATTTTCTTCAAAATCATCTTCATCCACTTCACTAAAAAGACTCTGGTCAATTACGTCCTTTATTCTGTTTGGAAATCTAGATCCACCCACTTGTGCAAGTTTAGGTCTCTAGAAAACATCTCACTAGTTGGTCGTTTCCTGGTAAGTATTTCCAATAACAAAATGCCATAGCTGTAAATATCTCCTTTGGTAGACATGGTCTCACCTAAACCATACTCCACATTTAAGGAAACCTTCATCAAATTTTACTCAATTAATGCATATAAAATTGTTAATGAAAAAATACAACTAAAATTAACATTAATGTAGCCTGCAGATCCTTTCAAAGAAATTGTTGAGGTAAGTGAATCAGTAGAAGCTGCGTCAATTATTTTTGAAATACCAAAATCTGTAACATGCCCTGTCATGTCTTCATCCAAAAGCACGTTGTTAGGTTTTAAATCACAATGCACTACTTGCACATAAGAATAGTGATGAAGATATTCCATGGCATGGGCCACATCTATGGCAGTGTCCAATCGTGCTTTTAGTCCCAGTTCACATACATCTTCACCATTGTTGTCAACTCTATTAGGATACAAATGCTTCTCCAAGCTTCCATTAGACATAAACGGGAACACTAATCCTTTAAAATGGAGGTTGGAACATGAGGTTATGATTCTCACCAGATTCCGATGTCGAACCTTTTGCAAGACATTACATTCTGCTCGGAAACTCTTTTCAACCTTGTCCTTTTGGAACTGGAAAACTTTAACAGCAACAAGTGTGCCATCACTCAAATTTCCTTTATAAACTGAACCAAAACTCCCTGTTCCCAATAAGTTGGCCTCTGCAAATCCATTAGTTGCTATGTGAAGCTCTTGATATGAGATCCTTTGGTCCTTTAACTTTTGGAAAATGGCTTGTGAGGAATCAAAGTTTTGCATATGCATATTTCGCTTCCAACAGAATCCCAAAAGTAGACAACATAGTATAAAAGCAAAAGCTCCATTTACTAACAATAATACTCTTTTCACAAATGAAAAATTGCCTCTTGGTCTTTGACATGCATGTAATTGGAATGCTTATGGTCCACAAAGGCTAGGATTTCCAACTAAATACATGACCATTGTTCTATTTCCAAAAAAACCTCCATTTGGAATTTCCCCTGTGAGATTGTTGAAAGACAAATTCAGATATTGAAGCATCTTCAACTTCTTGAGAGTAACTGGTATCGTCCCTGATAAGGAGTTGGAAGAGAGATCTAGGTTCATGAGGCTTTGTAAATCTCCAATTGAATCTGGTATAGAACCTTGTAATGCATTTTGAGATAAATTCAATAATTGTAGTTCACTACAGCTTCCAAGTGCAGGGGGGATAAACCCAGTCAACTGATTGGTAGAAATGTCTATAGCTTGAGCCATTGCAATTTTACCAATCTCCCTTGGTAAGGAACCTTCTAATAAATTACATGATAAGTTCAAACAGAATTGTAGATTGGAAAGTTTAGCAATTTCATGTGGTATACTTCCAATGAGCCTATTGTGAGACAAGTCGAGCAATTCCAAATTTGTACAATCCCCTAAGTTGGAAGGTATGCTTCCTGATAAATTGTTGTGATGAAGATGGAGTCTTCTTAGTTCCTTAAGGGGTGCAAGGCAATTTGGAATTTTTCCAGAGAGAATATTTCCACTAATGTCCAAGAGACCAAGATGTTGTAAGCTTTTAAAGTCATCAGGGATGTTTCCCTCTAATCTATTGTTACTTAAATTCAATCTTTCTATTTTTTTAAGGTTTCCTAAAAATCGTGGAATGCTACCATTCAAAAGGTTTTCACTCAAATCTAGAAAGGATAGGTTGCTAATATTACCGATTTGTGGAGAGATGTTTCCGTGTAATCTATTCTTGGATCGATAATTCAGACAAATTGGTAGAAAGTTGACCTATTGTAAGGGGGAAGACACCACTTATTTTATTGTTTTTCAAATATAGTCTTTTCATATGAGAACAATTGATTAAAGCTACAAAAAAAAGGCATAGTTATAATTTTTCCACTTTCAAGTTGATTAGTGTGCAAGTATAGGTTTTCAAGAAAGGATAACTTACTCAACTCTATGGGCACACTTCCGCTCAACTTATTTTCATTTAAAATAAGTTCAGTGAGCTTGGAACAATTTCCAATTGAATTTGGTATGTTACCGGTTTCCCCATAAATAGAGGAAACTCAAGTTAGACATATTTGACAACGATGGGGGGAATGGTACCAGACAATCTATTCTCGAACATAAGTAAGTGAGTCAAAGTATAAATATTTGAAAAAACAAGCGGAATGGCACCAGAAAAATCATTTAGACCGAGGTGGAGGATTTGCAAACGGGTAAGCAAACCCAATTGCGGTGGAATGGGTTCGCAGAGATGGTTTCCGTAAAGAATCAAATCAATCAAGGTTGAAAGGTTACCGAAGGAAGAGGGAATGGTACCTGTGAGCCCGTTGTCTCCCAAGTTAAGAATTTGCAAATGTGGTACCTGTGAGCCTAACTCGTGCGGGATTTGTCCGATGAGATTGTTGGAGGCGAGCACCAGATCAGTCAAATTTCTGCAACTGCTGAGTTGACTTGGAAGGGAACCGATGAGACTGTTATATTCACAATACAAAGAAGTCAATGATGAAAGGATGACGGCGGCTGCAGGCAACGCCAGTCCAGTTGCAGAAGGGGTTGGCGGAATTCCAATCTGCCATGGAATGATGGGGATCGCTGGTAATCAGATTTTTGAATGTTACGAGGGATTGCTGATCAGTCTGAAATGAGTGGGTGGAGGAGAAAGATAACACGAGGAGGAGAAACAGCACTGGAAAACCAAAAGAAAGAGACGGCATGGTGGTTGGGATTGAAACAGAGGAGAGGAGAGGGTATTGCAGTGGGTTTTTGAGAAACTGAAGTATTTATAAACAGAAAAAGAGAAACAATGTGTTTTGGTGTGGTGAAAAAGGAGGAGAAGGGCAGCTTCGCAGTGGGGTAGTGAAAAGACAAATTATTATTTAAGTGTAATAATAATTTGTCATGTAATAATTTGGCAGGGCAGCTTTCGCAGTGGGTGTACACACGGGCAAAAGTGAAACTCATGGTGTCGGCAGCAATTGCCATGTTCTTTCGCCAGTTGAGAAATGCCACGCAATTGAAAAACAAATTATTATTTATTATTTAATTCTAAAAATAGCGAGAACTCAATAATTTCCTTTAAAAACTTCGCGAACTTAACGGTACCAACATATTATTATTAAGGTTATTTTATAATTGTAAAAATAGCGAGAACTCAATAACAGTAAGAAGTAAAATTTCTTTAAAAACCTTCGCAAATTTAACGGTACTAACATATTATTTTTAAGGTTATTTTACATATAAAGTTATTTTACTTTATTTAATAAAAATTACAATTACATATCGCATAATTTACATCTCAATTAATTTATAAAGTAGAGTTGATGATCTGAACTACCAAAATTGGCTTCTTGAATTAATAATTCATTTTTTCTTACTTAAAATTCAAGTCACTTTGATACTAAAAATACTTCTAAAAGTAAAATTAAAGTCAATAAGTATAGGAATTTCAAAAATAAAAACTATTTTTTTCTTTCCTATTCTTACTTTGATTTTCATTCTTTTTTTTATCTGTTTTAATTTTTTTAATTAAATATATTTTTCTTAAATAATTTTACTATGGTCAAATCTATCTTTCCGTCACTTAGCAATTTTACTGCTCTAATTTTTATGTCTAATTTTTTTAACATAATCTTTTCCATCCAATTGTCTCTTTCTTTGTTGTTATTCATTAAATTATTATAAAAAATTATTTATTTTTCAACATGAAAATAGTATATTCATTAAATTTAAAATAAATTAATGTTAAATTTAATTTTTTTAACTTTTATCTAAATGGTAAGAAGGTAGTATATTCATTTCTCTTATCAATATTAATAAATTCAAATTTAAAATAGATTCATGTTAATTTTAATTTTTTAAACTTTTATCTAGATTCTAAAATTGCTACTCAATAACTTCATTTAATTTTTTTTAACCATCTTTTGCTTTCATATACCATAATTTTGACCAAGTGCTAATATAACTAGGCCTCACACTCTTAAAACAATTATAGTGATTGCCACATATGGTACATGAGGAAAATGAAAAATGGGTCCTTGGACTTTAGAGTGTAGAACACATATTACCATAACATGTCTATGTGCTAACAACATATAACCAATAATGGAACTCTAAGATATACGTCAAAGAAAGTAATGCTAACAATATTTTTTCATAACTACCATAAAATACCTCATATTGGAAGCCTAAACCCATGTATCCTTCTAAGGAAATGGGGTTGGAGGAAGTTCCAACTTCATTTCCTTCTTCATTGGCATCCAACTTTTGGTGATCTTTCCTAGCTTACTTTTCTTCTCAGTGTTGGCCTTTGCATTAGGAGTAGGGATGGCAGTGATAAACATACCATACTTTGTCTCTATTTGGTTTGTTTCTTCATGATTGTGTTAGTATTTTGCCTTCCTAAGTTAGATGCCACAATTTCTTTGACTTCCCAACAGAGCTCTATTATCTTAGCATTACTTGAGTCTGTACAATTGAATGCCCTAGGTATAGAATTAGTTTACACACCTCTTCATCCACTACTAAGTCGAGGGTTTGTGCTCAAATTTTCTAGTTGACTCTATCATCCATAAGCTTTACTTGGTTCATTATTGTCCATAGATGTTTCCTTTACTAACATTCTTGAATTTAAACTACTTTCATCCTACCTATAATGTTCTTAAAAGTAGAGCCACTCACTGGCCTCTACAAATGGTTTGTAATTCTTGAACTCTTTATATAAATGTATATTTAAATCAAATAGTGGAAGGAAACCAACACTCTCGCCTTCCACTCTCTTCTCTTCATATTCCCCATATACCACCTCTAAACATAATAAAGAAGAGTGGAACTAATATCATTAAACATCCATTTGATGTACTCCCATGATGTGGATTGATGTTATCATCCTCTTAAGCTTACTGGGTAATGATCTCCTTTGCATCTTCATGAAAAAGGGTTGAATTCACTATGATGGGACAACGATCTATTATTAATGGAGTGACAAGTGCAAACAATACATTTTTTAAGGATCCATAGTATAGAAACCTTGGGGAATCTTACTAATTATCAAATTTCCAATCATAAAATGTTTTATATAGTTTTTAAAATAAATTTATGATAAGTTTAATTTTTTTAACTTTTATTTAAATTGGAAGAAGATAGTATATTAATTTCTCTTACCAATATTGATAGATTCAAAATTAAAATAAATTTATGTTAATTTTAATTTTTTTAACTTTTATCGAAATTCTAAAATTCTTTTTTTTAGACTTTTAAAGTGAAGTCAATAATAACAACTCACAAACTTTATTTCATTTTCTTGAATTTCTAAAATCAAGTCAATAGTTTTTATTGAAAAAAAATTTCCAATTTATTCACTCATCTTTCCACTTCCCCTTATTCTTCTTTTTCTTGACGTCTGAATTCAAGTCAATACTGACAGCTTTGTCTTTATTGAAGAAAATTTTCCAATTTATTCACTCATGTTCCCCCTGATTCTTCTTTTTCTTGACATCTGAATTCAAGTCAATACTGACAGCTTATAAACTTTATTTGTAAAAATTTGCCAGGCCAAGTCTCAGTCAATACACTTACTTCTCCCCTGTATCCTACTCAAATCTAATCAATGCACCGATTTCTCCACACGTATTCAATGCACCGATTTCTCCACAAGTCAATACGCCTATTTCTGTCCTATATCCTACTCAAATCTAGTCTTTACAATTACACGTATGCCCCATTCAAATAAAATCAAGACACCCATTTCTCCACAAGTACCTCGCAATTTCCAATTTTAAATCATGTCTCTATCTTTCCTTTTCCCAGACACCCATTTCTCCACAAGTACCTCGCAATTTCCAATTTTAAATTGGGACAAATCATGTAACTGTCTTTCGTTTTCCCAGCAATTTAACCACCGCAAATTTTTTTTAAAACTTGATAGGTACGAAAACTCGGTACCAAAAAAAGTGACTTGCTTTCTTTAACTACTGTCTATTAAAAAGTCAGTGTTAAAAAGTGTTTTCTTTCGGACTTCATAGTTATTCATTACGAGGATTTAGCTTCAAAATCAATCTCTTCATTGTTTGAAATTTTCCATTATTGAATTTCCAATAAAAATTTAACACATTCAACAAATCTTAAAAGTGGATACCAACTTCATGGTACACGACTACGATTCCAAAATCATTTAACATTTTACCTTTTTTTTTCAAGTTTTAATAGAAAAATTACTATTGACTCATTCAGTGCCACCTGCTTTAAATGTGAGTGTGGAACTTTTTTTTTTCACTCGATAAAAACTATACTCTAATATTAAGTATATGAAAGAAAATACAACCAACATCCACTGTCATTACATACCAACACCACCTAATGGCGAAAAGAAAAGAAAAAAAACAACCCCTGGGCAGGATAGAGAAACAAACCAAAAGTCATACAAAAAAGAGATATACCAACCATGACAGAAAGATAAAGAAAGAGATACGGCAACCCGCTGCCACAATCACCAGACCATATACAGCCCAACTAACAAAATCAAGGACCATACAAGAAATATCTGCCTGAATCCCTAAGGATATCAACCACCCAGAATTCAAAAAAAAGGCACCCCTCCACAACAGAAAGCGCCCGCTTCAAAAGAGAATCCGCCTTGTCATTCTCCAGTTGAGGTATATGGATGAACTGTATGGCCTTCAATACCTGGAGAAATGACAGGATTTGATTCAACCAAGGCTTAAGAGATATTACATGTAAAGGACCCCGACCCAAAGCCCAGTTCACCACCACAAGCGAGTCACCAACCACCTACGAAATCTCCAGCTGTCGAATTTTAACAAAATATAATAATGCCCATAGTGCACATACCTCGCTCCGAGTATTGGAACCAGAACCCACATTCATCCATATATTAAAATGACAGCAATCAATATAACCACCATTTCCACATTTAGTCGCAAATTCCTGGGAAGCCCCATCGAACATACCATAGCCACCAGAAAAGGAAAAAGCAGTAAGCTTACCACTCTGAGAGATCTTAACAAACCTAGACGTTTCCCAAAACTCCTTATGAGCGGCCCAAGCTTTACCTACCACCCATGTCGACCGAAGATATTTCCCTTCGAATAATGCGAGGTTCCTAGCCTTCCAAACTTCCCAGAAAGCCAAACATGCTAATGTAAACCGTGGAACTTATTTTAACGAACTTGTCTATATAAATAATAAATTTGTTACAATATTCAAATAATATAATTTAAGATGGATTTATGGTGGGGTGTGTATTAATGTTTGGTTTTTTTTTTAAACTTTACAATATAATTTTATTAATTTATTTTTAAATGTTATATTAAATATCAAGTTAATATTAAGTCAATAATTTACATCTCTCTCATATTAGATTTTAAATTGCATCTCCCTTCTCTAAATACAATAACTTTGCAACAAACTTCATTATAATCTTATACTTTTCCAACCTCAATTCTAAAAAACCACAAATATATGATACTTTATAAATCAAAATTTTATTATTATATATTTTTATTATCTATTTTATAAAAAAAATTATAATTCTTTTTTTTTAAATTTAAATATTAACATTACATCTATAACACAATATATTTAAATATATAAATATTATGATTTCCTTCCAACTCAATGTTAAGAAAGCTTCACCATAGAATCCAAAGGAGTACCCCTCTCTCCTTGGTCCAATGAATTTTCCCTTGCATATTTCTCACTTCAAACTTATATTATAGAAAAGTGACCAGGATTCAATCATAAAAATTCACTTAAGAATCTACTAGAATCTTAATAGAGATTACTCACCTCTAAATAACTTAACTTGAGAGTGTCATTACAAAAACTTAGCATTAAAAATACAAGAGATTGTTAAATCTTTAATAAGTTGATAGGTCGTCATTACAAAAAAAATAGCTTTAAAAATACATTGATTTGCTTTCTTTTATAATTTGATAAGTTGTTATTAAAAAAACTTATAACTAATGTATAATTGGAAAATTGAATTTAGTCATACAACTAATGTGTCAACAAATCTTTTTAAAAAGGATGCTAAGTGCATTTCACATTTCATCCAATTACTTCTTTTTTTAATTTTAATAAAAAATATTGGGATTACATAATCATTTCACATCTCATCAAATTACCTTTTTTAAAGTTTCAATAAAAAAATTGTTACTATATAATCATTTCACATCTCATCCAATTACATTTTTTAAAGTTTCAATAGAAAAAATTATCACTACATAATCATTTCACATCTTATCCAATTACTTTTTTAAAGCTTAAATATAAAAAATTGTGACTACATAATCATTTCACATCTCATCCAATTACCTTTTTTAAAGTTTTTATAGAAAATATTGAAACTACAAAATCATTTCACATCTCATCCAATTGCCTTTTTAAAAGTTTTAATAGAAAAAATTGCTACTATATAATTATTTCACATCTCATCCAATTACCTTTTTTAAAGTTTGAATAGAAAAAATTCCTACTACATAACCATTTCACATCTCATCCAATTACTTTTTTTAATATTTCAATAGAAAAAATGCACTTAAATACCACATTATGACATGATATTTTTTTTAAAATATAATAAAATTTTATGTATAGATTATGTTATAAAATTGATTCAATTATTTAAATTATTTAAACCATAATCTTAATAGCTATAATCGTCGAAGTTTTAGCTAAACCACATATCATATTAATAATAAATTTGTTATATTTAAATAATATAGAAATATATCAATAATAACTTCTTACACTATTATAAGATCTCAAAATAAGATTATATATATAAGGATAAAATGATGGGTAGGTAATTTTTAAGACCATTTTTGCTTGGAATTTGGTTCGAATTTTTTACAATTTGGAAATTGGTTCAATGTTTTTTACAATTTGATCAAAGATTGTATATCATGATTTGATGATGATAGTCCCCCAAAAAGTTCAAATCTTATAAAGTTTAAACTACTTCATTATTTTATTATAAAAATAACATGAAACTCAAACAAGGTAAGAAATTTCTAAACAAAAACTCGAAAAACTTAATAGTACCAATGTAACATCCATCCTAGTGATGGGTGTTAGTTTCCTCTACATGGAAGGTGTTAGAAAAAACAGGATCGCAGAGCAATAACAATAAACAAGATGCAAATATAAATCACATTAACACAATACAAGAGAGACACCAATATAACGTGGTTCACCCAATATGGGCTACGTTCATGGAGAAATTGTCAGTCCTTTTATTATTATACCATCCAACAATTGAAGGGATACAACCTGTAGCACATCCGCTGCAACTTCCTCATCACTATCTCTCAGTCTCTCTTACACAATCACAGAGATCTTTTCAATGCTACAAGATATTAAACAGTCATATTACAATGCCTTCCTTTTAAAGGGAATTACCATGGGAAGATACTACGGGATACCCAATGGCATGGGCCCATAAACTGTTGGCCAACAAAACAACCCATAAAATTTCTTTCGAGGGCTTCGCCCCCAAACTCCCCAACTGAGGGGGATGTTCCCCCCTGGACCCCTGTGGGGGGGCGATGCCCCCCCCAAACCTCCGCACTGGGATGAGTGTACAGCCCACATGCATATCATATAAAAATGGGGTACAAACATAGATGAAACAACAACATCTCTTAATTAAGAATATCATACTCCAAAACCAACAATCTCCCACTTGGAAACTGATCACAGCAACTCCACCGCTGCTGCACTTGCTGGAATATGATTTGAACCTTGGATCTGGAAAATTTCTCATCTTCACCTTCATGCTAGAATTCCAACTTAAACCGAGCAGGAACTCAGTTTCTCTTTGGTTACTACCTTTGTCAACATGTCTACAGGATTCTGGCTAGTGTGTATCTTTTCTAGCTTCAACAATTCATCTTCTAGAACAGACTGTATGAAATGGTACTTCAGTTGTATATGTTTAGTCTTAGAATGGAAGTTTGATTTCTTTGCAAGATGAATAGCACTTTGGCTATCACTATATAACCTATTATCCTCTCACTTCTTACCCAATTCCTCCATGAACCTATGCAACCAAATCATTTCTTTACTAGCCTCTGTAGCAGCAACATACTTTGCTTCTGTTGTTGAAATTGCAACAACCTTTTGCAGCTTTGAAATCCAACTTATTGTTTCTCCACCTACAGTAAATACATACCCTGTGGTGCTCCTCCTGTTATCTTTATCACCTGCCATATATGCATGAACATATCCATATAGATCAGTGTCTGAACCTCCAAAACACAATGCATGAGTGGTAGTACCTCTCAAATACCTGAGAATCCATTGTACTGCGCATCTCACCTTTCAGTTGTCACCTCTATCAATCCCTGCTGCCAAGCTGTGCCTCGTGTCATTATATGTTCAAAGGATCATTATTAAAACTTAAGTCAACCTTCTGCAACATTGTCGACCTCCACCTTTTGTGTCGATCCATACTCATCTGGTTCATTACTTCATTACACTTTCCTATATTAGTTTTGTGTCGATGATGCAGGATTCATTGTGGCCCTCCTTCGACGATTTTGTTTATGTCGACTTCAATTCATTATCTAGGAATTAGGCTTAGGAGCCAACCGTAATACCTTGGTACCTGCATGCCTCAATGGCAGGTTTCCTCGTATTCGGGAGTAGGTTTTCATTATTGACTTCTGATCGGATCCTTGAATGTTCGACCTCAAAAAATATTTATTCACATCCATTGGGATGTACTAGAGATACCTTGGGGATCATTGTCATCATTGGTGATTACCCGCATGCTCATTGTTAATGGTTCACATCATTGGCAGGTAATCAAGTAGTCTCTGCCATTTTTGACTTCAACACCTTATAATCACATGGTCAGATTCCTATCGCTTCGGGATTGGGTAGAAGACCCTGGATGGTTCTGATGTTTCTTTCACATCCAAGTTGCGATCACGGGGGCTTCACTCAATAAACCGCTATCATAGCATGTTCGTTCGTGGCATGTGAAAAAATACCCCTAATTTCACTAAATATTGGAAAATACCTTCCAAAATCATTTTTTTTAACCCCCTCCCAACATGCCTTCCCAAGTTAAAAAACCCCTATTTTCACTAGATATTGTATGTATCAATTTTTTCATTAACATTTTTTATACCCCTTTATATTTCTACCTAGTATATTGATATGATACCCCTCTTATGACCCCACATGCATTCTACAATGCACCTTGCTTCTTTCGATGTATATTGTGGATGCACATTACTTCACCCACAATGCAATTACTCAACCACATATCATTATGATTTGCAACATCTAATGGTCTAATGAAGAGATAGGAGACCACTTCTTGTATGTCACTAGAGCCAATGCACATAGTACAACACTTAGATTGCATGTTGCAGTTCCTCAATCGATGACTAAGCCTTTTGTGGGCTAGGTATCCAAGCTTGCAGGACCTGTAACAAGCTCTAGGAGGCTGACTAAACCTCCCAAGGCCTGTAATAGGCGCGAGTGGTTGGGTATTCACCCCCCCAAGGCCTATAGAGGGCCTATAACAGGCCCTGGAGGATTAGAGCCTCCCAAGGCTATTGGTAAAAACTGGTTGAGTGCTATTGGTAACAATTGGTTGTCAATGACCACTATCTCTCGACTCTGATCGACTGGAAACCCACTTCACCACAAAACCCCTAGCCTCAAGCATGACTCAAGACACGATTTCTCTACGTACTAGTAAGCTTGAGCCTTGCCTCAACCCGATTTCTCATCTTGCCATGATCCCACCATATTATGTTGGTGACCTCATTGATGTACTGTCACACAGATCCACTCGTGTATTGGTCGTGGTTGTGTCATTGTCTTATCATGGATCTACGCTTGTACCTAGTAGCCATGATTTTTATTCGATCATTGTTGAGTCAGTACTATCATAGATCTGTGATGTATTGGTTGGAATCCATACTTTGATTCAGTTGTACTGAGCATGGGTATGCCTGCCTCAGCATTATTTTCTATTTGGTTGATGTTTTCTTGTTCCTTGCAGCTTATATCCAATCTATTTTTCGCTATCTCTGCAAGACTTGCTGGTAAAGTGTTTCGGCCATCAGTTTCTTCTGACCTCACACTTTAGGGGGCATCTGTTATACCTCAAACTCCCACTTTGAACGTCATTCTGCGCTCCATGTCATACCACCATGTGGAACCTAATGGCCCTACCTCCTAGAAAGTGTTGAGACTCATTTACACCTTGTTGGTCCCCTCCCTAGCCTTCTTTGGAGGAAAATCCAACTTCCTTTGGTCGAATTCCACCTTGCAAGATCCATTTTTCCCATATTTTTGCACCCTGCTAGTGGTGCAAGGCGCAAAATTACAACATTTTCGTGCCCTGCATGCCTGCAAAGGCGCGAAAATTAAAACTTTTTCGTGTTATGCTCAGTGTTGAGGGCGCGCAAATTCCCTTAACCACCTTACCCCTTGAACCTTGGATCTTGGATTCGAAGGAGATATGTTGGGATGGAGGTTCCTCTCAAATCTCACACTCCTTGGGATGAGTCACCTCCTTGATCCACCTTCCACTCACTTAGATCCATTATTCACTCCCAGTGGTTGGTCTCCCAAATCCTATAAGAAGGAGGCCATCCATGAGATAACAGAGAACAATTGGAGGCATCAAACCTATGGTCTTAATGGATTTGCAGAGGTAGCAAGAGGAAAATCTTGGAAGTGGAAGTTGTTGCTTGGAAAT
Source organism: Larix kaempferi (assembly GCA_027924585.1). Classification (NCBI taxonomy): domain Eukaryota; kingdom Viridiplantae; phylum Streptophyta; class Pinopsida; order Pinales; family Pinaceae; genus Larix; species Larix kaempferi. Next base: position 468,681 of record BSBM01001108.1, on the reverse strand, counting down.
CAAGGGTAACTTTGTAAAGGTCTTCTTAGCTTTCATTAATATAAACTTGACTTATTCTCCCATATTGTGTTTCTTTCTCTAGTTAGATACATGATATGTTTTCTATATAAATTAGATCTTAACCATTGCATATATTACTTGGAGGTGTTTTTCTTGTCTTGTTCAAACATGTTCACTTCTTGGAGATCAAGTGTGAAGCTGGAGCTAGGACGACCAACAAATTCGAGGTGAGTTTCATGATTCATTCTCCTCTTAGTGTTAAAAATATTATGTATTGTGTTAGATCTAGGAGAGTAAGCAACCACTTGTTTCACTTCTGTCTTAGATTAAGCTTGTTTGAACTTAGTTTAATCTTTGAGTAGGTTTAACTATCTGTAGGAAAAATTTGCTAGAACACAATGAAAATAACATCTAAGTGGGAAATTTGCTTCATAATTTGACATAATGAGAGAAAATTGTGTTTCATACTTGGAACATAGTATACATTAAGGAATATCAACTGCTTACCTCCCAAGGTAATATATACATTTAATTTTCCTTCTATTTTTAACTCCTCCCTGCCACCAAAAACTACAAATGAAACATAAGCATCATAGTGAACAACCCAATCATGTTTATTGGTGAAATGATGTTATGGGACTTAATCACTATATAAGTAGATGACTCTCCATGGGCTACTTGCTTAGCTACAAAAGTGAAGATATTGTACACTTCCTAGTGTTTTGCAACATGGGCCTTCTCCTTCTGTTGAGAACCTCCCCAATTGTGCTTTTCATCCAACAACGGATTTTTGCAAAATATTTTTATGACCCACCTTTCCACAATAATGACATTTCAAAATATTTTTATTATCTGATGCATTGGTGTTGACTTGAATACTTCTTCCATTATTATTTCTGAAAAGCTTTCCTTACCCTTGAGGTTTGCTTCCAATGCTAGTTCTAAACTCGCTATTGTATTTTCACTATCTAACTGCTTTTTCCACCGGTCTTGTTTCAAAATATTTGTGTGTATATAATCAAATTTTAGGTCTTTCTCAATAGTAGTAATGTTAAGTATTTCAATATAATTTACAAATGCAACTAGTAAACTCTTGAGATTAATTACCACCATCTCTTATTCTTCCATCTTTTGCTCAATGGCTTTTAATTGTTCTGTAATAGCCTTAATTTTTACCAAATTTTTCATGTGAAAACTCATTATCATTCATAACAATATAAACTAATATGTTTTTCAAGAAAAATTCTCTATCTTTATCTAAGACTTCATCCAAACCTTTCAAGTGCTTACAAATGGTTGCAGTATCCTTCGTAGTGTCATCACCCTGCACTTTTTGAAGCTTCTCCTCAATCATAGATAGTATTATGATCATTATCTCTTATATACTTCACTCATCATATTTGTCCTAGTATTTTCATGTTGTTGTCGATTGAACTTCCTTCCCCACCACAAGTTTATCCAAATCCTTGTACTCAAAAATGGCTAACATACATTATTTCCAGGTATTATAATTTTTACCAGAGAATTTATGGTTACCCTCCAACATGATTTTGGACAAACTAGCCATTTTTTCAAATAATTTTGCAAATAAAAGTGTTGAAATAGAGACTAACTTGCTAAAAGGATGCTCAGAGAACCAAGGGCTTTTTTCCAACCCATCAAATCTACCATTGTTCAATCAAATTTCTACCAAATCTAGATAAATTTCTAAAATTACAACATAAAAATGCAAAAATATACCACAAATATACAAACAATTTTTGAAATATAGAAACTTTTTTCTAAAATTGCAAAAATTACTGGAAAAATTAAAAAATTCAACTTGAAAAGAGAAATTACAACAAAATTTTCAAAGTTATGAAGTTGATAAACAAGACCCTGAAAATTTTAGGACTGCAATACAAATTTTGTATAGTCCATATAATAATAAATATATGTTTGTATATTTGTATGGTATGTCTATATAGTTGTATGGCTTGAAAAATAGCTACCCAAAAACAATTCTTGGAACCCTACAAATCAAAGTTCCTACTCTTTTTTTAATCTAAAATTTAACCCAAAAAAATATTTAAATCTAGCTTTAAATCAGGATAAAATTGATTATCTCTTAAAAATATGAACCTAGCTTTAAATCAAACAAAAGAGTGATGCTCATCTTTTAAACAACAAAAAAACAACACCTAGTTTCGATGATCTAAAATCCCTTCGGCTTTTTGGCATGTATCGAACAAAGTCTCTTAGCTTGTCATTGAACTTAGTAGTTCCTAGTCCCTTCTCTTGCTTCACTTCAACTTCATCTCACCGTGGATTTGATACCATATTACAAACATTGAACAGTCAAAGAAACCATGAACACAACGATAGAATTAAAAGAGAGAAAATGGTTCTTTTGTACTATCAAATGAAGAGAATAACCTTATTCTTATAATAATGAGATGGCATAAACCCTAACTTCTCAAACCCTAATTGCACAAATCCTAAAATTATTTGTGTGTACTTTAATAAAACAATTAAACAAATTAACTTAATGTCACCAAGTGAATTTATTATTATTCCTAAGTCTATAGTCTAGATGACCTTTATATTCTAACACATTCCAAGTGCAAGGAATACATTTAATAGGTTGAATTTTCATAATATAATAATGGTTTTCATAGAGGAGGTTTGATAGGAATGTTGATTGCAATTGTTTGAACAATAATGTTCCCTTGAGGACAATTTTGTTTTTAGGGGAGGGCGGTTGTAATACATCAAATTTACCCCTTTAGCTAATAGAGGCAAAGCATAAAGCTATGTCATACTCTATTGATGTATTTGGAATAAACATGTGCTCTTTATTGAAGGCCCCATTTGTTGTGACTATTTCATAAATCAATGTTATGACATAAGGTGTAATAGGACAAGAAACCTCATGCTTTAATTAATAAATAAAGCACACGATTGCCTAGGAGGACACAAATGAAGGAGGGGAATGTGTGCCAAGTGGAAAGGTTTAAATAAGGAGTTAAGTCAAATTTTTATTTTATATAGACATTAGAAAGGGTGGAAAGGGTCCCACTCACATTCATTATTTTTCACCCATTTGGGTTGACAACTCTAAGCCTTTGTCCCATCCTTCGTTGAAGGTTGGTGTATCCTTCCATATTTTGTAGAGTTTCAATGGGTCTTCACAGGATTTTTTGCGATGCCTTGGGACCACTCACAAGGTACGATAGGCTTGGTGAATCCCATGATTCTTTTTGTTGGGAACCCATGTCAACCCTTCTCTTTAATTTGTTAGTATATTGTTGTTGGATGCATATGCTTTCAACGTCCCATGAGTATATTGTATTATCCCACATTGTTAGTATATTGTTGTTGGACGAATATGCTTTGTAAGTCATCCCATGAGTATATTATATTATCCCACATTCATGGGGAGTAATAGTTGTTTAGCTTAGACTTAGTATATAAGTACGTGTTGAGGCCAATGAAGGCATCCACGAGTTATTTGTATTGAGCTTGCTCAAAGGAGGTTTCCTTCTCAAAGTGGCCTACGATCAATAAATCCCTTTTTTGTTCTGTTATTTTTGATATATCGTGCATTTTCATCATTTAATTTTTGGAGGTTCCCCACATATGATATCAAAGCACTTTCTTGGGATCATTGGGTGGAATTTATGTCAATTTTGTTTTTTGCAGTGGCTTCCAGATGCTGTGATTATTGCAGTATTTATTTTTCCTTGCATATGTATTGTTCCTTTCAATTGTAGGTTCGGATATGGGAACAATCCCTATCCGCTTAACTATGGGAAATACCTAGGCATAGCCATAAAACTCATTTTGAGGAGTACCACATGAACCCCGAAGTAGCTGGCTCATTGAGACGCCCTTCCAGCGAAAAGGGCAATGACCCCTACTTGATTGACTAGTTACCACCCGTGAGGTAAACCAAGAGTTGTTGTTTGTGGCAAAGCGGTTATCAATTTTATCTTAGCCGTGGAGTGAGGGGTACTACCCCAATACGCAAGACATTAGACATCATTGGTAGCCGAGTGAATCCCCTAAACCTTTAGGAATTCGAGCATACCTGGGGTCCATATATATTGCCAGTTGATAAATAGTAGATTACATCTGTCCAAAGTTGTTGCAGATCAATTCCGGAAAAATATAAAAAATAAAAAAACCCTGTACTTCCATTCTGCATATTTGCTTCCTGAGGACCCTATCCCAAATTCCACTTCCTGAAACCAGAAATCCCACATCTGTCTATTTTTAGGGTTTTCCATAACTTCTTTGATTTTCACCCATTCACCTTCAAATTTTGCCACAATGTTCATTTCCTATTTCTGCTTCTTTGTCCCTCTTGGAAAAAATTTCTCATTCTTTCAGCCCGCTTCTGAAATCCCCATTTTATGCTTCCCTGTCCATTATAAAGTGTCCAAAACCTAGTCAAACCCCAATTACCATCAGATTTTTTCCCAATTCCAAATTTTCATTTACTAAAGAAGTTTTTGTTTTTGTTTTTCTACCCATTCTCCCCTTAATATATATATATATATATATATCATCATTATGGTTGTCACCCACGCATGAGAAAAAAACATTGAGGAAGAACTTGCAGCTCTCAAGACCAAACTCCAAGATCTGGATGAAAAAAATATTGGCCTCCATCTTCAGCATTCATCTATGAACAATATACGACAACCAAAGTCTTCTGCAGACACTAGGTTCTCTTCTTCCAACAATTTTTGTGGGCCGAAGCTTGATTTTCCTCGCTTCAATGGTGATGATCCAACTGGATGGATATACCGGGAAGAAAAATATTTCAGTCTGCATAATACTTTTGATGTCAAAAAATTTCCACTTGCATCCTTTCATTTGGAATATAAATCCCTTCAATGGTTCTATTGGTACATGTTGGAGGGGACCTTTCGGGCTCCTTAGTTGTCATTATTTACTTATGTAATAATCTAGTTAAAGAAGAAGTTGGAGCAGGTGCAACCGCTCCAACCACATATATGATGTATAAATAAACCAATCAAGATGAATACAAACTGACTAAACGAATTCCTGTGTTCAGTTGATGGTTGTGTGTATGCTTAATCTTTGCTTGAATATGGGTTGAACCTGCACGTTCAACATCTAGCGTCGTTGCCTCCTTTGTTCGGTCTGGGTGACAACAGCAGTGGATGGGAGGTGGTTCGAACCTGTCGATGAAGAAAGCGAGAATTCCTACAAGAAATATCGAAGTCTGCTTGCACGCCCCTGTAGAGACCGTGAGATGCTTGGAAGAACCTGCAAGAACAAAATCAGAAATGAAAGATGTTGCTTCTCAGTTGATGCGATATTGATTAAGATTCGTTACACCCACCATCACGTGCTTGATGGTTGCAGTTGATCGTGAGGACGTGGCACACCCAAGGCGAGGACCTAAAGATTGCATGATCGGTCGAACACCAACTAATGAAGTCGGCCATCAACTGGTGTAGTTGTAAAGATGACCAAGCCTGTCGAATGTCGAACGGATTGCCACTTGATCTTATGAAAAATATGGCTCGTACGTGGTGCCGCTACCCAAGTAAGAGTGTGCAATTTCTCTTTCGACCGAATTCACTTAAATGGGCATGGCATTCTACGACGATGGCAACCAAATCTATATTCTGGGATGTTACAATACTCCGCCGACCTTTATTATTGATCAGATTAAGTTGCTAAGATGTCGACCGATACAGTAAATACTTTTACCGAGCTTGAGATTGCAACTTCCTCTTCATATTTTGATTGCCATTATTCTCCATGACGAGATTAAAGTCAAATAATACGGATGTGCTTATGGATTTCAGCCTTTACATCACATAGTCCAGTTTGATATTTCGTAGACCGACGGTTCCAGTCAAGGACATAACCGACTATTTTAGACGTCTATATAATGTATAAGGTGGGTTCTTATTTATGTTGAAGCATTGAATATTAAATGTTATAAAAAGTACATAAAAATCAATTCTTACGCTCCGAAGATAGGAGATAGAACATGACAGTATTTCGATTGATTCCAATAATATGGTCGACAGATGTAAAATGGTCGATGAATGATTGATGCCATCAATTGGTTGTGTCTTTAAATACAGTCGATATCAAATGGTCGAAGGTAATATTCATGTGAGGTGACACTTTAATATGGTCGGTCTCTTCAGTGGATGGTAATATGGTCGATGACCAAATGTAAAGTGGTCGGCATTGTAAACCAAATCTATGTATATCTTTTAGTATGATCGAGTCACTTAAGGATTGGTCGATGAAGTCAAGTAAAAAGTGGTGATTGTTTTTTATAACATATTTGTAATAAATTTTATGTTTGGTCGATACTAAAAGTGTTCAACACATAAAATGGTTGAAACTTAAAGTAGTTGGGTCATTTTGGTCGATATTGTAAAGTGGTCGAGTCTTTTAATGAAGTCGATGTTAAATATGGTCTAGAGCTGACCTTTTTGTAGTATAATCCATCTTTGTAATTCAGTCGATCTCTAGTCAACTAAAGCATCACATCGAGTCAGGTCGGTTCGAGTCGATTCAAGTCGACCAATATCAGTCGACATCGACCACAAGCAGTGGCACATTTAGAAACTTGTAGGCACCCTCATGACATCAGACATCAAGGAAGATTCAAGCAGAAGACATCTATACAACATAGAAAAAGAGCTTCACACTTAATAATGACATGAAGAACACTTGTAATGATCAAGCCCTCAATATTGAAATGCAGAAGCATATCTTGAATTCCATTTCAGAAGTTTAAAGGCATTTGGTGAGTTGGTGTAAAGGTAGAACGTGGAAGCCCAGAAGTTCATGGACAGATGGAAATGAAAGCCGGCAGGAAGGTGAAAGGGTGAGGCTCGATTAACCACTACCAGATTACTGACAAAGACTAAAGGAATCACAGTTCATGCTTGCTCTGATTTTCTTCGAGACGAAGAAATGATTTGTTGGTGTGGGAGATGTTGGAGGGGACCCTTCAGACTCTTTAGTTGTCATTATTTACTTATGTAATAATCTAGTTAAAGAAGCAGTTGGAGCGGGTGCAACCACTCCAACCACATATATGATGTATAAATAAACCAATCAAGATGAATACAAACTGACTAAACATTTGGTCCAATTCTTGTGCTCGGTTGATGGCTGTGTGTATGCTTAATCTCTGCTTGAATATGGGTTGAACCTGCACTTTCAACAGTGCATCAAGGCTCATGAAGAGCCAAAATGGACATATTTTTTCCAACTCCTTTTGCAACGATTTGGTTCTAGTGCTTTTTATGACTTCACAGGAGCACTCACTAAGCTTCACCAAATTGGCACTGTGAGAGAGTATCAGACAAAATATGAGAAACTGGTCAATCACACAGAAGGATTTCCTGATGAATTCTACAGGAGTTTTTTTTTCAGTGGTCTGAAGGATGCAACCTGATCTGAGGTTAAAATTTTCTATCCTAGCACAATGATGGAAGCCCTAGGGTTGGCTATGTTGGCGGAGGACTTGATCACAGCCTAACAGTGCTCCAAATATACTTTTATTCCATTCACAAATATGGTTTCCTAACGACCTACCATCACGCCAGCTGATCCAGGTGGATATCGGTGGCGGCCCACCTCTTCCAACTGGCTCAAAACAGTCTTCTAGCAATTTTGGTAAATTACTATTTTTAGCAGTTTTTCGGGTCCTGAACTTCTGGAGCCATTTTGAGGCCCTAAACGACATTTTTTGGCGATTTGGGGGAACAAATGGTTGCCAGCGGCGTTCATTTGGGCTCAGTCGAAAGTTGTAAATCTCGGTTAGACCTCTCCAACGGGATACCGAGCACCCTAAACTGAGATCGTATGCAAAAGTTATGACCCCGGGAAGTTGACTGTTCAACTAACCACCTTGGGGCCGCAAACTTTATGACGGTTCATCTTCTAGGGTTAGGTTTTTGGATGATTGGGATTCTTTCCCTCATGCTTATGATAAATAGGCCCTTTCGGCCTCTCTTTGTATTCATCTTGGCATGAATGAGCATAGCGGCCACATCTCTTCTCAGAGATAGCTAACACCATTCCAGCTATTGTATTTTACAGTCTGTTCTATTTCCGCTATTTAATAGAATATGTGTTTACTGTATCAATGTGTTATTTGGAATATATATTTGTATATGATTCGGTATATGCTATCTTTTGTTTCGTTCCCACATAAATCCGGATCACCAGCTCCTAGAGAAACTCCTATCAAGAATTTGTATGAAGCAGAGATGCGGGCACGTAGAGAAAAAGGGTTTTGTTATCATTGTGATGAGAAATTCACTCAGGGACATAGATGTGTTGAGCAAAATATCTATCTCTTGGTTGTGGATTATCCATGTGCAATTGAAATTGGTGAAGAATCTCAGGATACAGTAGATGATCAGGTCAACATTCAGTAACCGCTTGTTGACCCTCCTTCTCGGGACGACCACCCATAGATATCTCTCCATGCTTTAGCCAGATTCACCACCCCACAAACAATGTGGGTCAAGGGTTACTTCAAGAATCTCCCTCTTACAATACTCATTGATTTTGGTAGCACTCATAACTTCATTGACCTTCGGATCGCCAAACAAGTTGATTGTTTTGTCCATCCTTGCTCCAACTTTGAAGTCACGGTTGCCAATGGGGGCACCTTACCTTGCAAGGGGAAGTGTCGCAATGTGTGTATCTCTATTGGAGATTATAACCTGCGCTCCGAAATTTTTTCCTTTCCCTTAGGCGGATGTGATGTGGTTTTGTGCACTCAATGGTTACGCACACTTGGCCCCATATTATGGGATTTTGCTGTACTTTGGATGCAGGTTTCAGTCAATGGGAAAAAACACACATTGAAGGGCTTACAACCAAGTTCTCTCAGCATCATCAGTTCACATTGCATGGAAAATATCCTTAATAATAATTCACATGGTTTCATCGCTCAGCTCCATTCCATTCAGATGCACCCATCAGTGGTCTCCAATACTCCTTTGGATCTACAATAAATTTTGGATAGATATGCATGTATCTTTACTTAACCAATGGGATTACCCCCTTCAAGACCAGAGGACCATCGTATTCATCTCCTTCCTGGAATCATTCCTACCAACATCAGGCCCTATCGCTACCCATTTCAACAAAAGACATAGATTGGGATGCTCGTTTGGGACTCACTGGATCAAGGTATTATTCGCCCCAGTACCAGTTCCTTTTCTTCACCAATTCTTCTTGTCCGAAAAAGATATGGGTCATGGTGCCTCTGCATTGAATTCCGAGCACTTAACCACATCACAATCAAGGATAAGTTTCCAATTCATGTTGTTGATGAGCTTCTTGATGAGCTTCATGGTGCTCATGTTTTATCCAAGTTGGATCTTCATTTTGGGTATCACCAAATTCGGGTTCATGAGGATGATATCCCTAAAACAAATTTCCGCACACATGATGGCCACTGTGAGTTTTTGGTCATGCCCTTTGGCCTCACTAATGATCCTTCCACATTCCAAGCATTGATGAATAAAATATTATGGCCCTACTTGCAAAAATTCATTATGATCTTCTTTGATGATATCCTCATCTATAGTAAAACATGGGTTGAGCATCTCCGACATCTGGATCTTGTACTGCAACTTTTCTCTAATCGTCATCTCCATGCCAAACAGTCTAAATGTATTTTTGTACAAAAGTAAGTAGAGTATCTTGGGCATATTATCTCAACATAATGGTATCACGTGGATCCTGCCAAAATAGATGCCATGAAAAATTGGCCGCATCCTCAGACACTCAAGAGCCTTTGTGTTTTTTTGGGATTGATTGGCTACAACTGCAAGTTTTTCAAGTATTACAGGAAGATTGAAATTCCATTAACTGCTCTATTGAAAAAGGATGCTTTTACATGGACACATGCTACTGAGTGTGCATTTGACAACCTGAAACAAGCTATGTGTACTGCACATGTTCTAGCTATGCCCGATTTTTCCAAGCCCTTCACAATTGAGATTGATGCTTGCGACAATGGAATTGGTGTTGTTCTCCTTCAAGATGAAAATCCCATTACATTCACCAGCAAATCCCTTTCCGGCAAGAATTTAGTTTCCTCTTCATATGAGAAGGAAATTATGGATATTTTTTATGCAGTACAGAAGTGGCAACCATACCTATTAGGGAATCATTTATGCATCAAGACTGATCACCAGAGTCTGAAATATTTTCTAGAACAACAGGTCTCTTCCCCAACACAAAAGAAATGGGTTATAAAACTCATGGGTTATGACTATGAGATCACTTACAAGAAGGGTAAGGAAAATCTTGTGGTAGATTCTCTTTCTCGCACATTTGATAAACAAGTTTCTCTTTTATCTGTTTCTATACCTGTTCCAAATTGGTTGCAATGTATTCAGCATGACTATGTCAATGACTCCTCATTATCTCAAATCATCCAATGGTTGGCCAACAACCCTTCTATTGTACCGCATTACTCTTTGGATGGTGATTTTTTGAGATACAAAGGTTGTCTGGTGCTTCCCCGAAGAACAAATATTCAACAAGTTTTCTTCTATGAACTCCATGCTTCTCCATCGGTAGGGCACTCTGGGTTCCTCAAAATGTATGAGAGGGCACGACGTAACTTCTTTTGGAAGGGAATTAAAAGGACAATTCAACAGATGGTGGTTGAATGTGATAACTTCCAGTGTAACAAGGGTGAAACGACACTCCTTCCGGGATAGCTCGAACCCATTCCCATCCCTACACGTATTTGGACAGATATTTATATGGATTTCACTGAAGGGATCCCTAAATTTGGAGGGAAGATAGTGATTTTGGTTGTGGTTGATTGCCTCTCCAAATATAGTCATTTTTGTGCCCTCGACCATCCCTATACCACCTCCTCAGTCGCACAGATTTTCCTGGACCACATCTTCTGTCTTCATGGAATCCCTTCTTCCACTGTCTCAGATCACGATGCAACTTTTACCAGTCATTTTTGGATAGAACTATTTCTCCACACTGGCACCAAACTGAAGATGATTTCATGGTATCACCCACAAATAGATGGTCAGAATGAAGTTATCAACAATGTTTTGGAAACTTATCTTCATTGCTTCACCTCGGAACAACAGCATCAGTGGGAAAAGTGGCTCCCTCTCGCTGAATGGTGGTACAATACCTCCTACCACACTACATCTAAAATGACTCCATATGAAGCATTCTATGGTCAGGCACCACCAGTGCTTATTCCATACACCCCCAACAGTTCACCAGTTCAGGAAGTTGGCACGGTTCTTCGAACCTGAGATAATATTCTTCGCATTTTGTAGGACAATCTTCACATGGCAGGAAATCGAATGAAACAACAAGCCGATCAGCACCGTTCTGAGTGCAATTTTCAAGTAGGTGATATGGTTTTTCTTCGTCTACAGCATTACAAGCAATCCTACCTGAAACTCAAATGGATTTATAAGTTGGATCCAAAGTTCTATGGGCCATATAAGGTTCTTCAGAAGATTGGGTCCATTGCTTATAAATTGGAACTTCCTCCTTCTTCCTGCATTCATCCAGTATTTCATGTCTCTTGTTTAAAGAAAGTTCTTGGCACCAACATCAAAGCACAAACTATTTTACCAGAACTGGATAATGAAGGATCCATCATTTTGGAGCTGGAGGCCATCCTCAATAGTAACACTCGTCAGCTTCTCTCTCGATCCATCACAGAGGTATTAATTCAGTGGCATGGAATGCAACCAGAGGATGTTACATGGGAACCACTCCTTTATATTCAACAACAATTTCCACATCTAAAGCTTTGTGGATAAATCTTTTTCTAAGGGGGAGGGGATGATAGGAACCCGTTTCAACTCTTCTCTTTAATTTCTTAGTATATTGTCGTTGTACGCATATGCTTTGTAAGTCGTCCCGTGAGTATTGTATTATCCCACATTGGTAGTATATTGTTGTTGGACGCATATGATTTGTAAGTCTTCCCTTGAGTATATTGTATTATCCCACATTCATGGGGAGTAATAGTTTTTTAGCTTAGACTTAGTATATAAGTACGTGTTGAGCCCAATGAAGGCATCCACCATTTATTTGTATTGAGCGTGATCAAAGGAGGTTTCCCCCTCGAAGTGGCATGCGATCAATAAATCCCTTATGTGTTCTGTTATTTCTGATATATCATGCATTTTCATAATTTAATTGTTGGAGGTTCCCCACACTTTTCTCTTGAATGGCCTTCCCTGTGTCACAAATATCAATAACTTTATATGTTTCATGGGTGCTAGCATATCTAATTACATCCTATCTAATATGGATATTTTACCTTATATCCACCAATTTCAACTACCATATTCCCTCTAGATGACCATGCCCTCCTCTCTGTATCCCTCTAAACTGATCCTACCTGACCTCCACCACCCCAATGCACACTCCCCCCTCCCACTATTACCTTTTAGAGGATGGGGACCCATAGGTCTAGTCATCTCACCTTCATCAATTGGTCCCTACTCTTTCTTATCCCTTAAGATTTCCATTTATGCTCATATTTTGTCAACTATTTTGGAGAATAACCTTAGTTCATATACTCATATCACATGGTCACCCTTCTATCCCCAAAATCAATATCATACCCTATGAATCAATTATATGAAAAAGAGTTCAAAATACACCATGATCATCTCCATCGTGTCTCTTGTTAGGGCCATAACCCTCTTTCATTATTAAATTATTAGTTATAGTTAGGTTGTCCTTGAGTTTAGAACACATCATGCCCTTTTTATTGTATGGTTGTAATAAACAATATTCATTTGACTAATCATCTTGTCTTTTGTATTTTATGTATTGGAAAATGAGGTTTCCCCCTCGAATAGGCTTCTTATCCATTGAATCTCTATAATTATCAAGGTGTGGAACTACTTATGCTTTCTATTTCAAGCTATATTGGGTATCTAGTACATAACACTTTCCTCCATGAACCCACCTAGAACTTGATTACATGACCCCTCCACCTCTACCCATTTTTAGAAGTCCTATAGTTGCTTCCTTCACCACAAGAAACATGTCTTCATTTCACAGAGGATAAATTGTGTATGTCCCTTTTCCATCCTCCCCAAACCATTTAACGCATCCTTTTCACCCGCCTTTCCAATCTCCCTATTAATATTGGCCTCTAATCCATGGTCATACATATTTCTTCCCTTTATGATGTACCCAAGCAACCACTTGTCTTATTCACCTCCCCCATCGATGTCACATGTTATATTATACTATTATCCAATAGGTATCATTGGAGATGAATACCATCAAAGCTACAAACAATAAGAGATTCTAGGATGATTTTTTCAAACATGGTATATATTCTCTTGCCAATCATATTTTCAATTATTTAACCATGTTGGATGTGTAGGATTTCCACAAGCATGGACCCACCATAGTAGTCACTTGATCCATAAAGTAGGTTCCAACATATATCTAAATAACAACCAGGAAATCATGGTTGGCTTGTCAGAGTCTTACCCTAACCCTCTTAAAAAGATAGGTTGTCATGTACTGAGGCCATCTATATTAAACAAGGCCAATAAAGTAGATATAATATGTAAAAAATATTTGTAAGAAGACTTACTAGAAGTTTCTGTTAGGTTGGGAAAACCTTTTGAACAATAGAACAGACAAAAAAGAATAGCAGAAGTGATAAATATATTCAAGGAATAGAGGTGGTTTCTAAAGACATTGTTTACAGCACTTAAGCACAATGCATTATGATCAGAACATCACAATGCATTAAATCTTACATAATTCGCCATGTTAATATATCCCATAGAGTCATTCTTTTATAGTCTCTAGATCTAACAAACTTCCTTGAGTTGAGGGATATCTGGTCCACAAGTAAGGGTCATCGATTCTAATCGTTTCATGAAAGACCGCAATGTTCTATTAATTATTCAATTGTTCTAATTGAGTCAACCAACCAATTGATTCCCCATTGACCAATTAATCGACCACTCGGTTGGGCCTTCAGTCAATTGGTGTCCTTAAAATGGCTATCTCCAAAAGGTCCATAGGTGTGATGAACCTGCATAACCTTTGGTTCCAACACCTCCCCATTAGCACAATTCTCTATAAAGTCAAGATATGGAATTATGTTCTCTAAAAACCCCCCCATAATTCTAGCTTCTTGAATCCCAAGCATAGCCCGAAGTTTCACAAACTTAGCTTCCAGTAAAGGCTTCATAAATATATCAGCAACCCTATCATCTATCATGTAATAAACAAGAGTTACCACATTGTCCTGTATCAACTATATCAAGTAGTGAACATGAAGTTCAACATGCTTCATTTTTTTTTGTCCAACAAGATTAGAAACAATTTAAATTGCACTCTAATTATCACAATGAATAACAGTCGAGGCGGTGAACAAGAAATCCAAGATATTCCAAAAGCTAACGAAACCAAACTGTCTATGCACCTACATTGACAGCTCAACAATATTCTGCTTCTATAATTGAAAGAGAGGCTACCTTTTGTTTCTTACAAGACCAAACCAAGGGTCCATAACTAAGTCAAAAAACATAGCTAGGAGTGGACTTTATGTCGTCTATGTAACCAGTCCAGTCGGAATCAGTAAAACCAACTAGTGGATCTAAACTGTGACAATATTTGATACCAATTTGATAAGTACCCTTAATGTATCAAGCAATTCACTTTATAGCTTTCTAGTGGCTTTCTTTGGGATCCTGCATGAACCAAGAAACCACACTAATGGAAAAGGATATTTCAAGCCGACTATGATTTAAGTAAATGGCAGGCTACCGACCAACTGTCGATAAAGAGTGGCGTCGAATCAGGAAGAGTCACTGCTCTTAGATAGTTTGACATGTGAATTAAAAGGTGTAGCACAAGACTTATAGTCATCCATTTTGAATCGTTTCAAAATATCCAAATCATATTTAGGTTGATAAATAAAGATACCATCATTTATTTGAATCACTTGAATTCCCAAAAAGAAATGCAAAAGACCAAGGTTAGTTATTTTAAAGGTATTTGTTGTGGAAAAAATTGCCCAAGTGCACTCTTCCACTTGGTAAGGCGCTAAGCCTTGTAGGTTGCAACAAGACCTCAATCCTTGGAGCCCCTATGTGGTGTGGTTTGTATTCCTCCAAGTGATTTTTCAATAGATTGTTAGTGTAATTCACATATAAACAAAGAAATATGGATAAAAAGCAAAATAAAAGAGATGGGGGGCGAATGCAAACTCCAATAAAAATCCAAGACTGCTAAACCACTTTTGTATTGCCCAATGGTATAGTTTTACAACACCTAGGAGGTGTGGGATTCAAGGGAATCCAACAATATCCCTTAGGGATTTCCTTATTGTCCAAACTAAATTCTAAGTAGATGGTAGAACAATGGAGAGAAACTCTTTCCCTTTGAAGGAAGCTGACAAGGGATCTTGGGAATGCTCACAATGGTAGGAAGTGGTGGGCTATGGGGAAGCTCCAACTAAAATCCAAAAGCATAACCAAGCTCTTGATTTCTCCCTACAAAATTCATGCCAATGGCTTCCTTTTATAGGCCAAGAGGTGGCCAACAAAAAACAAGATCCAAATGTGAACTCACATTCTCCATGAATGAGTTCCAAGATACACAAGGGAGGCTAGTTAATGCCACCAAGTGTGTGAGGAGCCGAATTCGTATCCTTAGAGAATATTGAGCCTCAATGTGTCATAGGATATTAGTGGTCCCACCATTTTGATAGTAGGAAAATCCTCGTAGGTGTAGCACAGACATTGTTTAGATAACCTGCGTTATAACGTGGGTTAACAATGTATTACCTGCGCTACCCTTTATTTTGACTGTTTCTTGGCACTTGTGGACTCATGTTGTATTTTGGATCTGTTAGTGAGGATTCCTGTGCTGATATGCATTCTTTATGTTGATGACGCATTACTAGAAGAATCACTGAAATGTTGCATGTTTGCGATTTTTAGGCGTTAACAGAAGCCCCCTGATGTATGAGATTCGGAGGGTATTGTAGAGCCGATAATGCATCATGTTTTATGTTGTTTCTCTCTTGTTATGTAGGTCAAAGAATATGTGGACAAATAGGGTTCTCCCGTGGGGGAATATTGTTGGTAACAATCGTTGGAGTTGTAGTAAAGAATGGTTTTTATACAAACGAGGCGGGCATACCCATGCTTGTGAAATGTTGTAAAAGTGATTACAATGAGAGGGGACAAAGGGTCAAATCTATTATAATGTTGGTACATAGATGAAGGTGTCCAATCTATGTTTGAGTAAACGACCCAGGAACTGCTACAGAGTAATGAAGCGGAATTGTTGGTGACCATCATAATCCCACGGGGGTGGGGGACCAAACTAGTATGTGAATCTTCCTGAGGGATTCCATATACCAAATAGATTTCTACTATGATTTCCAAATGTGAACATTGCTACCTTAAAAAGTATGTTTCCCCCTAATGCGGTGATGTGTTGACGTCGAGCATAGGTGCGACCACCTAGTTAGGGAGCACTAATGACTCTCCCTGCAAAGTTTGAGGTGATCCCTTGTATTGATTGAAAGGGACCCCAAGGTACAATTGCAACAACTGCAACGCTTAGAATAGTGTGTCTTGATGTCGATGAGAGATAAAGTACATGGTAATACAAGAGTCTTAACTGGAAGATCGAGATCATATTGTAACCAACTGGTGGACGAAAATACCGGACACAAGACTTGTTTGATAAATGTGGGGATCATAACTTCCTTTGATAGATGTAAACATGGAGAGTGGGGACGGAAGCTCTCCTTTAAGAACAACACATATTGAAGTGGATGGAGACAAATAGCGAATGAAAGGGCTTTGATTGAGATGAAAAATGAAGGGTAATGGTAACTGGAAAAATGAATACTACTGAGAAGATGGAGACTCAAATACATCAATCAAAGGTGACAATGGGTTGCTTCCAAAAGAATATGGTGTTATCACAATGTGAGGGGAATGGGGGAACTGTTTGTACATAAAAGAGTAATGATTGGTTCCCCACTGTTTTGGGTGTGTTGGGGGATTGGTTTGATGATGGGAGGATTCCCCACAATTTGAGCGGATCGTGGGACACTTTCCAATGATGAATTAGGGGTTAAATTGCAGACGCAAAGACGGGTTCCCCGTGAAACAATTCCATGCAGTGTATGCGTGCGGGATAACTGAATAGAACTAAGTTGTTGTTGGGGGTGGGGGACCATAGGTGTATTTACGAGGGTGATGATACGAGGGGTATTGCGAAGGGTAAAGTGCTCATGGAGGAATGAGAGGGATTTGTGAATCATTCTCGTAACATGTGCCAAGGGATCTGACAAGGTGTTGGGTGTGTAAGTTATCTCAAAGAAAACACCTAATATTTAATTATAGACCGGGGTTGGTAATCTTAGAGTTGAGAAAAATCATATGCTAAGGTAGAATGATACTTAAATTTTGGCTTTCCAGACCTTAAAAGATTAAATAAAGAAAATATCGAAAGATATTTCAAAATGAAAAACCGAGTCAGACTTCAGAAAGACAACAAAGAAACTAACTAAACTTATCTAAATTACTGATGACTTCAACAACTATTCAATATTACACTAAAGCATCTAATTCCATTCTTCATGGAGATCCTGAGGAAGTGTATCAAATGTAATGGGAATAGGGGTAAATGTATCGAAGTGGATTTCAAAGGTAACAAGAAAACAAAATGGAACTAAATCTAATTTAACTTCTACAAATAAATGCAAGCTAAAGATTATCCAACTATAATTAACTTTAAACATACTGACCTATCTTCTATCTACAAACGAGAGACTTGGAATTAATGAAGTCTAGAAGTAAGTAGAAAAATTGATAAAGATACTAAATTCAGAAGCAAGTAGAAAACTTGATAAAGATACTAACTTCAGAAGCAAGTAAAAAACTTGATAAAGATGTTTAACTTTCTGAACTAAATCTTATTCCATGAATTCATTATTAGCATAAGAAGAATAATTCAAGACTGAGACGATTTGGAAAATGAAAATTGCTAAATCTAACCTAATACTGATGTTATTAATAGACAATAAACTAAATTAAAAATGAAACTAATAAATTCTGTAATCAGAAAGCATTAATGAATTAGACCTAAGGAAAAGATAACTTGTAACAACTGAAGCAGGGTACAGAGAGAGAATGAAAACTACAAAACTTGATTAAAACTTCATATGAAATGTAACAAGGTCTAAATGACTCCTAATAATACCAATTGAGGGTAAAAGAGATTATAACTTGAAAACAACCTAAAAACTGGATTTTAATTAAGCAAAACGATGGAAGAAGTATTGAGGTCCAAATGTCGGTCTAGATGACAGTCCGAATGGAGGAAAATGATTTAAACTAAAGGAAAGAGAAGATTGGATGATCTTAACTACCAGTTGGTTGATGCATATGATCCTATAGTGCAGGGAAAGCAATGAATAAGCTAATTAAGAGCTAGAGATGAGAAAAATCCATCTAGGTTAATCATAATTTAGGAAACTAACTACTTCTATTTTATCCTAAAAATGAGACTGAGATGTCACTAAAGCTAATCTACTGTTACAGAAGAGAAACTACAGAACTTTAGTCTATGAGCAGATCTAGGAGGTTAAGCTAGCTAGATTCTAAGTTAACTAGGAAAAGTAAATCTTTTAAATAAAACTATTTAAGCAACTAAATAAACCAGATATGATCTAAACTACTTAAGCAAATGAATTAAACTAATGTGTGGCTTAAGCTATTTGAAGCAAACTAAATGAACCTAAATATGACCGGTCATCAATTATATTCTAAAACAGTATTAACATAAATAACAATAGGATACATATAACATAACACAGAAATCTTATTTATATAAACCATCGAAGATGAACAATGACAAAATACATAGCACAAAACATAAATCTCATCTATGTAAACAACAAAACATCAATTATATTACAAGACAAAAACATCATGTATAAAATAAATACAAAGATGAAATAAACAACCCAATTTTATCTGCATAAAACAAACACAAAGTATATATACAAACAAAAGACCGCTAGTCATTGAGGGGCCCGTCTCAGCAAACAAAGGTTGAGCCTTAATCAGTCAATCACGATGCATGCTGATAGATTTCCATAAAACTAGAACAGAGATGTATTAAATAAAAAGACAGAGTTACAGTGCTTTTGTATCCATTGGCAGCTGAAAAAGATTAACAAATCTAAAGATAAACGACTGACTAACTACTGACTAAGGACTAACTCATCTCTGCTACAAAGATGTCTATTTATATAGCGTTACAAAGGAGGAAGCAAGTCGACCCTTTAGTGGTCGACTGCTCTAATAATAGACAGTCTTAAAACCATGGAACGGCTTTGTTTAACATCTCGTGACAATGCATAACCAAAGAGAAGCTCTACTCAACATCCAGTGACAACTCGTAAGCCAAGGAACGACCTCATAAAGTTACATGACAGCGCACAGAGCTTTTCCCCAAATTACACAGCGTTGATTCTTCACGCAGATGTTGAAGTGCCACTGCTCCTTTGACATGGGCAGAGATGGATGTGATGTCGAGCTAAGCATGCAGGAGAAATGATCTTCCAGGACATCATCTCGCATACCATCAGGGCCACATCCCAAACAAAATCCATGTGACGGTTTGTCTTTTAACGGCCCGAGAATATCTCAACCAATGAACTCACGGGTTGAATGCAGGTCTGAAAGGTGGGCTGAATGCAGTTGATCGTCCACTTCTTCAATATGCGTTCAATTGAAGATTCGTTTCAGAGCCAAAACCTGTAAAACGAAATGTAGTTACTAAACAAGCCAAATAAACGCCAATAAACCATAATATAACAATGTTTACCCAAAATTCATATGATGTGTGAATAAACACATACCTGCTCCATTTGACGGTCTGAATGGCAAACAGAGTGACTTATTACATCAAAATTGTGAAAGTAATTCCTATCAAAGTGCATTTGATATCCAAAAATGATAACAAAAACAGGCACCAACACAAGGTCTACTTGGTGGATTAAATGCATAATTGTAAAATGATAGTCTAAGGAGGGGAGCTTTTCAAGTTGGATCATATTCCTTGAACTTGTGGGGGGATTGACATCATGGGTTTCAATTGATGACTGGGATGGAAATGGTGTGCACACCCATGGGGGAACATGTTATTCTTGGAAATTATGTTGATAGAACATCAAGGCCAGGAATGAGGGACCTATGGTTATCAGTGGGAATACCAGTCGATGCATTATAAATGGAGGGTAAATAGTGCCTATATGTCAGTTTCGGAATGATACCTATTGCGGGGAATTTTGCACCATTTGATGAAGCATGGAGCCTTGTTCTTACAAAAAAAGGGGTGCAAACGTGTCTCGATCAAGATCCTACACACGCGTACATACCCAAGTGTAGTAAATAACATGACCAAGGTATTGACAATGAAGAAATCGTATACCGAAAACAAGGCGTACCTGTGGGGTATTGGAGTATTAAGGATAGAACCGTTTGAGGCATAACCCATTAACCAAGTGGTTGAGGGTGATACATTCATGGTTGGTTAAGATATAAGATACTTTTGGAAAGACAACGTTTAACGACGTAGGGGATTGTCCATTTAGATACAAATTTACCAAGTCTTGGTTTACAATTTTTCTCGGTGTTGAATAAAAGAACAAAGTCGCCTTCGTTAAAGGAGTGGGGTCAGACCTGTCGATCGTAATGTTCCTTGGAGAAAAATTTTGTGGCTTCATTTTGTTGAATAGAGTTGCGTCGTTCTTCATCGATCTGTTCCAAGGTGAATAGGCACTTCTCCAGTGCAAGGGTATCAGGTAGCAACTCAATGGTGGATTGGAGGGTAGGAATTTGACACTTGATTGGGATGATGAATTCTACACCATGGACAAGGTTAAATGGGGTAAAACATGTGGCAGTCTTGACCGAAGTGTGGAAATCCCAAAGGGTGGGAAAGAGCATGTGATCCAGTTAGTTTTGTTTTTTCCACTGTGTGTTAAAGCATAGTTTTGAGGATTTTGTTAACAACTTCGACCTAACCATTTTCCTGAGGGTAGTAAGCAGTTGAAAAATTGTGTTTAAATCCTAATAGCTGCGACGGTTCTTCAAATGTTTCATCATGGAAGTGTCTTCCATTCTCATAGACAAGATATTTAGGAACGCCAAAGAAAGAGATGATGTGGTGAAGAAGAACTGTGTTTCAGTCAATGCTTTACAATCAAATGTGGGCATCGCTTCGGCCCATTTGGTGAAGTAATCTATGGCAAAGATTATATGGTGGTGACCTTGGGCCGAATTCGGGAGGAATTCTATGAAATCAATTTCCCACTTGCAAAATGGGCTAGCAATTATAACTGGATGGAGAGGTTCCGGGGGAGACCGTGTTTTGCAGGAGAAGACCTGACAATTCATGCATTGTTTGACGGCATAGACACAATATTTGAAGACAGAAGGCCAAAAATACCCTACTCGCAAGATTTTTTGGGCGGTGGCTAGTTTATAGAGGTGGCCGCCACATGCACCGCTATGGAAATCATTGATAACATTCTCTACTTATTCATGTGCTAGACATAGTTGTAGGATAGTATCGATGCCAAAGCGATATAGGACATCTCCGATGAAGAGGTATCACGATGCCTAGTGATGGATTTTGCGGCAATCGTCGCGGGATAAGTGGGGAGTGAATTTATAGGTGTGGATATAAAGGAGGATATGTCTGTACCAAAGGGTCGTCGGTCGTGATAAGAAAGAGGTGCTCATCGGGTAACTGGTCCTGGACAGACTTGCTTGTGGTGGTATATGGAAGGTTTTTAATGAGTTCGGCTAAGTCCATGGATTTCTTGCTTTTGGGAATAACAAATTCGAGGTTGAATTCTTGTAAAATAATGTCCAACGTGCAAACTTACTATTGATAATCCTACGGCTAAGTGTGTATTGCATAGGATTGGAATCAATGATGATGGTTTTTTTCTAGAGAAAAATATAGTGGTAGAGTTTATGTATAGAGAGGATGACTGCAAGTGCAAGATTCTCATCATGGGTTAAGTTGAGTGGAAGGCCAGTGAGGGTTTTGCTGACATAATATATGACATGTTCTTGGTGGTCCTCGGCAAGTTGGACTAGTACGTTGGCCACAGTGGAAGCTAACGCATATATATATATAAGACGAAATATTTGTCAAATTCAGGGGAGAGATGGGAGGGGTTGATGAAAATGCTTGTTTAAGGGCATCGAAGGCGGTTTGGGAATAGTCATCCCACTTAAATGGGAGATATTTTCTGAGAAGCCATAAAAATCCACGGGCCTAAGTAGCATAGTCATGAAAAAAATGACGAAGAAAGTTTGCCTTACCTTTGACACTCTACAACTCGCATCGTGTTTGTGTGGGTGGTAATTCCAAGATGGATTGAACCTTGAAAGCATCGACAATGATGCCATTTTTGGAGAAAATGAATTTTAAGAGGAGAACAACGGTGACACAAAATACACACTTCAGGGGGTTTAATCGTATATTATACTTGCAACATCGTGTAAAGATGATACGAAGATCTTGGAGGTGATCACATCATTTTTGGGACTTGGTTGTAAGGTAATCCTAAAAGGCGAGGATGATGTGAGCTAATTCATTAAAAACATATGCCATTGCTCGTTGGAAAGTGGCTCTGGTGTTATTTAGACCGAAAGGCATGACTTTGTAGCAAAAGGTGCCCCATGGTGTGGTAAATGAAGTTTTGTACTGATATTGGGGATGGATGCATATCTGGTTGTATCCAGAGAACCCATCCATGAAGGACAACATTTCGCTATCGGAACATGAGTCAATGATTTGATCAATGCATGGTGTGGGAAAGTTATCTTTGGGGAAGGATAGATTGAGGTCTCGAAAATCAGTACAATCATGAATAGTTTCCTGCTTTTATTTAACCGGGACGGGTTTAGACACCGATGATGTGTAAGCAATGGGAAAAATAAAATCGTCTTGTAAGAGTTTCTCGATCTCGACTTTGATGGCGAGGCATTTAGAAGGGTGGACTGGGTGATTTTTTTGTCAAACGGGGGTGGAATTGGGCCGTGTGTCAATATGATGTTCAACAATTTTTGGGTCAAGACCTATTTTTTCTACATAGGACCATGCAAAGACGTTGTGGAACTATTTAAATAGAGCGGTAAAATCAATGATTTTTTGTGGTAAGCAGGAAGCCACATGTTTGTTGTATAACTGTTCTTGAGGTTTTCTATAAAGACCCAGGTTATGCGCGGTTCGAGGAACCAACAAAACCCCTTTTCACTGGCCCTTTCGGCAATAGCCTGCGAACAGACTGAGGTCTCACCTGAGGCGAAGATAATGGGGAGGTTG
Organism: Larix kaempferi; assembly: GCA_027924585.1. Lineage (NCBI taxonomy): Eukaryota > Viridiplantae > Streptophyta > Pinopsida > Pinales > Pinaceae > Larix > Larix kaempferi. The sequence continues at coordinate 445,254 of BSBM01001108.1, read as the reverse complement.
CGGAATTAGGTTTAAACAACTAGGTGATGAGCGCTTAAACAGACTTACGAACAATGCACTACAGGAATTGCACTGCGAAATAGGGACTGCGTGAAGTTCACCTCCTTCACAGCTAATACTTAGACAAAGGCGCATCCATGGACTGCGCGGCTCGGAAGGACTCTTCAACAATAGGACATTGCAACTAAGACTGCACTTCCTCTTCAACACTTATACAACTTTGATAGATCTTACTTAGTGTTAAAAGACACATTCAACAGCATAACAGACTACAAGCCTTACAAACTTATACACTATATCAAACAACAATTTAACTGTGCACTTTCGGTGTTGCACTCTGGGAATCACACTATACAGACTTCGCTAACTAAGTGTTTACCAGGTTAACTTGTGCATTCATCCAACTTAGAAATACTTGTGTATTCAACAATCATTCATATGTGTCGATACTTAACATGATTATTCCCATCTTTATCCTTATGGTGAATACATATAAAAGCAATAACACATGAACTCATAAACAAGATCTTAACCATTCAACATAAGAAAATACAGAGATTCAAGCACATAATCAATCACATAACACGGGATTTAACGTGGTTCACCCCTAGGATGGGAGCTACATCCACAGGAACTATTCTTATATTATTTATGGGAAGGCTACAACAGTTTCAGTCTGCGCACTCAGCTGTAGACTCTCTTCTCTCTGAGTAGGTCTCTATGCAGGCAGCTTACATAGCCTTTTACAATCTTCTCTCAACAGAGATCACTCTTCTACAATATTCACAATGAATACTAATGAAGATTCAACCCTTTCCCTTACAAAATATGCCATTTTATAGACCGTGCCCTTAGGTCACGTCTTTACATTCATGATGGGCTCAAAAACCCTAAGGTTGTTACCCAAAACTGGTGCAGTTACCCGCTGTTGACACTCAATAAAATCTGTGTTGAGGAAGCATCGATTGTCACAAATAATAATTGCAGTGGTAGTTATAAAAATAGGGAATGTAAAGCTCGAAAGTCAGAGTTCATCTATTATCGGCGTGAACAGGATTATAGGTGAAGAAAAGCTGAAGCTCCATACACATTCTTATTGTTGTTTAGACTATGCACAGACTTACGATGTTGTCAGATACAAAATCCATCGGAGGAAGAAAAGATTGAAAGATGAACTAGAGGACAGGAATACACTTCAGGAATATATCTGTCCTAATTGCAGTCGCAGGTATTCAGCCTTAAATGCATGCAACTGATCAGCCTTACTGAGGATAGTTTTCACTGTGAAAATTGCAATGCTGAACTCGTTGTTGAAAGTGACAGCAAGAAGCAGAAGCAACAGCCTTACAACGAATACGCCATCCTCCATTCGGCTACGTACTTTTTACAGTTAAGATGGAAAATATCAAGTTGGAAGCAGTTAAATTCTGCATTCAAATATTGGTGACAGAAGTAATGTTGCTAAGGAAATTGATACGGCAGATGAAGACATAGCAAAGGCGTCAAGTCTGTCAAGATGTATCGTATGGGATGTTTGCCAAAAGTCAGAGAGAAAGATCTACGGTCCCTAATCCATCCCGCGTCGTTCACATGTTCGTGAGATAACGTCGGTTAGTGGTCGCGGAACAAAAACCACCATGCAACGTGTCCATTTCTGATGCGTCCGGATACGTGAAAAGTTGTATTGCAAACCACTCCAAGCCCGCGCGGATACCATCCATTGGAAATGTTATAAAAAGGAGGTGGTCACATTTGTAGTATTTGTTTCTTCTTTTGACCAAAGCCGTCACGCTCTCCAAAACCCTAAGCCAAATTCGATGGGGTCTTTGAACGCTGCGATGTGAGCCTGGCCAAAAAGTTTGGTTTTCTATACAGGAGCGAGAAGCTAAAGGCTAAAAGTTTAAAATCAAAGAGATAAGACGCCATTATCCAAGAGCTGGCGAGTCTGCTATTTTTGTCCAATCCATTTCATATGATGAATATTAAAAAGGTTCTTGGAGAATGATGTAACAGGTTTAAGTGAAATGGCCTCATCAGAAAACAATCCTACAGTCTCAAACGTATGGTATATTATGGCTCAATAAAACCAGCTATATTGCAATCAGAATCTCGCCGTTCTTATTCTTAATAATGGGAAAAGCTATTTGAGCCCTAAAAATTCGAAATGGTTTCATGAAACCCTGACAGATATGGATATCAAAGATCCAAATCGAAGAGGATGCAGATTTATTTTCCAAATGGGCAGAGATGTTATATAAAAAGCTGGTACATTTGGTCGAAGAAGTTTTTAGAGTATATCGAGCTTTAGTAGAACGATGTGACCACATCTCTGGGGAGCCACATCTAAATACATTATAGCATAAGCAGAGGCAACTCATCAATCTCCGAAAGCCCAAAATTCCAGGCAGAATATCAACAAGTGGCAGAATATTAAATATCGGTGGAAGAAGTGAATAAATAGAGATAGCTGGCAGCCATCTTTTAGTTTCCGAGAACAACATTCCAGATTTTCCGTCATTTATAGTTTAAAAATTAATTCCTGTAAAGTAACGATTAGTTATTTGATTGTTATTTTAGTATCGGTGGTTTATTTTTAGAAAAATACAGTTAGGGTTTGCTCATAGGGAAAAAATTTGTATAAATTATGCATTTTACAATGTAAAGGGGGTTGGATTTTCGGTAAGGAGAAACCCATTCTGGGTGTTTTGAAGGGCTTCAGAAGTTAATAAAGATCTCAGAATTGAACAGATTTTTCTTAAAAGATTCATGTGTTGTTTAAAATTGCAGTCTGTACCATTTCCTTTCTCTACCTGTGCAAGTTTATTTTCTGCGTCATTCCTTTCATTATGTCGTTTTCTTCTATGCTTAGATGAACATTCATAATAGATTGAGATTCATGTTTCCATGCCTCGATTTATTCGCTTCTGAGCATCCATTTATTTCTCTAAAATTAACGGTAGATTCATCTGAAAATTGATGCCTGCTGTTAATGGACTGTCTTTATTTCTTTCCCTATCACCTGCAAAAATCTTATTGACTGTAATAAGACAGCTATCTTGCCTTTGTATGAAAATATTTGTTTAACTGCTGGTCCATATTTTTCTGTTTTCTCGACTCCATTGCCCAATGGTATCCTGTTCATGTTGATCTAGCCACCTCATTAAAAATCCTTAAGTTTTTATTCATTTTACAAATTGGCCCTTGAGTTTCATTGTCAAACTGCTGTCGTGGTGACATTGGATGGCAGATTTGCCGAGAGAGCCCTCTCTGGCTGAAGGAGGCCAACTTTCAGTCTAAAGATTGGTTTGAAATAGGTTACCTCGGGTTTCTTTGACACAGCCCAAGGAAAATCCGAGTGCTAACACCCGCCACCCAACCTGTCGCCGTCGACAGCTTGCTCCGCTCGCTTCTGTCCACCTTGTTGGGCCACGCGTGGCTCACATGCTCCTCTGACAATCGTAGTCATCACAAAAATGGTTACAGCAGCATCATGGCCTATCGCTTTCTACCCCTTTGGCCTGCCTGTCACTGTCAACTTAGTGGCTTAACTTCTAACGGTTTTCTGCCACTCTCTTGACAGGTCGCTTTCATCTGCCTTCACGCTTCTCCATACCCATTCCCGGGAATCAAGGAGTTGCTTACCCAAAATAGGTCACTTTTATAGCTCAACCTTCCCTTATACTCTTTACCCAAAATAGTTGTTGCGCTGGCACTGTGCATCTCTGACTAAAAAATCTGAACTACGCATTCCCCAAAACTGTGCCATCTGACTTCGCATCCCGAACTGCGTACTTTTCCACAACTGTCATTTTTCAAAAGTATGCCAACTTGGGCCATGCCCAAAAGGCCCCTAACACTTACTTGTGGACCGTCCCTGAACCACTCTCGACGGTCGACTTCAACTGTGCTTCTTCGGCAGTACTTAGCTTGGCAATAAAATTTTGCAAAGTAATGATGAGTTTCGCAACCGTTAACTTTTCCTTGTGCTCAAATTCCTTAACCGTCTCCAGCATCACCTGTGAGACCTGCTCCTAGGCTTGTTCTTTCAGTGTGCCCTATTTTGTTTGAATTTCAACAAACTTCTTATCAATCTGTTGCATTAGTGCCATCCCTTCATCCTCTATGGGCTACAACTTCGCAGTAGCGGTAGCCTCTTTTTCCCTTAGCACTATGAGCTCTTTTTGCATCTCTTTTACCTCATTAAATTTTTGCATCTTTTGCCTTGCCGGCAAAGTCTTCATTTCTATGTTTGCGCCATCAATTTCCTGCCGCCTTTGTTGTAGATCCCCATTTGCCTGTTGAAGGGCTGGATCCTCATTCAATCCACCCAACACTGTATTTTCTTCCTCTAGCAAATTCTGACACTTCGCCACTTCGGCTTAAATGTTGTCTAAAGTGGCTCTTACCTCTTCAGTTGGAGCTCCGCGCTTGTCCGGTGGGGTACTGGGTCGACAAGCCTCCAAGTCTGCAATCTTTCCTTTGTAGGAAATCTCCATTTCCATCATTTCTGTGGTAAGGGATTCCACTTTGGCCCCAATCTTGATGATTGTGTCTTCGACATTTGCTTCTTCTTCACATTTGTTGATCTTAATGCACACCACTAATATTGTTTCTTTGAGTTTGCGGTTCCTTTATTGAGCCTCGGACAATTCCCTGGTGTTCCGTGTTGATTCCTGTTTCAGCTCATCGAGGCTATCCTTCATATGAGGTGATTCCTCTTTCATGAATTTCTTCTACAATATGCATGTGCAAATTGTTCAAATCCTCAATCAGTAATGACCCAATTTTGAGGTCAAAATGCTCCAAGTTCTTTGCCACTGTGGCTACCTTATCATTTGGAAAAATGAAGTGCGCAGGTTCAATATGCGCCACCCGAGGGTGCATGATCAAAGCATCGGATTGCCTCTTTCGCATGCTTGTCCCTCCTGAATTCCCTTCCGAGTCTGATCCACGGACCAAGTCCAGCTGGGCTTGTCCTAGATGCACAACCATTTTTTTTACTGTTTCGACCGCCTGAAGGAGGCTTAGCTGCATCTTTTCTTGTTTTGCCTCTTTCTATGCACGTGCTTCTTCCCATATTTCTTGTAATTTTGTCGTGATGGTCTCACAATCATCTACGTGCAATATCAGCACCAATTTGGGCCTCGTAGCCTTTTGCTTTTTCCGCTGGCCTGTCCCCAATGAAGGGCTCGCAGTGGCTTTTCTCTTCTCTCAGACCTGGCCTTCCAGCTTGTCCTGCGCAGCTCCTTCTTTCTCCTCAATAGGTGTTGTTGTGATTTCATCCTTATCCTCATCTGTATCTTTATCTTTTTCCTCCTCAGAGTCGGACTTGACGTCAATTGGTAGGTCCACTTTCCATTCTGCTGGCCATTCCTCCGTCATTTGCTCTATTTTCTCAGCATCCAGCTGATAAAATCCTGGATACCATAGCTCTGTATTTGTATCATCCTTTGGATGAATGTATGATCTATGTATATCAACCATGAATCTCAGCCTCCCTCTGTATGCATCTATCAATGGATGTGAGATTCGCAGAGTTCGTCGGATCACATCACACAGTTGCTCGTAATATGTGTAAAATACTTCATTGATTTTTTCTTTCCTAGAGGAATTTGCGTTCCCCCATAAGTTAGCGAAGTGTGTTCCCTAGCATTGCCCTGGGAGAACTTGAATTCCTTGGTAGCCAACTGACTCTTTCCAATCGACGAAGGAAATTAGTACTAATAGCCAACTGTAATGGAACGAAGTTCCCTTGTCCTAAGTTTCTTAGACATTCTCCAAGAACTCGTTCAGCAGGTATTGCACCCAGCTGTAAGGGGTTTCGTTCTTCATCTTAGATGCGAGGAGGATTTCTGCGGTCAGCACCTCTGGTGGTCTACATTTGCACAGTATCTTCCCTGCAAGCAGTTGAACTGTGAAGCGCGTAGCTTCATCATTGATGTTGGGTGTAGGGAAGCCACATTTTCCCCTAATCACTCCAAATTATTTTGTGATTTTGGAGGCAATTTCTTTGTCTTGCCCCTTTCCTACAGATGCTTTTGCAGGGTCTTCGCCTCTCTTATTAAGCATTGTGATGTAATATATCATATTGATATTTATAGCAACTCTTTTGTCCAACCATAAATATCCTTCATGTATACAGGAGAGAAATGTGCGCACTATTGCGTTAAGTTATGGGCTCCTATCGAAATGCGGGATGCGCAGTAGGTTAAGCAACCCAGATGGTTCAAGCCCTTTGAGCCAATCCTGCACGAATAGAGTTTCTGCACCGGATTGGTCATCAACCTCACGACGCATATATTGGTCCAGCTAAAACTGTTTGTACTTCTTCGGATTGGACTGTTCTCCTTCCAGCAAGTCATGGTCTTCAAACTTGAGGTCTTCCACTTTCCCTAGAAAGTCTCCTACAACCCTCACCGGACTAGATATAGGCGGGAGCGGAATCTCATAAACAACATTTTTCTCAAGGTTGACAGGTGGAGCATCATGTCACCGAGGTGGGATGTATTCGTGCACGAGATGGATGGGTCACTCTTGAGTTGTGACTGGTTTCGATGGCTTTGTTTCCTTGGGCTCTTCCTGCTCTATAGCTTGGTTCTTTTCCTTCTTCATCCCTACGGCATGCCTTGCAGAGCTGCGGGATGAGGCGCCTTTATCTACTGTGGGCTTCTCGGCAGGTGACGAAATGACTCCCTTAAACCCTGACTGCTTGAATATATTTAACACTTCGTCAATGGTGACTGGTTCACTCATCCTGCATCCACTTTCAGAATGCTCGGCTCTCTAGCTATTGAAGCTCTGAATTCAGACACATATGAGATAGAATTCCCGGTAAAATGCACAAGTGCTTGGCTTATGGCTATTTATAGACCCTGCTAGTCTGGAACGTGTCGATCAACCGTTACTGGGGCATTTAATGTCTCGTCCTTCAGACAGATGTCCCCTCAGATCTCGGTATTGTCAACCAATCATTATCTTTGGGAAATGATGTTTCCTTAAAGGAAAAATTTATCAGTGCTGCCAGGCTGTTAAATAAGTTAAGTTAGCGATTAATTACCAACCTATTAGCCGGATCTCGGTGAGATCTCAGTCACTTCGCTCTTTATTACGCCCGAATGGCCAGATTCTCTTTTAATGAGGGATTTTGTCGATGCCGCCACTTTGGATAACGGCCCACTAACCGATCGACAATTGTGATGATTATCTTTTTTCGTCGTGATGCGCTGGCGGTTATATCAAAAGGTTCTTGTTCGGTACTCTTGTGCACGTGTGCTTTTCTTATTTTAACTTCGCAATTGCGCTTCCGCCTCATACCTCGCATTGCGACTTCTCGTACTATGCATTTGGCATGTTCCATTTTATTTGCGCAGCTACATCTTGAACTTCGCAACTGTGCGGTGCTACTTTTTTTTTGTCGATCTGCGCAGCTTCACTTCTGGACTAGTGTTGGGCGGTACATGCATACTTTCCATCAACTTCGCATATCGGACCAAAACAGTGTACATACTCTACTCAATTTCTAGTGCCCAATTTCAACTGTACTTGACACTTAGAATTTTCCTTCCCTTCCGATCACTAAGGATTCTACGAAGTAGAACTATCCCGATAGGGTTTTAGCCTAATTCCATTGATGAGACCTGGTAAGTTTTCTTCGGCTAACGTGGCTAATTGAACTGTTCCACTGTTAGTAACATGTATAACAATATATGGCCCAAACCAATGCATTCTAAATTTGCCAGGAAATTTCATAAACTTACTATCATACAAGAGGACTAGATCACCTACTTGAAAGGACTTGTTTTTTATATGGTGATCATTCCATGTTTTTTCTCTGTCTTTCTGCACTTGTTGTTGAAATCCTGCTATGAAGCGGTACTCCTCCAATCTAACCAAGTGTAGAAGCCTTTCCTCTATTGTTTGTTCATCTTCCATGCCTGCGAATGCAGCAATCCTTAAGTTGGGTACAATGTAATCCATCAGAATCACAGCTTCTTGTCCATAGGCCAATCTGAAAGGTGTATGGCTTGTCAACTTCTTGCAAGTGGTCTTGTATGCCCATAACATAGCTGGAATGCGCAGATCCCAATCATCCATGTTTACATTGCATACCTTTGTCAGCACATTCTCCAGTACCTTCTTGAAAGATTCAACAGTTCCATTGGCTTTAGGATGGTACAGTGTACTCCTCTGATGATAAATGTGGAACTTTTCATTAAGGGATTCAATAGTTTTGTTCAAAAAGTGAGTCCCTTGATCACTCATTAAAATCTTCGGGAATCCAAATCTGGTAAGGATGTTCTCAAAGATGAAATGCGTGGTAGTGGCTGCGCTACAGCCCTTCACTGGTTTAGCCTCTTCCCATCTGGTGAGATAATCAGTCGCGGTGATAATATATATTGCACCAGTTCTCTTTCCCGTTGGGTTAATAGGTCCCATGAAATAAATAGCCCATTTGTCAAATGGATGCAATGTCAACTGTGGTTTCAATGGCATTTCATCTCTTCGCAGCGGCTTTCCAGTTCTTTGACAGACATCACAACTATGGAAATGTTCCTTTGAATCTTTATGAATTGTGGGCCACCATAGCCCTTCTCTCAATATCTTTTGCGTAGTGGCTCTTCCTACGTAGTGACCTTTAGATGCACCTAAGTGTGCATCAGCCAATATAAATGGCTTCTCATGATCCAACACACATATGCGTAGTACTTCATCTGGTCCCAACTTGTATAACTGTCCTGCAATTATAGTGAAGTCTTGTTGATTCCCCGAAGATCGTAGCATCAAGCAGAAAGGGATTCTCCCCGGTAAACTATCCCAATTAGATTGTCCACCATTTGGTATGGGGAATCCATCCGGTTAGCGGTTCCGGCTACCGTTAGATTTGGAGATTTGCTTTCTTTACACCGGTTATGGCCCGATCCACCGTTCTTTTTTATTTTAATGTTTAAAATGATATGCAAGTGCCTAAGCTAATTTAATCTAAGTGTGGGACTTGAAGCAAATCTGTATCTAAAACTGAAATAAACCTAATCTATCCTTGCAGGGAGCAATGTTGTAAATATGATTAATGTGCTGAAAGAAAAATATAAAGATCAATAGGTAGCCATTAAATCGTAAAGACGCATCTACAACATGAGCTTAAAGACATAAAAGATAGCTTTCAATTCATAAGAAAACATTCTATTACTCATTTAGAAGGAACATCATTACACAGAAAATAGTAAGATCATTCAATACTCAGAAATAATTCAGAACAGCAAAGAAAGATCTCACAGTAAGATATGAATGACACAAGAATGAATCAGCATGCATCCAACACATATTCCCAGGCAAAAGACGTCCTCTCCAGGCTCTTATTAGGCAAAAATCATTTTCTTGGAGCAAGTGAAAAATAGTTCGTACAAGTTCATAAAATTCCTTTTCTCTGCCAAAAGTCCTTTACACTATTCCCTATGCATCTATTTATAAGCTTACAAAATGCCTTTTGGGCTGCCACCTGGCCTTTTACACTTGTCTTTTAAAGACTTTACCAAGAAATAACAATTTGTGGCTCTTTTCCTATAATGAAATTCTTTCATATAACAGAAAAGGACAGTTGTCCTTGTAACTCCACGCCCTAACCATAGGGAAGAAGTAAACCAAAATAAAAAAAACAATGCATTATGACTAGCGTGCTTATCCTTGGGGTGGCGCTTCTACTGGGAATGATGTGCCTGGGATGGCTGCTGCTGCTACTACTGCCTTCTTCTCCTCTTCTGCAATATAACTGAACCATATACCAGTGTCTCTTATAACCACATTTGCTGGTGAAGGGAGCAGGATCTTCTGTGAAGTCACATGCTTACCAAGCTCTGTTTCAATACCATGAATTTCTGCTATTGTTGCCTGGTGGATCTCCTTTAGAAAATTATTGTATACTAATGACAGCCCAATGTAGTGATGAATATCATCAGTGGCCAACACATTAATCTTCTTTACATACTCTATTTGAATGCTCAGCTCTTCCTTCAAGTCTGACAAATGCTGCTCTTTGCTTGGAAACTCATCCAGGGTCTGAGGAAAAATAAGCTTGCATTTTTCATGTACTTCATGAATCTATTGATACAGGCTGTTACTTTTCTCAATGGTTCCCTGGATATTAGCCATCAGCTTGGTGCCACAATTCCTGCAAAACTCCATGAGGGCTACATCTTCCTTAAAACCATCCACAGATTTGAATGGGAGATGCTTAGGGAAATCCACCTTCCCTTCTCTCCACTCCATCTGGCTCAAAATGTTTTCTTTAACCCGAGTGTATTTTCCTTTAAGCTTTATGGCTTTAGCATTGACTTCTTTCAACCTAACCAGCATAGTCTTGAGCTTGCACACCTCCTCAGTAATCAGTTCTTGTGTGGCATGCATTTGACTTACTATGTCACAAGACTGCTCATGAAAGGGAGACATATCCATCGCTCTGCTTTCTGCTTGCTCTAAATACTCAACTATTGCTTGTTTGTATACTTCCAAGTGAAAGAATCTAGCTTCAGAATCATTCTTTTCTGCTTCTAGAACCATCATCCGGATTTCCAGGTGCTCCTTTTCTTCCTCCAGATGTCGATACTTATCCGACAACTCCTTGTGATCAGCAGACAGGCGATTATATTTGTTCACTACAAGATCCCTATAATCCTGCTCATTAGCCACAGTATGTTGCAGCATGCGATATCTCCTCTTTGTTGACTCAAACTCTTTGACCATGTCAATCACATTATCTTCTGTTGCTTTTGCCACCCACATAGCGGTGGATGCCATGGCTATGGGAGCCTTATTTGTATTCTGCATGACCATGGTTTCTCACTGGGTGACAATGTCTGCCTGGAAAAGTCTCTTTATCCTCTCTTCTGACTTCAGGACCACAGCCTTCTTCTTCTTATAGTACACAAATTTATCCCATATGGGGTCAAAGGGATGATCGGGAGGTCTCTTATATGGACTTCTTCCTCCGCGGGTGGGGTCTGTACTACCTGAGACGATTCTATTTCCATATCTTTGGTGCCAGAGCCACCTGCCTGAGTATCTTCGTTGGCTTTAATTTCTCCCTCGTCATTTTGCTCTCCTTCAGGATTTTACTCTTCTTTGGCATTAAGCCTGCTTTCTGCTTCCCCATCTTGTTGTTGATTCTCAATTTCTTCCCTCTGCTCTTGTTCCTGAGCTTCCTGCTGCAGTCTTGCTTCTTCGGCTTCCTGCTACAATCTTGCTTCCTCTGCTTCCCTCTGCAACCTTGCTTCCTCTTTCAATCTTTGTTCTTCACGGGCCAGGGCTTCAACCGCTTCCCTTTCTTTCTGGAGGCTGGCTTCTCTGGCTGGGACAAAGCTAGAGCTAGCTCCACCGCCGTGACGACAAATCTGTAATTCATTCATGTTACCGATTCCCCTGAACACTTCTTCTTCGGCATCATAATAATGGGCATACTCAAAATGAGCATATAACTCCTTACAATGCTCCTCAACCTTGCTTCGCCTGTCATTTCTATGGAAGACTACCTCACCGAAGTGAAAAGCTTTCAGCTCTTGAATGAACTCTTCAGCTGCTGCAACTTTTGAAAATTTATAGGCTTCAATACAGAAAGGAAAAGGAGGGAAGGAAGCCTTATGCTGCTTATTAAGAACTCCTCATATTCCATCAAGGAAAACTTGCCTGACTGCTTCTTTCAGGACTACATGATCAGTATCGTATTTTGGTAAAATGTATGGTGGCTTAGTACCTCCGAACATCTTGATATAGGTGTTAAATATTGTAACTTCAAAGAATATTATAATTGTACTTTATTATTCCGGAGATGGTTCATTCCTCCGAGGTAACCCTATCATGTATCTGGAGATGTTTATTCCTCCAAGGGATTGTATTAACTAGGGTTATTAGACCCACCATAAGTGGGTCGGCCCGGAAGTTATATTTTAGGGGTTATTAGACTTCTCCAGGTGAGGTCGGCCCCATTAGTCTTTTAGTCAGTTGGAAGTCAAGTATAAATAGAGGAGGTGAGCTCCTCATTAGTTTATTCACTCACTTGTGGAAGAGTGCGCACTAGTTGAGGAGATCTGCTAAGGAGTCAAGGAGAAGGAGCACATCTTGTATTTTGGTTGATCATCTTATTGAGGAAAGCTTTGCTGGGTTTTCTACCCCATGAGGGTTTCCCAGGGTATATTGTGTGTCTATCTTGTGATTGTGTTTCTTTCAGAGATCTTGTTTGTCTATTTGGTTTAAATCTAACATGGTATCAGAGCTAGACTGAATAGGACATCTTTCACAAGGTAAGAATACCTCTTTCTCTCTCTTTGGTGAAGTTAGGGTTTTCAGCCCAAAGTTGGTATTTTTGATTTTTGGTTGCATGGCTGGATATCCCTCTTCAAGAGCTTTCTTTTGAGCTATAGATCGAACTTTTTGGTTGGGTAGAACTTCGGGAAAGTCAAACCCTAATTCTACCAAAAGTGCGATACGTCAGATTTTGGTTTCAGAAAAAAGTTGTAATTTTTGATTTCTGATTACATGACTGAATAGCCCTTCTCAAGAGCATTCTTTTGAGCTATAGATCGAACTTTTTGGTTGGGTAGAACTCCGGGAAAGTCAAACCCTAATTCTACCAAAAGTGCGATAAGTTTCTGTTCCAGTTTCCGGAAAAGTGAAAAGTAACTTCCCAGGTAAGTCTACTCTGTCTCTTGGACTCCCCCAAGAGAAGATGGCTCCAAATACTAAGCTTGAAGACAAGCTAGAAGGCATAGAGAATTTCCGAGCATGGAAATACAGAATTGGTCTCATTCTTGAGGAGAATGATCTTGCTCATTATATCAAGGAGGAAGTTGCAGAACCAGAAGAAGAGGAAGCCAAAGAAAAACACAGGAAGGATCTGATTAGGGCAAAGAGAATCATAGCTGATTCCATTAAAGATCACTTGATTCCCCAAGTGTCTTCCAAGAAGACTCCAAAGGAAATGTATGATGCCCTAGGAAGAATGTATGAAGGAAAGAACATCAACAGAAAGATGAATCTAAGGACTCAATTGAAAAGTACCAAGATGCACAAAGGAGAATCCATTCAAGACTACTTCTCAAGAGTCTCTCTAATCAAAGAACAACTAGATGCCATTGGTGATACTCTTGATGAAGATGAACTTGTGATGACAGCTCTAAATGGTCTCACTAGACCATGGGAGTCATTCATTCAAACTATGTGTGCCAGAAAAGAAAGTATGAAGTTTGATGTAGTATGGGAAGATTGTGTTCAAGAGGAGGCTAGGGTTGCCAACAGAGAAGCACTTCTCAAAGAGGATGACCAAGCTTTGGCCACCCACACCAAAAGAGGAAAGAGAGGCTACTTCAAGAAGGTAAACCACAAAAGGCCTCAACCCTCTCATAGATTCAAAAAGAAAGGGGGAGACATCTCCACAGTCCAATGCTTCAATTGTCTCAAGCTAGGACACTATGCCAGAGACTGTACCCTACCAGACAAGAAGAAGAAAAGATTTGTTCACAAAAGACATCATGCTCATATGGCAGAAGATGACAGTGAAGAAGAAGAAGAAGAAGAAGAAGAAGAAGTAGAGGAAAGGCCTCAAAAGAAAAGATCTAAAGTAAAGAGAGAAGAACCAGAAGAATATGTACTATTTTCTGCTCTCTCTGGATCTGTGTCTCCTGGTGAAGACACTTGGCTCATTGACAGTGGTGCTTCAAAGCACATGACAGGTCACAAGGAAACTCTCTCCAAGATTGAAGAGAAGTCTTCACCCCAGAAGGTTTCACTAGGAGATGATTATCAATATCCCATCAAGGGAATTGGTGAAGCAAGCTACAAGCTTGACTCAGGAACACCTTTAAAGATGAAAGAAATATTATATGTTCCAGGGTTAAAGAAGAATCTACTCTCTATCTCAGCCCTAGACAAGAAAGGCTTTAGAGTAGCCTTCATAGATGGTCAAGTACTCATGTGGACCAAAGGAAAATCAATCAAAGATGCAATTGTCATTGGTGAAGAAGAAGGAGGACTTTATAAACTCAAGGGTCACCCAGAATCTGCCCTTGCTCATGAAGTCTCTAGTCCCAGTGAGCTATGGCACAGAAGACTAGCCCACATTAACTATAAAGCTTTACCATATGTGAGTAAGATGGTTATAGGCTTGCCAAACTTGAAGGTTGATCATGATGGCTCATGTAAAGGATGTAAGAAAGGGAAGAATATCAAGAATCCCTTTCCGAAAAGTGAAACTAAGACTAAGAGTTCTCTAGAACTAATACACTCAGATGTATGTGGACCCATGCCTACCACATCTCTAAGTGGGTTTGAATACTATCTCTCCTTCATTGATGATTATTCAAGAAAAACTTGGATATACTTCCTAAAGGGTAAGAATGAAGTCTTTGGAAAATTCAAAGAGTTCAAGGCTCTAATAGAAAATCTTTCAGACAAGAAAATCAAGATTCTCAGAACAGATAATGGTGGAGAATACACTTCAAAGGAATTTGAAGAATTCTGTAAAGAAGCTGGAATCAAAAGGGAGCTAACCACTCCTTACAACCCCCAACAGAATGGGGTAGCTGAGAGGAAAAATAGAACCATCATGGAAGCTGTAAAGACTATGATACATGATCAAGACCTTCCCATGTATCTGTGGGCTGAAGCAGCCAAGACAGCAGTATATGTTCAAAATAGACTATCTCATAGTGCTCTTGACTTCAAAACTCCAGAGGAAGTCTTTACAGGAAAGAAGCCTGAGGTAAGTCATCTCAAAATATTTGGGTGTCCTGTGTACATCCATATTCCAAAAGAGAAGAGATCCAAATTGGATCCCTCAGGTAAGAAGGGAATATTTGTTGGTTATTGTGAAACTTCCAAAGCCTTCAGAATCTACATACCAGGTTTCCATCATATAGAAATAAGTAGAGATGTTACCTTCGATGAGGAAGCAGCCCTCAAGAAATCCAGAAAGTGTCAACTTGAAGAAGTTTATGAAGAAGATACATCTCCCAGAATCTCAGAGAATGCTCACATTCCTGAAGAAGACATACCAGAGGATCATGACATGCTGGAACCACAAGAACCTCCTGTTGCAGAATTATCCAGGAAAAGAAGACCAGCATGGGCTAGAGATATTATTCAAGGAGCAGAAAGATATGGTGCTCCTGAAGGCTCCACTAGAGAAAGGAAGAAACCAAAGCTAGTATCCAACTATATGGCCCTGATGTGTGATCTTGTGGATCAACTACCTACCAGCTATGAAGAGGCAGCTCAAAAGAAAGAATGGGTAGAAGCAATGACTGAAGAATATCAGTCAATAATGAAAAATGATGTTTGGGATGTAGTTCCCAAACCAAAAGACAAAAGTGTGGTTTCTTCCAAATGGATCTTTAAAATAAAACATGCTGCGGATGGAAGTATTGAAAAATACAAAGCAAGATTTGTAGCCAGAGGGTTCTCTCAGAAGGAGGGAATTGACTATGAAGAAACATTTGCACCAGTTGCTAGGTATACTTCAATTAGAACTATCATGGCTCTTGCATCCATGATGAAGTGGAAACTACATCAAATGGATGTTAAGACAGCTTTTCTGAATGGTGTAATTGAAGAAGAAGTATACATAGAGCAACCACAAGGATTTGAGGTAAATGACGGAAGGACTCATGTATGCAAACTGAAGAAGGCATTATATGGGTTGAAACAAGCTCCCAGAGCTTGGTACGGAAGGATTGACAATTTCTTAACTAGCATGGGCTTTACCAAAAGTAAAGCTGACCCAAACCTTTATCTCAAGGTATTGGATGATGAACCAGTTATACTTTTATTATATGTAGATGATCTATTTCTAACTGGAAATGAGAAACAAATCATTGAAAGCAAGAAGAAGCTTTCTTCAGAATTCGAGATGAAAGATCTCGGATTGATGCACTACTTCTTAGGATTAGAAGTGTGGCAAGAACCAAGAGGAATCTTTCTGAATCAAGGTAAGTATACTGTGGAAATTCTGAAGAGATTTGATATGTTGGAGTGTAAACCCATGGCCACTCCCATGGACTCTAACTTAAAGATTTTGGTTAATGACTCATCAGAATTAGTGGACCTAACTTTATATAGACAGATCATTGGATCACTAATGTACTTGACAAATACTAGGCCAGATATATGCTTTGCTATAAATACCCTAAGTCAGTATCTAGTAGAACCCAGAAAGGTTCATCTAATAGCTGCAAAGCATGTAATGAGGTACTTAAAAGGTACATTAGATTTTGGTCTACTCTATGATGGAAGTCATGAACTCAAGTTGCATGGTTACTCAGACTCTGATTGGGCAGGCAGTGTCTCAGACAGAAAAAGTACTTCAGGTGGATGTTATAGCCTTGGATCTGCTATGATCTCTTGGTTCAGCAAGAAACAATCCAGTGTGGCCCTCAGCTCTGCTGAGGCAGAATACATAGCTGCTTGCTCTGCTAGCTGTGAAGCTGTATGGCTTAGGAAACTGTTATCTGGAGTGTTTGACTTAGAAATGGATCCCACTATGATTATGTGTGATAATCAAAGCTGCATCAAGATGACAGAAAATCCTGTGTTCCATGATAAGTCAAAACACATAGAGATACGATACTTCTATATTCGAGATATGGTGCAGAAAGGAGCTATCAAGCTTGAATACGTGAGCACTGAAGATCAAATTGCTGATATCCTGACCAAACCACTGTCTCGTGTGAAATTCGAATACTTTCGAGACAAGCTTGGTGTAGTTCAGAAGGACTCTCCTAGAAAGGGGGAGTAGGATGATTCCTGATGGCAAACAAGTCTCATCAAAATGAGACTTCACCTAATCACTTAGAAATAGTTAGACTTAGGACTATTTTATTTTCATTCACTTTTACTTATACATGATTTTGATGATAGATGTATTAGTGAGAATACATGCTAGATGTATACATGCTTTTGATGTTAGATGTATACATGATTTGATGATAGATGTATTAGTGAGAATACATGCTAGACGTATACATGCTTCTGATGTTAGATGTATACATGATTTTGATGATAGATGTATTAGTGAGAATACATGCTAGACGTATACATGCTTCTGATGTTAGATGTATACATGATTTTGATGATAGATGTATTAGTGAGAATACATGCTAGATGTATACATGCTTTTGATATTAGATGTATACATGATTTGATGATAGATGTATTAGTGAGAATACATGCTAGATGTATACATGCTTTTGATGTTAGATGTATACATGACTTGATGATAGATGTATTAGTGAGAATACATGCTTTTGATGACAGATGTATACATGCTTTTGATGTTAGATGTATACATAATTTGATGATAGATGTATTAGTGAGAATACATGCTTTTGATGACAGATGTATACATGCTTTTGATGTTAGATGTATACATAATTTGATGATAGATGTATTAGTGAGAATACATGCTTTTGATGACAGATGTATACATGCTTTTGATGTTAGATGTATACATGATTTTGATGATAAATGTATTAGTGAGAATACATGCTAGATGTATACATGCTTTTGATGTTAGATGTATACATGATTTGATGATAGATGTATTAGTGAGAATACATGCTTTTGATGACAGATGTATACATGCTTTTAGATGTATTAGTAAGAATACATGCTTATGATTGTATGATGTATACATGCTGTTGATGCTGATTATGTACTTGTATGGATGAAGATACTTGTACTTGTGGACAGTTGAGGGGATTGAATCATCCCTGAACTTTCAGTCCTAAAGAGAGCCGTAGACGTAAGGTCTCCGAGAATGAAGTCCTTAGTGGACAGTTGAGGGGATTGAATCATCCCTGGACTTTCAGTCCTAAAGAGAGCCGTAGACGTAAGGTCTCCGAGAATGAAGTCCTTAGTGGACAGTTGAGGGGATTGAATCATCCCTGGACTTTCAGTCCTAAAGAGAGCCGTAGACGTAAGGTCTCCGAGAATGAAGTCCTTAGTGGACAGTTGAGGGGATTGAATCATCCCTGGACTTTCAGTCCTGAAGAGAGCCGTAGACGTAAGGTCTCCGATAATGAAGTCCTGAATGAACAGGTAGGGGATTGCATCGTCCCCGGACTGAGGTCCCAGAATAGAACCGTAGACTGGGTCTCCGATAATAAAGTCCTGAATAAACAGGTAGGGGATTGTATCGTCCCCGGACTGAGGTCCCAGAATAGAACCGTAGACTGGGTCTCCGATAATGAAGTCCTGAATGAACAGGTAGGGGATTGTATCGTCCCCGGACTGAGGTCCCAGAATAGAACCGTAGACTGGGTCTCCGATAATGAAGTCCTGAATGAACAGGTAGGGGATTGTATCATCCCCGGACTGAGGTCCCAGAATAGAACCGTAGACTGGGTCTTCGAAAATTGAAGTCCTGAATGA
The DNA here is from genome assembly GCA_027924585.1 of Larix kaempferi. NCBI lineage: Eukaryota > Viridiplantae > Streptophyta > Pinopsida > Pinales > Pinaceae > Larix > Larix kaempferi. The sequence goes on along the minus strand of BSBM01001108.1, from coordinate 426,843 downwards.
ACAGGCAGGGGATTGCATCGTCCCCGGACTGAGGTCCCAGAATTGATCCGTAGACCGAAGTCTCCGAGAACTAAAAATTGGATTGTATCATCCTTGGACCTATGTCCTAAAAGGAGCAGGATTGATCATCCTAGGAATATGATCGTATGATGACGATGCTGATGATCGTATGATGACGATGCTGATGATCGTGTGATGACGATGCTGATGATCGTATGATGACGATGCTGATGATCGTGTGATGACGATGCTGATGACGATGCTGATGATCGTATGATGACGATGCTGATGATCGTGTGATGACGATGCTGATGATCGTATGATGACAATGCTGATGATCGTGTGATGACGATGCTGATGACGATGCTGATGATCGTATGATGACGATGCTGATGATCGTGTGATGACGATGATGATGACGATGCTGATGATCGTATGATGACGATGCTGATGATCGTATGATGACGATGCTGATGACGATGCCGATGATCGGATTGATATCGACACTATTGACATTGATGTTCCAGTAACTGGTTGAGTTACTGACGAAGATGAATTGAAGAAAGCTTCCGATGATTTGTAGATGTATCATATATGATGACTCCTTGCTCTTGCAGATATTGTTATAATATCCTTCTTGTTAAGGGGGAGTGTTAAATATTGTAACTTCAAAGAATATTATAATTGTACTTTATTATTCCGGAGATGGTTCATTCCTCCGAGGTAACCCTATCATGTATCTGGAGATGTTTATTCCTCCAAGGGATTGTATTAACTAGGGTTATTAGACCCACCATAAGTGGGTCGGCCCGGAAGTTATATTTTAGGGGTTATTAGACTTCTCCAGGTGAGGTCGGCCCCATTAGTCTTTTAGTCAGTTGGAAGTCAAGTATAAATAGAGGAGGTGAGCTCCTCATTAGTTTATTCACTCACTTGTGGAAGAGTGCGCACTAGTTGAGGAGATCTGCTAAGGAGTCAAGGAGAAGGAGCACATCTTGTATTTTGGTTGATCATCTTATTGAGGAAAGCTTTGCTGGGTTTTCTACCCCATGAGGGTTTCCCAGGGTATATTGTGTGTCTATCTTGTGATTGTGTTTCTTTCAGAGATCTTGTTTGTCTATTTGGTTTAAATCTAACAATAGGTACCCTCTTCTGAGAAGTAGAAATCGCCATAATTTTCCAAAACTTCCATGGCATTCTCCGACAGGAAATTGGGCTCTTCATTTAACATCTGCTCATACAGAGGCGTGAACTCTTCACAGATGAGCTTATAGCGTGCTTTGTAATTTTGAGCCCACATTATTTTATAGGCAGTGTATACCGAGGTATTGGCCTGATCCCATGAGCAACCTAACTTGGGGAAAGGGAGCTTTGCCAAGATGCAATCAATGAGGTATGAAGACATGAAACACTCTGACCTTTTTAGGGCCAAACCTTCTCTAGCTGCGGCCACAGTGGATGCCAAACTGTCTGAGAGGATAGTAGCCTAATCAAACATAGTTCCCTTAAATGCTATGGCATGGATTATGGGGGCCCATTGTATCCTATATACGGTTCCATCGAGCATGCCGAAAATTCTGCTTAGCATAAGGGAAATCAACCTGAATGGAGGTCTTAGGCTCTGAACGTCATACTCATCATTGTCCCTTTTCCTCATCTTTTTTCCCATGATTAACAGCCTCTTAGCTATTTCGAAATTATTCATCTGTCCCAACCATTCATCGTTCAGTGCCTACTGGGGACGTGAGAATTTGTAGGCTGCTGCAATATAAGCTGGATGGAATGAAGCGAATGGCTGTCCCTTGTTTTCATGCAACACTCTTGTTTGTGGGTTGGCATGTTCCAATATCCACCTGATCACTTCTGAGCACGGGAACATCTCAGGGCGAGTAGAAGCCCTGGCTATGCCATAGGTCCTGATGTTTAGGTATATTTGTTCTTCTTCTAATAGCACATATGGGATATCTTGGTCCCTGATCATCCTATAAATATCTCCCCACCGGACCTCGGGAGGGACGCCCATGGTGCACTTAGTGTCTTGAAAAAGAGTTTCAGTCCTTGGTTGTACTAGTTCTAGCTCCATCATTTTAGCTTTCTTTCTGCTACCTTTTGGCATCGTGGCTTATCCCTGTCAGCAACCATATGTGCATGAGCATAAGATTGTAAATCATTATGAGAGCATAATCATAGAGCAAGACGGACTTAGCATGCTAATGAAAGCTATATATAAAATTATAAGGCTATCTGCTGGGTAGGCAAACAAAACAAAGACTATTCAAGAAAACACAATACAGCCATCAGACTTGATCATTCTAGGGAAGCAACGTCGAAACTATCAAAGGCACAGTCGAAACCCCCGCCACCCTATTATATAACTCAATACGTGTGGGCATTTAATTGGGTAGGTGGCAACATTAAAACGGGGTGGATTACTCATACGGCGGGGTCTTTTCAAACTTTCGGCATTTAATCGCAACCGTCAATACTGGGAGAAAAAGGTAAGTCTTGTCCGCCGTTGCGGACGGACTTTGCGAGTTTCTTCCGAAGCGCAGGGGGAAACTTGGAGTGCGAGGCATATTTTTCCTTTTTGCGGGAAAGAATAGGAAGATGCTCCGCTTTCGCGGAAAGGTTTGCCGAGTTCTTCCGAATTTGGCAAGTCTAGAGCCTGCTGCGGCAGGAGTTCTTGAGTTTTTTTTCAACGTTGCGGAAAGATTCCATGAGTTCTTCCGAAAACGATGAATGATTTTGTTAAGTCCTTTTCGAAGGGAATGGACGAGGTACTTGATAAGAAGACACCCGTTGCGGCAAGAATTTACGAGTGTTTTCGCCGTTTTGAGAGAGAACTTCAAGTCCTTCCGAATTTCCAAAAATGTGTAAGTCTTTCTGTTGTTTCGGGGAAGAATTTCAAGTTATTCCAAAAATGCGAGTGAACATCCCAAGATCTTCCACCGTTTTGGGAGAGAATCTTGAGTTCTTCCACCGTTTCGGGAGGAAAATTTGAGTTTTTTTTTTACTTGGAAGAAAAATTTAACTCGAAAAAGATCTTTCATTTGAAACTAAAACTAAGTCCAAAGTTTTTTTCAAAGGAGACTTAACTCTTTAAGCAGACTTCCTGGGAAAGTAAAAGGAGGGGCCCCAATATCTACAAAAATTTTGGGGGGTGTTGTTGCAACAACAAGTCTATTGCTCTGACTACCGCTGCTTATTATGCTGTGTAGTGAACTCTGTGGGTGCCAATCCTGTAGTCAAAAATCCTACAATGTCTTTGTAATAATCATCAGCGACCTGTATGGAAAATAACTGCGCATCAGGAATATTGTCTTCGAGGTTTGTGGGCTCTTCGCCTGACTCAAGCCTTGAGAGATGGTCAGGTCCTAGGTTCAATCTTCCCGGCTTAATCACAATTTCAAAATCATACTCTTGGAAGAGTAGTAACCATCTGCAAATTCTCCCCCCTAACACTGGTTTATTGACCAGATACTTCAAAGCATAATGGTCAGTAAACATTGAGAAGTGCGCACCCAGCAAATAGTTCCTGAATTTCTGGAGTGCATACACCAAATCTAGACCTTCTCTTTCAGTCATTGTATAGTTCTTTTCAGCTGATGAGAGCTTCCTGCTCAAAAATGCAAAGGATGGTTAATACCTCCCTCTCCTGGCTGTGCTAGCACCACACCAAGTGCAATGGACGAAGCATCAATGTGTACATAAAATTGCTTGTCCCAATCTGGAAAAACAAGAATAAGAGAAGTTACCATTTTCTCCTTTAGTGTGTTTAGGCCTTTCTCGCATTCTGCGTTCCATATGAGCTGCACTTCTTTCTTCAACAACTTCTCCATTGGCGTGGTTATCTGCGCATAACACTTGATAAATTTTCTATAGTATCCAGTATGTCCCAACGTGGTGCGAAGTTGTTTCACTAAGTTCGGCGCTGATAAATTCACAATGATGGCGATCTTCGCAGGATCAGCCATCAAAGCCTGTTTATAGACAATGTGTCCCAACAAAATTCCATAGGGCACACAAAAGATACATTTATTCAAATTCAAAGAAATTTGATGTTGTCTGCACTTAGCTAGCATCATTCTAAGGTTTTCAAAATGGTTCTTCAACAAGCCAAAGACAGTCCAATCATTAAAATAGACCTCTAAGAACTTATGGATAAAGTCCTTGAATGCAGCCACAACAACTCTGGAAAATATGGCACGTGAATTCTTCAACCCAAAAGGCATGGTTGTATACTGATGTGACCCCCATTCAGTAGCAAATGTTGTCTTATGCCTATCTTCCTCATCGATCATGTCTGATGGTAACCATAAAATCCATCAATAAAAGTATAGGCCTCATTTCCTCCAACATTATCTAGTACTTCATCTGTAAATGGAGTAGGAAATGGTTCGTGGAGCGAAGCATCATTCAACTTCCTTAGATCTATGCATATTCTTATTTAACCTTTAGTCTTTTTGTCCTGGATAACCATCGGGCTTATCCACTCTGACTCTTCAACTGGCTCAATGATCCCTGCATCAAGCATCTTATCAATTTCTGCCTTAACTCTTTCTTTATATCTGGGATTCAATATATAAGGCCTCTGTTTAACGGGCTTTGCGCCTAGATTGGGAGGTATCTTCATGACCCCCAAATCGCCCAAAATTCCTTTCATTTCGGCAAACTTGGCTGGAAATAAATCCCAATACTCATGCAGAAGGTCTGCGATCTCCACGACCTTCTCATCATCCTACTAGTCTCCAATGGACGCGAACTTCGGCTCTTCACTTGTGCCAATATTCACTTTATTTGTCTACATAGGTCCGCTCATATCTGGAATTTCAAGTGGAGGTCCCTCTATATCGTGTGCTCCTTCTGACTCAGGTATATTGATGTTGTGCAAATCCTCCTCATCGCTCTCGTCTTGTTATTCTTAATTTTCAGCGAGATTGTAACATTCAAGGGCATGTTCTATTTCTCTTGTCCATTCTAATTGTAGGTTCACAGGTACCTTTACATCTTGAAATATATTTTCTTTGATTTCCTCTAATGCCTCGTTTATACTTGGGAATTCTTCTCCGAATATTCTTTATTTGATAACTTGTAGAGCTTCGTTTATGCTTGGACTCTCATCTTCAAAACTAAATGTTCTCTCGAAGTTTGCAGTTAAGAGAGACCAATCTGTTGTCCCTCTGCGAAGCTCTTTGTCTGTATACCAATATTCTGGAATATTTTCTAATGTGTGCACAAGCAGATGAATGTTGATGTATATGTAACTTCGGAATGTATTTCATCTATGTATTTCATATATATTTATTGTACCCTTATTAGAGATGTGTTATTCCTCTATAAGGAAGTGTCGTCATGTGTATTGACAAGTGTCGCAAGTGTGTGTACTTGGCGACGGGTTATTAGACCACCATGTGTGGGGTCGGCCCTGAAATATATATTATATTGTGGATGTATCTAGATAGACAAGTCGGCCCCTTAGTGTAACTGGGCAAACAGGTTAAGTATAAATAGAGATCAGGAGATCTCTATTTGATTTTTGGAAATTCATATCTCTCTCACTCAGAAAGTGGCGCACTAGTGAGGAGGAGGATCATTTGCTACTAGGAGACTATCTCAAGTAAATTTTGGTTGTACTTTGGTTGAGCCATTGCTCTCTCTATCTCTGAGGAAGTTGTGGGGTTTTTCACCTTAGGGTTTTCCCCACAGAAACTCTCTGTCTCTTGTCTCTCATGCTTTTGATTCTTGTGATGATTGACATGCTTGTTATGATTGATATGCATTGATATACTGTACATGTTATTCTCTCAGTAAAGATCCTAGATTATTGTGAATTAATGCTCAAAATCTAGCATGGTATCAGAGCTAACCTGAGAAGAAGACATTTTGCAATGACGGAAACTTGAGTTTCTTGTTTATTGGGTTTCTCTCCACAGCTTTTGGAAAAGCAGTATAGTAGATTGACTCTACTCATCAAGGAGAATCCATCTGTCCAATCAGAATTCAATTCTGGGCATTTTCAGATTTGGCCCTAAAAATTAGGGTTTCCACAAAAATAGGAATTTTTGGAATCTGAAGACATAGCTGGAAGATCCTTGCAAAAATCGAATTTTAGAGCTTTGGATCGAGATTTTTGGCTGGGTAGATCTCCAGGAAACTCCAACCCTAATTCAGGGCTCTCCTTAGTGAACCCGGGAGGACAAAAAGAAAAATCTGAAGGGTAAAACTTTGCTGATCTCAAATTCTGAATGCACGAAGCTGGTCAGCTCATCAAGGCACATCTTTCTATGCTTTCAAAAAGTTGAAATTCACATTTTGAATTTTTAGGGTTTTTTCGACAAACCCTAATCCGGGACCAGATCCAGTTTTCAGCATTTCAAGTGGTAAGACCTAAATCTTTTCTATTTCCATTTGAAGTACTCTTTAAGATGTCTCACCACACCAAGCTTGAGGATAAGCTTGAAGGGGCTGATAACTTCCGAGCTTGGAAGTATAGGATTGGGTTAATCCTGGAAGAGAATGAGTTGGACTCATATATAAAAGAAGACATCCCTATCCCAGAGGATGAAGAGGCTAAGGTATTGCATAAGAAGAACTTGGTCAAGGAAAAGAGAATCATTGCTGATTCTATCAAAGACCATCTCATACCCCATGTGTCTTCTCTAAAGACACCCAAGGAGATGTTTGAATCTTTGACCAAGATATTTGAAGGGAAGAACATAAATTGGAAGATGACCCTACGGAACCGATTGAAAGGAGTAAAGTTTCAGAATGGAGAAACCATTCAATCTTATTTTTCTAGGGTCTCCCAGATTAAGGAACAACTGGAAGCAGTAGATGAAATGGTGGAGAATGGTGAAGTTGTCATGACCACTCTGAATGGCCTACCTAGGTCATGGGACTCCTTCATTCAAGGAATCTGTGCAAGAAAGAAGTTGGTATCCTTCAACAGATTGCGGGAAGAATGCTCTCAAGAAGAAGCTAGACTTGTAGCTCGTGAGGAAAAGATGGGAGGTGAAGATCAATCTCTTGCAGCTCACACCAAAAGAAGCAAGCCCAAGAAGGAGCACTCTCGCTACAAGAGATCCTATCAAAAGAATAAGAAGAATCTAAGATGCTTCACATGCAATGAGAAGGGTCACTTTGCTTCAGATTATCCAAAAAATAAAAGGGATAATAACAACAAATCCAGCAAGAAGAAGAAGGGTAGCAAAAGAAAGTTCCATGCTCATGCTGCCAAGGATGATGAACCTCCAAAGAAGAAGGCTAGGGCAGAAAGTGATGATAGTGACGATGATTCATCAAGTGAAGAAGAGTATGTTCTAATATATGCTCTCACAGGTACTATCTCCCATGGTTGTAATGATTGGTTGATTGATAGTGGGGCTCCCAAACACATGACTGGGTTTAAGGAATCTTTTGTGAATCTATCTGAACATGAATCACCCCATAAGGTGAAACTTGGGGATGATTATCAATACCCAATCAAAGGAAGTGGTGAAGCCTCCTACAACCTAGATTCTGGAAAATATTTGAAGATGAAAGAAGTCCTTTATGTACCTGGGCTCAAGAAGAACTTACTCTCCATCTCTGCATTGGATGCAAAAGGTATGAGGGTTGCATTTGTGGATGGCCAAGTCCTAATGTGGCCAAAGGGAAAGACCATAGATGATGCAGTAGTGATTGGAGAGAAAGAGGGAGGTTTGTATAAATTGAAGGGACAACCTGAACATGCCATGGTGCATGAATCCATGGAGCCAAGTGAACTTTGGCATAGAATACTTTATCATATGCACTATAGGGCACTTCCAACTGCAAGCAAGGCTATAGAAGGTCTTCCTGAAATCAAGACCAAACATGAAGGTGTTTGCAAAGGATGTGCAAAAGTTAAGAACATTAAGAAGGCTTTTCCAAGCAGTGAAAGCAAGGCAAAAGATATCCTGGAAATCATCCACTCAAATGTATGTGGTCCTATGTCATCCAGTTCTCTTAGTGGGTATGTTTACTATGTCTCATTTATTGATGATTTCTCCAGGAAGACTTGGGTATTCTTCTTGAAGAACAAAGATGAGGTGTTTGATAAGTTTAAGGAATTCAAAACCTTGATGGAGAATCAAACTGACAAGAAGATCAAAACATTCAGATCCGACAATGGTGGAGAATTCACCTCAGGTGACTTCAAGAAGATTTGCAGTGATTGAGGGATTAAGAGGGAATTGACTGCTCCTTGCAATCCACAACAGAATGGAGTTGCAGAAAGGAAGAACGAAACAATCATGGAAGCAGCAAGGGGAATGCTGCATGACTAGGATCTACCTATGCATTTATGGGAAGAAGTAGCTAGAACAGCTGTATATGTGCAGAACAGAACACCCCACAAGATATTGGACAACAAGACACCAGAAGAGGTCTTTTTTGGTAAGAAACCTGAAGTCATCCATCTCAAAATATTTGGTTGTCCAGTATACACTCATGTCCCAAAGGAAAAGAGGACCAAACTAGATACTTCAGGAAAGAAGGGTATCTTTGTGGGTTACAGTGAAATCTCGAAGGCTTACAGATTATACTTTCTAGGGTTCAAGAAGATTGATGTCAGCAAGGATGAATATAAGTTCAAGGACAGGTAATCCAGGAAGCAAAGATCATGAGGGAGCACACTCCAGTAGCTCCTGCAAGGATGCAGATTTTCAGAGGGAGTTGACCATGTTCCTACATTCCACAATAGAAAGGTGTAGAAGAAGCTACTTCAGCAGCTCCTGCCAGGAAGCAAAGACTCAGAGGGAGTCCACCCAACAAACAAACAAAGATAAGTATTTCAATTATCATTTCTTGCCTATTTTTGTTTAAATAATATTATGCTTAGGAGATGTATTGTGCATATTAGAATGATTGCATTAATGAATAGGATACTACTAATATGCATGTCATGTGTAAGTGGCCTATGGCACTGTACAACATTCCAGTGCTACTTATCTAGAATGAAACCTCTTTGTTGACATGTTGGGAGTAGTGCAAACTCTTAACAATGTTCTGGTAGAGACTGGAAGGCATCTAGAAAGTTGTGGAACATGGATAAATGTTGTATTGAAGCATTGGATAAGATAACTGCATGACATACTTCTTTATGTGTAAAGAATTTGTTCTGAAAATTATGAAATGTTTCTAATCATGCAATTTAACTTGTTTTGTAGGAAAGACCGTATATCTTCACCTACAAAAGAAGGACTACAACATTTGTTCCAGCACCAAAGATATCTATTGAAGATATTGAAGTTCCCAGGATCTGGGATGAAGAAATGGAATGCCATGATCCGTCGATGATGAAGAAGATGTTTGGGATGCAGTCCCAAGACCTGACAGGGAGTCACATGTGTGCAGATTGAAGAAAGCCTTGTATGGCTTGTAGCAAGCTCCCAGAACTTGGTGTGATACAAAGAGGAAGCTCGCTGCTGAATTCGATATGAAAGATTTGGGAATGATGCATTATTTCCTAGGTATGGAGGTGTGGCAGAATGCAAGTGGTATCTTCCTTGGTTAAGGGAAGTACACAGTAGATATCCTGAAGAGATTCGGGATGATGGATTGCAAGGCCATAACCACACCTATGGCATCGAATCTGAAGCTTCTATGTGATGCTTCATCTGAGCCGGTTGATGTCTCTATGTATCGTCAGATGATTGGGTCCTTGATGTACCTGACGAACACGAGACCATATATTTGCTTTGCTGTGAACACATTGAGCCAGTTCCTGACGGATCCGAGGAGTGTTCACCTAGTTGTTGTAAAGCATGTTCTGAGGTACCTAAAGGGTACAGTGAATTATGGGCTCAAGGATGAAGCAAATCAAAAGTTTAACCTGCAGGGTTATGTTGATTCAGATTGGGCTGGCAGTGTTGTAGATAGGAAGAGAACATCTGAGTGCTGCTTCAGTATGGGATCAGGTGTGATCTCTTGGTTTAGCAGGAAGCAGTCCTGCGTAGCACTGAGTACAGCTGAGGCAGAGTATGTTGCAACCTATTCATCTAGTTGTGAGGCAGTATGGATACGGAAGCTACTGTCTAAGTTATCTGATCTCCCGTTGGATGCTACTAGTATCTTCTGTGATAACCAGAGTTGTGTGAAGCTATCCGAGAACCCAGTGTTTCATGACAGGTCGAAACACATAGAGATCAAATATCACTATATCAGGGATATGGTGCAGAGAGGAGCTGTGAAGCTCCTGTATGTTGCGACGAACGAGCAAATTGTAGATGTGCTGACGAAGCCACTAGCCAAGGTGAAGTTCGAGTACGTCAGAGAGAGGCTTGGTGTTCTTCAGATTGATGACACTTCGAGGAAGAAGTGATGGACACATTCGCTGAAGCCATTCCAAGCATGTTGGAAGGAGGATCCTTCACATGGCTGTGGATTTAAGCGTTGAATGATGAGCATCAGGATGATGTTCTGGTTTCTGCTTTGTATGATCAATTGGATCATTTTTATATGTATGTATGCATCATGTTGGATGCTGGATATGATCAGTTGGATCATTTATATGTATATGTATGTACGCATCATGTTGGATGCTGGATATGATCAGTTGGATCATTTATATGTATGTATGCATCATGGTGGATGCTGGATATGATCAGTTGGATCATGGTGGTTGCTGGATATGATCAGTTGGATCATTTATATGTATGTACACATCATGTTGGATGCTAGATATGATCAGTGGGATCATTTGTATGTATTTTGTATATGCATCATGTTGGATGCTTAGACCATGTATCTGTATATGTATCAGGTGGATACATTGTATGATCAGGTGGATCGTGTATGGTGATATGTATCATGTATTTGGATTTGTATCAGGTGGATACACTGTATGATCAGGTGGATCATGTATGATGATATGTATCAGGTAAATACTTGGTATGCATCAGGTAGATGCATTGTATGATCAGGATGATCATGGATGACGAGCTTCAGGATGTTGCTCCATATGACATGCAGCAGGATGTTGCAGTGATGATGATCAGGAAGATCATGTGTACATCAGGATGATGTATGGTGAGTATCAGGTTGATACTCTATGGCCGTGGATCAGGTTGTGCAGATGAGCATATAATTTGGCCCTGGGAGATTTGCAGATAGTCTTTCGAGGTTTTTCCTATGGCATATAATTTGGCCCTGGGATATCTGGAAAATGCTCTTTTGAGGTTTTGCTCTGGGAGGACATATAATTTGGCCCTGGGAGATTTGCAGATAGTCTTTCAAGGTTTTGCCTATGGCATATAATCTGGCCCTAGGATATCTGGGAGATGCTCTTTCGAGGTTTTTTCCTATGGCATACAATATGTCCCTAGGAGATCCGATAGGTTGGGATGTGTGCCCGTAATAAGTCCTGGGATGTTCTTGTGAGGTTTTTCCATGACCACATATAATCTGTCCCTGGGAGATCCTATAGGTAGAGCTGTGTGCTCGTAACAGCCTGGGATGCTCTTGCGAGGTTTTGTGGTGACCACATATAATCTGTCCCTGGGAGATCCTATAGGTAGAGTTGTGTGCTCGTAACAGCCTGCGATGCTCTTGCGAGGTTTTGTGGTGAGGTCACGTATAATATGGCCCTGGGAGATCCTATAGGTAGAGCCGTGTGCTCGTAACAGCCTGGGATGCTCTTTTGAGGTTTTGTGACGCACGTAATAAGTCCTGAGGATTCCACAATATGGCCAGTGATGACGAAGACCTGTAGGTGGTGGGCCTACATCCAGTATGAAAAAGGACTAGCTCTGTAGAACTTCATATGACAAGTAGAGTCAGAGATTGGTTGAGATAGCAGCAGCAGTGACGATGATGATGACGATGATCCCGAGAAGAAGACTTGTCTAGCAGATCTGTGTCGAGAAATACCTTCCTAGTTAAAAGGGAGTGTTGATGTATATGTAACTTTGGAATGTATTTCATCTATGTATTTCATATATATTTATTGTACCCTTATTAGAGATGTGTTATTCCTCTATAAGGAAGTGTCGTCATGTGTATTGACAAGTGTCGCAAGTGTGTGTACTTGGTGACAGGTTATTAGACCACTATGTGTGGGGTCGGCCCTGAAATGTATATTATATTGTGGATGTATCTAGATAGACAAGTCGGCCCTATAGTGTAACTGGGAAAACAGGTTAAGTATAAATAGAGATCAGGAGATCTCTATTTGATTTTTGGAAAGTCATATCTCTCTCACTCAAAAAGTGGCGCACTTGTGAGGAGGAGGATCATCTGCTACTAGGAGACTATCTCAAGTGTATTTTGGTTGAGCCATTGCTCTCTCTATCTCTGAGGAAGTTGTGGGGTTTTTCACCTTAGGGTTTTCCCCACGGAAACTCTCTGTCTCTTGTCTCTCATGCTTTTGATTCTTGTGATGATTGATATGCATTGATATACTGTACATGTTATTCTCTCAGTAAAGATCCTAGAGTATTGTGAATTAATGCTGAAAATTTAACAATGAACACATTCTACCTGTGTTCTGTTTTCCCATGCTTGTGAACATATTGCTATGTGATCCCTCGTATTTGTTGGTTGTGGAGCCAGATCTTCTAGTCTCATAGATGATATTGTCTTAGCCATACACCCTAGAGAACTGTACACTCATTCCCCTACCTAGGGGTTCGGGGCAATGCCCTGAAAAAGGGGGTTCAGGGGCAATGCCCCCGAGTCACGGGGCCCCCGCGAACGGGGGTTTGGGGGCAACGCCTGCCAGCTATTTTCGGGCCCATGGTTTTGGGTATCCCGTGGTATTTTCCCATTGTATTTTCCTTATAAAAGAAATTCATTGTAATACGGCTAGGGTTGATGTATTAGGTTTTATGCATTGTAAATATCTCTGATATCAAGAGAGATACTGTCAGACAATGAAGAGGAAGTGCAGCGGTTGTGCTGCAGGTTGTATCCCTTCACTTTGCTGGACGGAATAATAATAAGGACGGGCAACTTCAGTGTGGATGTAGCCCAAGTTGGGTGAACCACGATATATCTGTGTTTCTCTTGTAATGTGTGTGTGATTATATTTGCATTTCTGTTTATTGTTATTGCTCTGTGATCCTATTTTTCTAACAATTGGTATCAGAGCCAAAGGTCTATTTGGCACATAAACCCACAGGAAGCTAGGGTTTCTGGTTCGAGTGGGAGCAATGGCAGAAGAAGAAAAGTTTAAGGTCGAGAAGTTTAACGGCCAAAACTTCCGGTTGTGGAAGATGCAAATGGAGGATTATTTGTACCAGAAGGATCTATTCCTACCGTTGGGAGGAAGAGCAAAGCAGTCGACGGCCATGAAGGACGAAGAATGGGAGGTTCTTGACAGAAAGGCTCTGGGAACAATACGGCTGAGTCTGGCTTCGTTGGTGGCTTTCAATATCTCAAAAGAAATGACAACGGAGGGTTTGATGTGTGCATTGGGTAAGCTATATGAAAAACCCTCGGCCTCCAACAAGGTATTTCTAATGAAGCTGTTAGGTTTCCCAATGGACAAATGAGCAGATTGGCTTACACAGAGCCAAATAAAAAACACAAAGACAAATAGAATGGCGTGAAAGCACAATGTATTTCATTAAGATATGCACATATAAATACAATAATATGTGACCCTTTGGATTTGTATTCCAAAGAATCTCTTGGACTCCCAAGATGATTGTTCGTCTCCCAACCTGACGGATTAGTGTCCAACAAATCCCCCCTTAATCCGAAGGGTGTATATGAGTCCAAGAAAAAGAAGAGAGCTGAATAAGTGGAAGTGGACAGCTACCACCAGCTGAACATTTCCATCTCGAACATCCTTTACTAAGAAGGTTAGCTAGAAGCTTTCACATGCTTCTACTAGATACAATGGCTCTCACAAGGGATGGTTTTTAGGATAACCATCAACCGAAATGGGATAGTAGAAGGCTAGAATCTTCTACTATGTGTGTCGTTCAATGTTGACCACAGACTCTCGAACTTGGCTCAAAGGCTCAGAGGTTCTGTTTGGAATGGTTGGAATGGGCTGACACCAAACCAACTGGAGAGCTGAAAAGAGGAAGTGAACAACTGCAACTTGCTGAACATTTCCATCTTGACAATTGTTTTCCAAGTTAGATAGAAGCCTGCACATGCTTATTCTAAATGAAGGTGCTCTCGATATCGGTGGTTTAAGGATGACCACCAACTCTGGAGCTCAGTCGAACATATCTCTTTACAGGCTCACTTGTTCTGGATCACTTGTACTCGCTCACTTGTTACTGACGGCCTTCATTCCCCCCTGTCAGGAACAATGTGAGGAGAGGAGAGTCTCATGTGAGTACTCTATGTCATGTATATCTTCTGTCTAGGTGTCTCTATCACTGAATCTGGCCTCTAAAATTGGATGTGGATCATGCTTGTTTGATCTCACTTACTTGTAGAGGGCCATGGTTGCTTGTTGTTAGATGGAGGCTTCGAAACTTGATGCCTGAAATCGTGTTCCCCCCCTGTCAGGTACAAAGTGAGGAGATGAAGATGTCTCAATTGCAAGATGTGTCAATACTCGTGAATGAACTCTCCGGTATGACTTATAAATATTCTTGGTTGTTGATGACCATTTCCAAGAAGCGATCCACCCATAATGAATCTTCTCTCTTACAGGTTTCTTCAAACTGAAGCATCTGTCTGATGATTGTGTATGTTTTCCACATTGCTTACAAGGGTGAAGATCAAAACAATGATCTTTCATATGGCCAACTCGATCACAGTGTTGGCATGTCCAAATCTGAACTGATGTGGATGAAGATGGAATCTCATGGAGGAATCCAACACTCTGAAACTGGATAGGCTTGGAGAAATTAGGAATGTGAACCGTCAATTCCTTGTCATATCCAAGGCCGGTTCTGTGCTTGTTATGTTTGATCTCTTCCCATGGTATGATGATGGGATTGGAAGGAACAAGCAAAACCTTTGTATGCATGTCTTCATCTTCATTTTCTTTCACTTCTGATGGGGTTCTAATGGGGTTCCACTGATTTGCTTATGTGCTTCTGGAGTGGCATCAATATGTGCAGGATGTTGAATAGAATCATGAAGGGGATTCTGAACATGAACAAGTTCAAATTGTCTTTCTTCTTGTTGAAGCTACAAATCAAGTTGTAGGAATTCAAGAGTGTCTTGTGAATCTCATACATTATCTCGAATGTGAGTGAGAGTGCTCTTGTCGATCATGACAGTGTTGTCGATAGAGGAAAATAGTAGAGTGTTCAGTAACTCTACCAAGACATTTAATCTCGCCATTGATAAAGGACTCACTCAAATGAGAAGGGCTTCTTGCAACTCACCCCTTTTACAACAAGACTCAAACTCAACAAATAAACTCAACAACTTGAGGGGTGTCGGGTTCAAATGAGAATGCACCTGTTTACAATGACTCACAAGAAATAATTTCAAGTGCCAATGAACTCACAGTTTGCAAGTTACAAATTTAATCATGATAAAAAACTAAATTTTTTACCTTTATGAAGATAGGCCTCTTGATTTGAATGTTGTGGTGTTAAGGCCACAAACTTAATGGCAATCTCTGCAATAAAATGTACAATGCAATAACAACGATCTATGCAAGATTTACTATAGTGAATCCAATCTCTGCAACATGCCTTCAATGTATTTTGTATATGTTCACAAGCTTCTCCTTTTGGACTGATATAGCAATAGCTCAGCTTGGTGTATCCACCAGATATCATGTAGAAGAAATCTCCTTCCTTTTAATGATGCACTTCTCTTATTTGAATTGAATGTAGAAGGATCACGGATCTGGTTCTATTCTTTGGTTGGAGACTACTCTCTCTGATAGCTATAACAGTCTTGCACCATTCTTTCTCCCTTTCTCAATGAGCCCAGCGCAACAACAAAAATAGATGATGACACAATAGCAAAAATGACTTCAAAATATTTGTTTAATACCTCTTTCTTGAATTATATGGCAATTTCTAGTGTTGGTTATGGCTACTCTCCTCTAGGTTTGGAGTGGCTGTCCACTAGTCATGAAGAGAGAGACAGTAGAGTCGCAGCTTTGTAAGATGCCAATGAATTTGATCTCGATATGTACAACTAGCTTCTCGAAACCATAATTTCCAGCTTAATATTTTATCGTTTTCATATCATTTGAAAATATTTTGGTAGCTTAACCAAATTGTAGTATAAATCTCAGCGTTAATGATGGCAAGAGTTTGAGCAAGTAGACTCAGCCCACGTACAATAAAGAGAAGAGTAGGCAACCTTCACCTCATTTTCTAGCCTATACAGAAATCCAAGTCGTGCAAGAGTGATGGAAAGTGATATCAACTGTCTTCAATGCAACAATGCAACAATACTCCAATCTTTCAGCTCCACACACACGTCTTCAAAATGTAGCTCCAGGTCAAGTTATGAGAGCTCCAGCTCGCAGCGATGGAGGTCGAGCTTACATGCACTACAAATGGTAATTCTTCAACTCGGCTTCACGTGGATGGAAATTCAATTGGGTCGTAGCTATGCCCAAGTCACAGCTCTTCCACAATGGTCGTAGCTATGCATATAGGAGGTCTCAGTGGCTTTCTGGAGGTCGCAATGGATTTCTGGAGATCGCAATGGCGTTTATTTAATATGAAGATGTCTAAAGGTGGATCTATTACTGATCATTTAAATGAGTTTAATACGGTTACGAATCAACTAAGTTATGTAAGTGTGAACTTTGATGATGAGGTTAGGGCTCTTCTAATCTTGTGTTCATTGCCAGAAAGTTGGAATAGCTTGGTCATGGTTGTAAGTAACTATGCCTCTGGTTCAAACACCTTGAAATTTGATGATGTTATTGGTGTTATTCTTAGAGAGAAAATGCGAAGAAAAAGCACAGGTGAGACATCATGTAATGCGTTGACCATGGAGAGCAGAGAAAGACAAAAGGAGAGAGGAAAGAGCCAAGGTAATTGTGGCAAGTCTAAAACGGGCTGTAGCTAGGGTTTTACCCCTAGCTTGTGCAAATGAGCACCTACTAAGGAGAATGGACTCCTTAGTAGCAGTTCAGTAAATGTAAATAATTAAACTAAAATAGAAATTAAATTACTTCTAAAACATGGATGAAACATAAACAACAAATTTGAAGAATGGCTTTTTATATTGATATTACCTTCAATGTGAAGGTTTGATGAAGCCCTTTGCAGTGTCCAAGAGGATGCTCCAAGCTTCAATATGCTCCTTATCCTTCTCCAATGGTGGGGATGGGCCAAAAGTGGCTCTCAAGGTGAAAGTACTTCAATGGTGAACTAGGGTTTCGAGAGAGATTTTGGCAGAGTAAGGGTGCTTGTGATTGTGGATATGGAATAAGGGATCTCCATCACCTATTTATAGTTTTTTGGTGGTGGAGTGCTGACCCATGGTTTTAGGAAACACATAGTTTTGGGCAGCTGTATAGGGTTTTTTCCTCCTTTTCCTCATTATTTTATATTTTTTATTCCCTTTTTAGGGGATTTTTGCTATTTTTGGAGGAAAAGGGGGTTTTTTAGCCTTTTTTAGGCTATTTTGAGAGTTTTGTGGCCTTTTGGAGGCATTTTAGGCCTTTTGGAGGCTTTTAAATGGGATTTTTTAGGATTTTAAGGGAAAAATGGTAGGAAAATGGACGAATGAGCCATATAATGTGGTAGATGAGGTAGTGAGCACTTTTTGGGTGTTAACAGATTGCCCCCTGATGTGCGAGGGCAGGAGCTCATCGTATGGCCGATGGACATCATAAGTCATGAATGGTTTTCCTGGGTGTGGAGAAAAGAGAAGAAACAAACCGAAGCCCGGAACAATGATCCCGAACAACTGCAAGGACTAAAAGTACATAACCTCAATAATGGATGAGGAATCATCTGATCATATGGACGAGGCGGGCATTCCCATGCTCGTATCAGGATATAACATAATAATAACAACAATGGGGCCCAAAAAATGGGGACCTGAAATATACATGACCTCAAATACTGACTGAGGTATAATCTCAATATATGGACGAGGCGGGCATACCCATGCTCGTATCAAGATACATAAACAGAACTGTAAGGCCCGAAAAGGGGGACCTGTAAGATACATGATCACTGTGTACATCATGAGAGTCCAGAGGTGACACAAATCTGGGACATACTGCTAAGATGATCATGTGTGATCTGGATAAATGGTGCACTGGAACAATCAACAGTGCTATTGAGTGTGGTACCAAAGGAACTGATGAGCCGCTGGATCATAGTGACTGGGGTCATACTCTCCATGGTACACTGGACTGGAACTAAAATGGGTACTCGAGGAAGCATATAGCTGGATGGCTTCCGAATACAATCGCCAACGCAGCCCGGACATCCACAGGAACATGGAACTGGGTGTTCCGAAGTGACTCACCAATGTGCTAGAGTCGGGGGAAATCCGGGGTCTTCGACTAAGAACTGATGGGATATAATCCTACGCGATCCTCAACGATGCGATCAAGATGCTGAAGTCGAGCATGTGAGGAACAACCACTCGGAGAGGCAATGATGACTCCTCTCAGAATGATCCGTAGGCACTTACCACAAATGGTGATAAGTCCAAGGCGTAGGGACCTCTGGGCCTATCCCCTGGAATAGAGGAGCTGTCGTCGACAGAGGGAGACCTGCAACTATCAAGGCAATGATGTTTCCTTGACAGGAGCGCGAGGTGAAGAACCGAAATATAGTAGTACTGATGGCAGGACTGACAAATTGTGGGGGGGACAACTGGGCAAGTAGAGTGGGTGGACTCAAACTTCCTTTGTTCAGAGTATGATAATGGAAATGATCTGGCAGCATATGACACTGACGGAGGGGAGAGGGATCATAGCTGTATTGTATCGGGGGAACTGATTGGTCTGAGGGAGACTCAAGCTGGGGTAAAATGGCAGAAGACTGCAGAATACTCTGAACAAAGGCGACCTGATTGGGGGTGCTGCCGAGATGATAGATCAAAGTGCCAGGAGGCACGGGGGAAAAATTCTTCATGGGTTAAGGAACTAGAAGAAGTGTGTGTAAAATGGTACTGTCGTGTGGATTTTACGAGCCCAGGACAGTTCATGCTCGTGGTTGCTTTCAATTTTAAGGAGTCTGAAAGCAAATGAGAAGACTCTGAAGTAATGGAATGGTACTGTCGTGTGGATTTTACGAGCCCAGGACAGTTCATGCTCGTGGTTGCTTTCAATTTTAGAGAGTCTGAAAGTAAGTGAGAAGACTCCAGGGGGTTGCTTTTTCATAGATTTAGTCTCCAAGGCCCAAAGAAGCATAAAAGGATGCAATGAAGAACTCTTCTAGCCGGTGTGACTAGAGTATTCCTTTTTCGTAATTAGTCTACCAGGTCCGGAAAAGGGTTAAACTTATACCAGATAGACGCCCTTTCAGGTACTTTAGCGAGCATGAAAGGAAGCAAGATTGCTCGGCGATCTTTTCATTCTTTTAGGAGTCAGAAAAGAGCTTAACGGAAACTCCCTAAGTGCCTTTTTCGTAAAGGACTTGTCCGGCCCGAAAAAGGGATAAAATTATACCGAACAAAAGAAATGGCCAGGCAAGGAGGAAGTGTTCAATCAAGGAACAGTAATGATGACCAAGAACGAGGGTAGTGGGCAACACTGGTGGGCCTCCTTGCGGGGTAGATGACATGGTGGCAAAAGAATGAAACATTTGCAGTATGACAGGAGTGAATGGCTCATGTAAAAATATGGAACAATCCGATGGCGGTCGATGTGGCACGCAAACCGAGGCAGCAAGGTGTTGGGACACAATGTTGAAATTGTACCAAGTGAGAGCGAGAAATGATCTCAAGCATCATCACGAGCTCAGAAAAATGAATCCGGCGATATATAAAGGATGTCAAAAACGGGTAACGGCCGATGTGGCACGCAAACCGAGGTGACGGGGCATTTTGGAAAAATGCCCAGAAAATATGGAGGTGGGAGCGAGAAATGATCTCAAGCATCATCACCAGCTCGGAAAAATGAATCCGATGATATAAAACATGTGAAAAACGGAGAACGGCCGATGTGGCACGCAAACCGAGGCGACTAGTGGCGTCTGAAAAATAGGCAAAAAATAACAAAACGAAAATAATGCAACGAGCTGACCATCATGACGGTCTTGTCGTGATGATTCCGGTGGTGAAAACGGTTCGGAAAACGGACTCCGTATGGGGCCAGAATGACCAAAACAAGAAAAAGTCAACTGACTATAAATAGTGGTGGGTCCAACATGACATGTGTCATTTGTACGTTTGACTTTGACTTGTGATCAGAGTGGACCAGAGATTAGGTGGCATTTCTGGACGATCCGTCTGGCTGATTTCAGATCCGTGAGATACAGGTATTTCATTAAACTCATACCTGCATGTTTTTTAGGGTCGGGGGTTGGGTAGTGGGTCCCAGGGTTTATTTGTACGGTCCACGTGGGGTGGACCGCGGGTTAGGGGGTCGAAACCGTGGTTGAAGACCGCGAGTTTCGGGATGAAACACGCGGCTGGAGACCGCGTGTTTCGGGTTGAACCACGCGGTTGGAGACCGCGTGTTTCCTGGATGGAACAGCGGTCGAGTACCGCGAGTTCCAAGGAGGAACACGCGGTTCCCAACCGCGGGTTTAGGGCTGACAGGCGCGGTTGGGAACCGCGACCATAGGCCTGACAGCCGCGGTCGGAAACCGCGGCAGGAAGCCCGAAAGCCGCGGTTTTGGGCCGAGCTATTAGGGTCTTCTGGGAGAGGGAAAAGTACTTTACTTTAGTTGACATGAGTCTGATGAGTTTACTTTGTGTGATTGGCAGGATGCCACAGGTTCTCTGGAGAGAGCGGGAGATCCCTGATGAGACCATGGGTTTCATTCGAGGGAATCGCCATGTGCGATCTGTGCTGGGGATGTGCGGACTTCTGAAGTTCGCACAGATACCCATGATACGGTCAGCAGCATTGCTGCTGAACCGTCTGATCAGCTTCTGGGAGCCGGACATCCAGGCTTTCCGGGTACAGGGTGAGAGGGTGGACCTCACCCTGACCGATGTATACTTTCTGACGGGGTTGCCCTGCCTGGGCAGGGTGGCAGACACACAACCGCGGGTTGCCGCGGACGTCGACATGGAGGACATGTTGGAGAGGTACTGCGGTCCGGACGCGAGGGTGCATAGGAATGCACTCCTGGTGAGGGACCTACAGGAGCCGGCCGTGCAGGCCATGGCGGCGTGTGTGGTGCGGGTATTGGGTTCCCAGTCACCTGAGAAGGTGTCTGGGGGTCAGATGCAGATGGTAGAGCGCGTACTGGATGGGGTGTACTACGCGTGGGGACAGATGTTCCTGACCTGTGTTCAGCGACAGCTGACGGCAGCGAAGGAAGATGGCAAGGGATTTTGTTTTGGGTCCTTCTTATGTGCCTTCTTTATGGAGAGGGTACCCACACTGCGGCCACGGGTGCCGATCAGGCCAGGAGGGATGAGGGAGCCGAGGATGGTTCGTTGGTGCGAGATGATGCGTCGCCGAGGTGGCGGCGACGTGGGCAGGTACTTCACGCAGGAGTTGTACCTGCAGTGGCTCCAGATACCACTGACACTGGACGACTTCCCGTATCGGGACATGGACTTCACGGGAGATCCGGAGGCGCCACGAGCACCAGGACAGGCATGGGGTCCCGACGGTACGTATGTGTCTTTATTGCATGTTATGTATTTCAAATTTTATGTATATGACAGTAGATAGATATATTGTGACTGACATATGGGTGATCTTGCAGATGTGGGCCCGAGGCCACCTCCAGGACATGTGGCACGGAGAGGTATTGTGGCCGTTCCAGCTCTGCCTGGGCGAGGAGAGGTGCGGCGCCGGGATCCAGAGGTGACACTAGAGTCTGTACGGGAGCTACTAGATCGGTTGTTGATAGGAGTGACCGACGAGGGATGGCGGGATGTCGATCCTGATGTGGTACAGGATTGCATGGGGGCACCCCGAGAGTTCAGATCCATCGCGATCCGAGTGGCGATCTTGGTGGACCGGGTCCGGGCACAGGAGGCCAGAGGAGAGGAGGACTTTCCGGAGGAGGAGCGAGGGGAGGACTCAGAGGCAGCCGATGCAGGCAGTGATGCAGGATATGACTCTCATTAGGGAGTGCAGGGGACTCCCCCCGGAGTTTTGTAGCTTACGGCATGTATTTTGATGAGGCGTTAGGGATGTATAGCCATTTTTTGTATAGCTGAGTACAGGGGTACTCAGGACATGTATAGCACTGAACATGTATATTTTTTGATATATATATATATATGCACGTGGATGCACCTTTTTGTATGATGTTGTTTTATTTACGCACGTGGATGCGCTTTATGAGTTGTGATATGTTTACATTGCACGTGGATGCAAGTAGGGTAGGATGTTAGGCACGTGGATGCCCCTTGTGTATTTTATGTGATGCGACATGATATATGTATGTTTAGGCACGTGGATGCCCCTATGGATATGCATGTGGTTTATGTACATGGATGCAAATGTGGATGCGATGTAATCTTTTTTTGGGTTTTTTTTATATATATTTTTATGAGATGCTATGTAATGATGATGCATGATGTTACATGGTGTGATTGATATGCCATTCTAGGTTGTTGTTGGCCATTTGGTCTGCGACACTATTTTGGGCTCTGGGGACATGTGTGAATGCGATGGATTCAAATTGTCGACTGAGTTGTTTTGTGCGCGGGAATTTTCTAAAAAGGCAGGGATCACGCACCTGGTAGCAGTTGTTGAGCTGGGAGACAAGTAGCTGGGAGTCAAGGAACACATGAAGGTGGCTTATGCCCATTTGGAGGGCAGCAGTCAAGAGATCGGCCACAGCATCATACTCCGCCTGGTTATTGGTAGCAGCGCCTATACATATTCCGTCAAGGTGAATCATCTCGTTGGAAGGGGAGTACAAGACCCATGCTGCAGAAGCTAGGTTGGGAGACCAGCGGCTTGCGCCATCAGCGAAGCTAGTGTAACAAGGTGGAAGGTGGTCCATCTGTAATCATGCAGAAATGAGGAATGTAAGACGATGGTAAAAAAGTGAAAAACAAAAAGAGAGCAAACTGTACAATGTGGACCAACGAGGTCGCAAGTTATTCTAGGGATAGAGATTCCTTAGGATACAACCCATCAGGGGGGTTGCGTAAAGGGAAGTCTTCGGATTCGGTTTTAATCAGAACAGGAAGTTCCTCTGTCCGTGTGTCCATGTGATGTTGGAGAATGGCGGGGTTGCACCCAGGCATTCCGGTAGAGGGCCAAGCGAAGACATCACGGTACTCGTGGAAGAGTTGTTTGTAGTTCTCCATCTCATGCGCACTGCAGGAGGCTCCTAAAGTGATGAGTTCAGGGGCACATCCTGAGAACTTTGAGGGGGGAAGAGGATGCTGTTTCTGACGAACGGGGGGTACATCAGGCCATGTGTCAATGTGGTGCTCTATAATGGCTGGGTCAAGACCAGGCATTTCGGTATAGGACCAGGCAAAGACATCACGGAATTCTCTGAAAAGGTTTATGTAGTCCTCAATCTCTTGTTTACTGCAGAATGCTCCTAAAGTGATGAGTTCAGGGGCACGTCCTGGGGAAGCGATATCAATTTGGATGACAGGTGAGATGTTGGCCATGTTACCTTCCTCGAAGGCATCAGGAGCAGGGATAGGGTCCTTGAACCAGTCGACCTTGGTGGGGAGGAAGTCTTTAGACTCAACTGTGAATTGGTTAGCTGTGCTAGAGGAGGATTCTTCTGGGATGAAATAGGAACGATGATGCATATCATCCCAAGGATAATCTGGGGCAGTAAGGGCCTCAAGAATCTCCTCATCGGTACGGAAAGTTTGCGTCGTCAAATCGGTTGACGAGGGGGAAGTGGTGGAGGAAATCATATAGATGGTATTAATCTCTCCAGAAGGTGAAGAGACCGGGGGGTATATCTCCTCAATAGTAGGTGGTGCCGTCTCGAGATCCAGATTGTTCATCTCATAGAGAGCTGCTCTGTAATCTGGGAGATCGGGACAATGATGTGAATAATGCCCGTAAATACCGCATATGGCGCAGGAGTGGTTGGTACGTAGGGACTTATCTTTAGGCTTGGGCGTGGGGTTGAGTTCGACAGTTGGGATGTTAGGATCATCGTCGAGCATCTGCATGTGCTTCTGTAATGCTGGTAACTGTGGGCATTGGTGGGTCGCATGGCCCAACTCGTCGCACAGCGAGCATTTGGGAGGAGCACGAAATACTGGAGGGTTTTTTACTGTCTTTGGAGGTGGTACAGCAGTGTAAGGTTGTGGACCTCTGCCCCCAGTGGGTTTGGGAGTAGGAGGGGGCGTCGTGGAGGACGAAGGGGTAGAGACACCGGGAGGTGGCTGAGTGGTAGTAGCCATGGGTTGCACCGGTTGGAGGACGACATCTGGTGTCGGCGGGCGAACGGGAGGCGAAAGGTACCAGACGGGTAATCCCAAGGTTAACCCCGGGAGGCTAAGGGTAGCCATAACCGGGGCGCTTACTACTCCTGATGGAGGGACTAGAAAGGGGATGGTATGGATCGGTGTAACACCAATGTGGCTAGGTACCAATGGTGGTTTTGGCAACAAGGGTGGTTGATTATTAGTTGGTAGGTTGTCATGGGACAAGGTAAATAAGTCAGACACTTCGGGCGTAGATGACGGGGGAGGAATGGATTGAAAGGTGGAGGTCATTGGCGCGTCTGAGTAGACTCCAGCCCCCGTAGAGGAAACAAACGAGGTGGTGGCACGAGAAACAGGTTGTTCAACCATGGGGAGAACATTTTCAGGTGCCGCGGGAGCACTGGGATCATAGTAGGTGAGCTGGTCAACCTTAACCACGCGTCCCTCATGGGGGAACATCATGGTGCGAAAGACGGAAGAGGCAACCGCCCGCATGGCATACATGTAGCTGCGGCCAAGTAGAAGGTTATAATCCAATTGGGCATTGATTACCTCAATGTCAATGAGGACAGTTTTACCACCTAACTGGACGGGTACGTTGGGTAGGAGGCCTTGGGGCTGAGCCGAACGACCGTCGTAGGCCCGTAATGCAGTGGTGGACTGCTGGAGAGGAGGGGATCCCAGCTTCTGCCATACGAACGTAGACATAACGCATGTGGAGGCACCCTCATCGATGATGCACCGATGGATGACAAGGTTCCGAACGGAGACGGTAACTTGGAATGCTAAGCTGGAAGGTAGGCGTGGTTCAGACTGGTCTAAATCAAATGCCATTAAATTCGAATCATTTGGGTCAATCCCCCCAATGGCGGAGAGTAAAGTCTTGCGCTGAGAAGGGCAGGTCTTCAAGACTTCTAACGCAAACATGGCTGCGGGAGATTGGGCTAGGTCATCTACAATGCTGTAGTTTGACGCAGCGCGCGCATTGGGGTTATTGTTGATACGGCGAAGTGGGAAACGAGGGGCTTTTGCAGCGCCATCTATAGGAGGCGGAGGTATACGTAACGCCTGATCGGTGGGATGAGCGTTAGTAGGTTTATCCGTGGGAGGGGCTTCAGAGGTGGAGCCATATTGGTTCCGATGGGTCTGGAGGTTGACGTCAGCAGATGACATCATCAGCAGGTGATGGGTACCTGAGTCAAACATGGGTTGATCAGGAGCAGCGTAAGTGATCTGTTGTTGTTGAGGTGCGTTGGCTTGAGGGGGAGCCAACGGCTGAGTGTTCACTACGCCTTGGGTTCGTAAGGGGTTTTGCAACACCAAAGGAGGTTGTTGAGGTTGGGGTGGGTTGGGCGGCGCTTGGGGAGCCGCATGCCCTTGGCGATGGGCCTCGTCAACCCAAAGCTGTCGAGCTCGCTCTAAGTGTGGGCAAGCGTGTGTGTAATGGCCATAGACCCCGCAAATAGAACAAGGATGGTTTGTTCGCAAATTGGGGTTTTTAGCCTGCTTGGGCGGGCGATCAGGGTTCTGGTTGGCGGGGGCCGCATTGTTGTTGTCGGGGGGATTAGCCGGTTGACCAGCTTGGTCTGCAGGTTGGTTGTTCCCCCGATTGCGGCCCTTGCCGCGGTTCTGTTGGCCCTGGTTACGTTGGTTATTCTGGTTTTGCTGCGGGTTCTGTTGGGCGTAAACTTGCCCTTGGGCAGCAGGTGGATTTTGAGGTTGCGCAGGTGCTGGAGCAGGCTGCGATGGATGGTATGCAGGTTGAGGCTGAGCAGGTGCAGCAACTTGAGGGGGTTGCTGATATGGCTGCGGAGCAGGTTGTGGGTTTGCCGCCGGGGCTGCCTGTGGCGGATAATAAGCGGGTTGGGCTTGTGAAGGCGCAGGAGCTGGAGCAATCTGCTGATGGTAGTAAGGCTGAGGTGCGACTGGGGGAGTATAAGCAGGAGTCGCATAACCGAAGCACTGAGGTGGACACGAGGATCCATGGTGGTGGTGATGTGTCATGGGAGCATACGAGTTGGTTGCTCCAGACTGGGAGGTGGCCCGCGAAAGGTCGGGGCCAGGGGTAGGACGTGCGATGGAAAATGGTTGAGGATGTGAAGAAACACGGCCAATGATACCATCTGCTGCATGGGATGCCCCCGGCGCATCGTGCTGGGAGGACTCGCCGCGAGGGGCGTCAGGTATAATGGTATAAAGGTAACCCGACTGGGCGTAAATGAGGTCGAACTGTTGAGCCTTAAGGATGGCCTCTTCCTCAGACTGGGGTCTTTCTGAGGCCACATCCTTAGCAATAACAGGGAGAAGGGATTTGAGGAACCAATCTAGGAAGATACGGTCGTCTAGTTTAATCTTGCATAAGCTACGGCGTCGACGCCACTCATGGATGTGGTCCGTGATATGGGTAGCCGTGTTTTGTCTGCAGGATAGAAGGATCTCAACGCCTGCGTCATATCGGATAGGCAACTGGAAGAAGTGCAGGAAGGTAGAGGCGAGGGAAGCAAAGGTGGTATGGGTCCCATGAGGTTGCTCGATATACCACTTGGCTGCAGAGCCAGTGAAGGTGCGCTGTAAGAGACGGAGGCGAACAGAGTCGTCCACAATTGAGTTAGAGGAACACCATAGGTGGAAAGACATGATATGGTTTTGTGGGTCCTCACCGGCCTTGCCCTCGAACTTAGGGATGTCAGAGGGAAGCTTGGTAGGCATATGAGGCCACGTAGGGTCGTGTCGAATAGGATCATTGGTCAATATGGCCAGGTCAGGTAGGTTGAGTCTAGCCATGAATGGCAAACTGGAAGGAGGATGTGACACAGTAGTGGGTTGGACGAAGTTGGGGCCAGTGCCCCCAAGTGGAGGGACAAGATTTGGGGTGGTGCCCCCAAGTGGGGGAACTGAGGTAGTGGAGGATGGTCCAGCACCACCATGGGTAGTGTGAGCCACTGACGTAGTGGGGATAGGTATTCCCGCTGCGGGAATAGGTACCGTGAGGGGAACGGTAGATGGGGGCCCCATGGAGGGCATACCCAAAACAGGTGTAGTAACTGGTGTAGTGGTGGATGTGCCACCAATGGTCCCTATGACAAACGGAGTGGAAGTCGTGCCAGCCATGGGGCTAGTAGGGGCAGTGTAAATAGGGTTCTCAGACTCTGTCTCAGAATCGGAGGTAAAGTAAGGTGCGTCACTATCTGGTGACGGAGACCTACGTCACTGACGAGTGGAGTCAAGTGAAAAGGCTCTAGATCTGTGATGAGTGGTATCAACGGACAATGATCGGAATCTATGACGGGTGGTGTCGAGAGAACCGTGCTGTGGGGGCTCGCCCCTGAGGCGCCGAGAATGTCTCGGGGACTCAATGGTGACAGATGGTGTCAAATCTATGTGGGTTGAGGTGAGTATAAAAACAGCTCAAAAAATACTAATGCAACCGAGTGTGCAGAAGGAGAGCTAAAAAAGAAGGCACTCAGGCCAACAACCAACTCAAAACACCCACTGCAACAGCTGTGCTACAATGGGTGGAGTAACAACAAAGATGGTCAGAATACCAACAAGCAGCAGGTTTCCTAAAAAGAAAAAATGGTGGACTCACTAGACCAAAGGGAGGTAAAGGAGCATGCAAACACCTAACTAAAAGTATTCTGACTCAACTAAACATATCCTCTGCAAGGTGATGAAATCCAAGTCAGACAATATGAGTAGGAAATCCAAGTGGCTATGATATCCCCCTACCGGGAGGGACACCGGGTAGTCAATCCTAGAAGAATGGCAACTAAGATACCCCGTTCATGACACGTCCAGAAAGGTGAATCTACCGTTTAGTTCGTTGACCGCAATACCCCTATACAGGGATATCCCGCGAACCGCGAAAGGTAGCCCTTCGGTTACTGAATGGAGTGCAGTATTCCACTCAGGCCTCCGGAACCAGTCTCCCGACTTCAACCCTCCTAAGGGAGAGGCCCTCTGATAAACTGGTCGTGACCGTGCCAAAAAGTACTGGGGGATTTTGGTTCCCTATTTGGACAACAACTATGTCTCAAGTGAAAGTGACCGAGGGGTGTTATTGGAAGCCTATCCCCCCGACCCTACCTAAATACAATGATTCTTTTGTGTTCCCCAAGTGGGGTTAGAAT
The DNA here is from genome assembly GCA_027924585.1 of Larix kaempferi. NCBI lineage: Eukaryota > Viridiplantae > Streptophyta > Pinopsida > Pinales > Pinaceae > Larix > Larix kaempferi. The sequence goes on along the minus strand of BSBM01001108.1, from coordinate 398,296 downwards.
GTTGGTTCAATTAGGTACTTTTTAAGGCTCACTTGATTTATGTGACAGAGTGTGTGCTCGTGAGGTGATGAACCCAAAATAGAGAAGTGCCACAAGGGGGGCAACTTCCAACTATCAATAATGCTGAAATTGAAAGTTTAACTTGCAAAATTTTCTGAATTAAAAATAACGAAATTTTAAAAGAATTCTGTAAAGGGCACAGAAATTATGTTGCAGAAAGGCTGTAAGGTAGTGAGGCTGCAAGTGGGACAGAGGGCTGTTCAGATGCAGAAAATATTGCAGCAAAAGGGGCTGGGCTCAAACAGGAAAAAAGCAGAAATCAGACCGCGGGTCTGTGGCGAATCGGAACAGGCAGACCGCGGGTTTGAGGAAAACAGACGCGGTCGGGTCGCGGTTTTCGGGCCAACAGACACAGTCGGGACGCAGGAAATAGGGAAAAAGACGCAGTCGGGTCGCGGCAGAAGGGCTAACAGGCGCAGTCGGGACGCACGAAAGAGGCAGAAAGCCGCAGTCGGGACGCGCGAAAAAGGTCGACAGGCACAGTCAGATCGCGGCAAACAGGATGATTAGCCACGGTCGGATCGCAGGTAACAGACTTGAATCCGTCGGCGGGGCGTCGGAAGCAGTCTGAAAGCCGCGGTCGGATCGCAGGTAAAGGCCTGAAAGGCGCGGTCGGGACGCGACTGCAGAGGGAAAAGACGCGGTATGCGATGGCCGAAAGGGACAGCCGAAAGTAAAAAATTTAAAACGGAAACCAGAAATTCAAAATCTAGGGGAGTCGCCAAAACTGTAGCTAGGTTTTTACCCCTAGCTTGTGCAAATGAGCACCTACTAAGGAGAATGGACTCCTTAGTAGCAGTTCAGTAAATGTAAATAATTAAACTAAAACAGAAATTAAATTACTTCTAAAACATGGATGAAACATAAACAACAAATTTGAAGAATGGCTTTTTATATTGATATTACCTTCAATGTGAAGGTTTGATGAAGCCCTTTGCAGTGTCCAAGAGGATGCTCCAAGCTTCAATATACTCCTTCTCCTTCTCCAATGGTGGGGATGGGCCAAAAGTGGCTCTCAAGGTGAAAGTAGTTCAATGGTGAACTAGGGTTTCGAGAGAGATTTTGGCAGAGTAAGGGTGCTTGTGATTGTGGATATGGAATAAGGGATCTCCATCACCTATTTATAGTTTTTTGGTGGTGGAGTGCTGACCCATGGTTTTAGGAAACACATAGTTTTGGGCAGCTGTATAGGGTTTTTTCCTCCTTTTCCTCATTATTTTATATTTTTTATTCCCTTTTTAGGGGATTTTTGCTATTTTTGGAGGAAAAGGGGGTTTTTTAGCCTTTTTAAGGCTATTTTGAGAGTTTTGTGGCCTTTTAGAGGCATTTTAGGCCTTTTGGAGGCTTTTAAATGGGATTTTTTAGGATTTTAAGGGAAAAATGGTAGGAAAATGGACGAATGAGCCATATAATGTGGTAGATGAGGTAGTGAGCACTTTTTGGGTGTTAACACGGGCAGATCCAAGTCTAGACTGGGAAAGACAGAGTGCTGGAATTGTGGAAAGAAAGGACATCTGAAGAAAGACTGCATATCTCTAAACAAGAAAGGAGATGCAGGGAAGAAAACTACCCATGAAGCAAATGTAGTAGGTGATGTGTTACAAGATGCTTTGATTCTTGCATTAGATAATACTAATGATTATTGGGTAGTAGATTTAGGGACTTCATGTCATGCTACACCCCATAGGAAATACTTTCATGAATATGTTCTAGGTGATTTTGGACATGTTTTACTGGGTGATGATGAACCATGTAAAATTGTTGGAATGGGTAAGGTATGGATAAAAGTTAAGAATGGAACTGATTGGCTGTTGAAAGATGTAAGGCATATTCCTACTATGAAAAGAAATATGATCTCAACAAGGCAGTTGGGAGATGGCATCTGTCTATCAACATTTGGAGAAAAGTGATGGAATATCACTAAAGGATCAATGGTGATAGAAAAAGGAGACATGGTAAGCACGTTGTATTTATGTCCTCATAATACTGACCATTCTATCTCTTTAGCTTCAACAAGAACAGATACAGCATTGTGGCATCATAGGCTTGGCCACATGTGTGAGAAGGGGATGCAGATTCTCCACTTAAGGAAGTTGCTGCCATATTTGAAGCATGTAAGTTTGGAATTCTATGAGAACTGTGTTTATGGAAAACAAAAGAGAGTCAGATTTCTCAGGGTTGGGAAACAGAAGAAGAATGAAAAGTTAGAGCTTGTGCATACAGATGTATGGGGACCAGCTCAGGTACAATCTCTTGGTGGCTCTCATTATTATGTTACATTTATTGATGGTGCAACTAGAAAAACTTGGGTTTATTGCATTAGACAGAAATCTGATGTGTTTGCTACTTTTAAGAAGTAGAAAGCTTTGGTTGAGAATGAGACAGGAAAAAGGTTGAAATGTCTCAGATCTGATAATGGAGGTGAGTACTGCGGCAAGGATTTTGATAGTTACTGTTCATACCATGGGATTCATAGAGAGAAGACAGTCCCAGGAACACCACAAGAAAATGGTGTGTCTGAAAGGATGAACAGAACGATCACGGAGCGTGCAAGGTGTATGAGATTGCATGCAGGGTTTCCCTTACAGTTTTGGGCGGATGCTGTAAACACTGTTGTTTATTTAATAAACAGAGAACCTTCAAGTTCTTTAAATGGTGGTATTCCAGAGGAGGCATGGACAGATAAAAAGGTAAACTACTCATTTCTTAGAACTTTTGGTTGTGAAGCATTTGTCCATATTGATAAAGATAATAGAACAAATCTTGAAGCTAAATCCAAGAAATGCACCTTTATTGGATATGGGGTTGATGAATTTGTTTATCGTTTATGGGATTATGAAAATAACAAAATCATCAGAATTAGAGATGTAATATTCAATGAAAAGGTCATGTATAAAGATCAGTTGCAGGGAAAGAAACAGGAAAAAGAAAACACGGAGTACACAGTACTTGATGAAATTCAAGAAAATGAAGTTCCAAACGTGCCAGAAAATCAAGAACAACAGCAAGTACTTGAAACTCCTGCAACTGCAAGAAGATCTACCAAGTTAAGTAGACTCCCTGAACGATACTCTCCTTCAATGTATTATTTGTTGATGACTGATGCTGGTGAACCAGAATGTTGTGAAGAAGCAATGCAGGTGGAAACTAGAAAGAAGTGGGAACAAGGCATGAATGAGGAGATGGACTCATTGGTGGGAAACCAAACTTGGGATCTGGTTCAGCTGCCTACTGGTAAAAGAGCATTGGAGAACAAATGGATTTATAGGTTGAAGGAAGAAGAAGGAGGCAAGAAGCGGTACAACGCTAGACTTGTTGTAAAGGGGTTTACACAGAAGAAAGGAATATATTTTGATGAAATATTTTCTCCTGTTGTTAAGATGACTTCAATTAGAACTATCTTAAGTCTAGTGACAGTAGAAGATTTGAATCTTGAACAATTAGATGTAAAAACAGCCTTTCTCTATGGGGATTTGGAGGAAGATATATATATGCAGCAGCCACAAGGGTATGAGGTCAAAGGGAAGGAGGATTTGGTATGCGGGTTTAAGAAGAGTTTGTATGGCTTGAAGCAAGCTCCAAGGAAATGGTATTTAAAATTTGACAGGTTTATGACAGAACAAGGTTATAGTAGATGTCATTCTGACCACTGTGTTTATTTCAAGAAGCTAAACAATGAAATATATATTATCTTGTTATTGTATGTGGATGACGTGCTTGTTGCAGGGTCTAACATGCAGGATATAAATGTACTCAAAAGGAAGCTAGCTAATTCATTTGCAATGAAGGATTTGGGTGCTGCAAAGCAAATCCTTGGTATGAGAATAACGAGAGACGGGAAAAATCGCAAATTGACATTGTCTTAGAGTGAGTACATACAAAAGGTGTTGGAGAGGTTCAGAATGCAGAATGCAAAATCAATAAGTACACCTTTGGCGAGCCATTTCAGTCTAAGTAAGGAAATGTGTCCCAAGACACAGGAAGAGACAAATTACATGTCCAATATTCCCTATCAATCAGCAGTTGGCAGCTTGATGTATTCCATGGTGTGCACAAGACCAGATATTGCACAAGCAGTGGGAGTTGTGAGCATATATATGAACAATCCAGGTAAAGAACATTGGAAGGCAGTACAATGGATTCTCAGGTATTTGAGAGGTACCACCACTCAAGCATTATGTTTTGGAGGTTCAGACATTGTTCTACAGGGATATGTTGATGTAGATATGGCAGGTGATAAGGATAGCAGGAGGAGCACCACAAGGTATGTGTTTACTGTAGGTGGAACAACAGTAAGTTGGATTTCGAAACTGCAGAAGGTTGTTGCACTTTCAACAATGGAAGCAGAGTATGTTGCTGTTACAGAGGCTAGTAAAGAGATGATTTGATTGTAGAGGTTTATGGAGGAATTGGGTAAGAAGCAGAAGGATAGCAGGTTGTATAGTGATAGCCAGAGTGCCATTCATCTTGCAAAGAACTCAGCATTCCATTCCAGGACTAAACATATACAACTCAAGTACCATTTCATATGCTCTGTTCTGGAAGATGAACTGTTGAAGCTGGAAAAGATACATACTAGCCAGAATCTTGCAGACATGTTCACAAAGTTAGTGACCAGAGAGAAACTGAGTTCATTCTCAGTTTCAGTTGGCCTTCTAGCATTAAGGTGAAGAGGAGAAAGTTTCCAAGTCTAGGTCCAGCAAGTACATCAGCGATGGAGTTGTTGTGATCAGTCTCCAAGTGGGAGATTGTTGGTTGTGGAGCCAGATATTCTAGTCCCATAGATGATATTGTCTTAAACGTACACCCAAGAGGACTGTACACTCATTCCCCTATCTTGGGGTTCGGGGAAACGCCTTGAAAAAGGGGGTTCAGGGGCGAAGCCCCCACAAATGGGGGTTTGGGGGCAACGCCCGCCAGCTGTTTTCGGTCCCATGGTATTTTCCCATTGTATTTCCCTTATAAAAGAAATTCATTGTAATACAGCTAGGGTTGATGTATTAGGTTTTATGCATTGTAAAGATCTCTGAGATCGGGAGAGAGACTGTGAGACAGTGAAGAGGAAGTGCAACAGTTGTGTTGCAGGTTGTATCCCTTCACTTTGTTGGACGGAATAATAATGACTGGAAACTTCAGTGTGGACGTATCCCAAGTTGGGTGAACCACGATATATTTATGTTTCTCTTGTAATGTGTGTGTGATTATATTTGCATTTATGTTTATTGTTATTGCTCTACGATCTTGCTTTTTCTAACAGGATTTGTTTGTCCATTATACTTTTCGAATGTCAGCTTCACTTTCTCTGTGAATCTGATTTGCATCATGTGTCTACACTGATCCCATGTGGACAAAGTCTGCTTATGCGCAACCCACCATATGGAAGGTGTAGCGCGCAGTGCTATATCTAATGCTGGTATGCGATGTTCAGTTGAAACTGATACAGAATATTCTTGAATAAATGAATAGATATTAGTTGAACCATCATAAGTGGGGATTGGACTTACCTTTGTTCCAATCCAGTGCAATGATTTCGTGATCTGCGTGCATCTTCTGGAAGATACCTCATGCATTCTGCTTTTCCAATTCTCTAGTCCTGTGTCGGAGTCTAATACACAAGAATTGTCACATCATCAACTAAGTGATCCATCCGTCGTAGGATTAATGTAGTCATCCATATTCACAGTCATCTTATAGATGCGATCAAGATCTTGTTCTCTGGATTCTTCATGTATAGTCTCACTGTATCTTTCTCCTTGCGAAGGGTCCAAGGGTGCAATGACCTTGAGATCTTTCCCTTCAAAGATGATCTTCTTGGTCTTCAGGTTTATGATCACGAGGTTATCCATCGCCCAGTCTATCCCCAATAATGATGGATATGGGTTACTGTTGTCTGTCATCTCGATAACCTTGAATTCCGTTGAACTTATGACTCCATCTATGTCCACAAGTAGGTTTGAAAGCCTTCCAAATAATTCTGTTGATTTTCTAATCTCAACTGGATAGGTGACCATGATAACCTTGGTCTCCCCATCTGCTCCCATGTCTTCTTACTCAAGACATTTACCTCTGATACTAGATCAAGGATTATCTCGTCCATCCCATAATCTCCAATCTGTGCACTAAGCCACATTTCTCGGCCTGTTCTCTTATGGCTCTTTATCTGATGAACTGTGCTCTGAACAGTATTCTTGGAACTGCACGGTTCATATTGGTCTAACAAATTCTACAATACCACTAAAGAATTTTCGCTCTTTAGTAACTTCATATAGCTCCGTAGGAACTGCACAACAGAAATACTTGTTTTTGTTGCGGTACTTGTTTGATCATACATTGCTAGCATATCCTTCATATGCACTATTTCACTTCGCAATGGGATTCTAGGTGTCACAGGTGTTGGTTCTTTGAATGTGTTGTGCTTCTGCGAAGACTTCCTTATTTCTTCCTAGATTGAAATCAGGTGCTTTCCCATTGGCTTTTCTGATCCAGACCCCTTTAGCAGGAGTCTGCTTAACTTGGTGATCTCCAGAAGTCGAAGCTTCTGGTTCTTTGTCTCTTCGTGTGGCAACGCCACTTTGCATCACGGCATTAACATTTTGATCTCTCGCTCTTTTCTCTATTGTGATCATCTGAACATTTTGATTAGGTGCTTCTTGCTTTCTCTTTTGCATTCCTGCTGCTAAAACTGGGCATGCCTCAGTGACATGATCAAAAGATTTACAATAAATACATGTAGTAAACGCATTGGTACAGTTTGTAGACAAGTGACCTAGCTGGCCACAGTTATAACAGAACATCTAGCCTCTACCTCTTCCTTTTCCTAAGCCAGCATTTCTTCCTCTTTCGCGGAATCCTCGACGGCCTCTGTATGCACCTTGATCATACTGCACATTATCCTTGTTCTACAATGTTTCTTCTTGAACTCTGTAAACTCCACCACATGTATGCTCTACATATTGCTTTATTTCCATCATGATCTCATATGCTCTACAGTTGGAATCATCATGTCCAATGGATTTACAGAATGTGCAATATAAATTCTTAGGTGTTCGCACATATTTTTGGATTAAATAACAATATTCTAGTCAGTGTCCTCTAGTTCTGTATATCTCACACCATGGCCCTTGGTTCTAATTCAGTGGATTTGGTGCTCCACTGTCGAGGTACTCTTGAAATAAAGGACAGAGTTCCTTCGGGTGTCCTTCTCCCTTACATCTGGTACACCATATTTCTTCTCTTTGTTCTTTTCCCTTTTTATGTCTTGTAATTGTAATGTCAAGGTAGCTAGCTTATTCTGGATCTGGACTATTCCAGTGCTAGTCTCTCCTATAAGTGAAGCTTCTAACTTCATCGCAATTTCCAGGGATTCTTCCTGCGAAGCAACCTTCTATTGCATCAGTGGTATTCTGAATGGGGGAAACAGCGTGGCTATGAACCATTCCTGGTGTTGTTGCGATGCTATGTCAAAACGGACTTGGTCTAACAATGTTTTAAATTTCTGGTCAAATTCCTGGACTGTTTCAGTGGTTTTCTGCTTGATTTCTTTCAGTTCTGTTATACATTGTGATTCAGACTTTGGCTTCTTGAACTCTCTCAATAAGGAAGCCTTAATATCTACCAGAGTTCTACTTTGTCCATGAGAATACTTCATGAACCAGTTCAAGGCTCTATCCCTGAACGTAGTGATGAGTTGCGCTTGCTTAACAGCATCATCCGTCACTTGCTTGACGCTCCAGATGGATTCACATAGAAACCAATGTTGCTCAGGGTCTTCTAGACTCGTTCCTTTAAATATCGAAAGCTTAATATCGTTAGTCATCCTCCTTCTTGGTGGTGTAGTGTTCTGAGTGGTGTTAGGAATGTTACTGCGCGGAATGTTCTGAATCGGAATATTCTGAGTGGGAATGGTCTGATTACTCACTCCCGCGGTGTTACTGGTATTAACCCTCTGAGGATTAGGAATATTAACAACTGGAGGGTTTTGAACTGGCGGATTTTGTGCAATAGGAGGTGCGGTATTCTCAATTGGTGGGTTCTACGGAGTTGGAGGCTAATAGGTGGCTAATGGAGGTGTGGTATGGCTATCAGTCTCAACTTCTAACTCAGTATCTATGAGGATTTCAACCTTTTCGGTATTAAACTTATATATTTTTTTGCTTCTCAAATTGTGTGTATCTTCGTCAGATTCACTATATATGCTATTGACCATGACAGACTCAAAAATTTCTATGAATTTTACTGCATTCTTAACACGCCTTTCTCAGCTAAAATCATTTTAATATATAAACTCAGATTGTTTAGGTACTTACCTCTGAAACCTTTGTAGAATTCTGCTTTGGCTGCGTTGTAGAACTTCAAGGTGTCCACAGCAAATTCTGTCATGAATCCTTTTAGTATACTGTCAACCCAAAAGTCGACTGCTCGTGCCAGTGGACTATCTACTTCTTTGAGTCTCTGAATGAGCTCTGAGGTCCACTCGGTAGGTAATTCTGGTTGGAAACAGTTCTTTCGCTCTGCAAGTCTCGATGCCCAAAAAAATTCATGAATATCCTTCCACAAATATTTATTTAACCAATCTACATCAGAGAGGTGGAGATGTCTATTCTCCTTTCTGGCAAAGTCTCTTTCTGTCTTGTCCAGCCAGTCCCAAATTTCTTTCTTGTTTGGATGCCAATTTTCAATACCAGTACTCATCACCAGTTCAAGCGCGGAAACAGAACCATTTGTTGGTTGTATAACTATTCTTGAGGTTTTCTAGAAAGACCCAAGTTCTATGTGGTTCAAGGAACCAACGAAACCCATTTTCACCGGCCCTTTCGGCAAAAACCTGCAAACTGACTGAGGTCTCACCCGAGGCGAAGATAATGGGGAGGTTGCGGAATCAGGTTTCCACAACCAGGTGATGAGCACTTAAACAGACTGACGAGCAGCACGCTACAGGACTCGCGCTGTGAACTAGGGACTACATGAAGTTCACCTCCTTCGCAGCTAATACTTATACAAAGGCACATCCACAGATTGCGCGGCTTAGAAGGACTCTTCAACAATAGGACATCGTGACTGAGACTGCGCTTCCTCTTCAACACTTATACAAATTTGATAGATCTTTCTTAGTGTAAAAAGACACATTCAACAGCATAATAGACTGCGAGCCTTGCGAACTTGTACACTATATCAAACAACAATGTAATTACGCAATTTCGGTGTTGAGCTCTGGGAATCACACTATACAGACTTCGTTGGCTAAGTGTTTACCTGATTAACTTGTGCATTCATCCAACTTAGAAATACTTGTGTATTCAACAATCATTCATATGTGTCGATACTTAACATATTATTCCCATCTTTATCCTTATGGAGAATACATATAAAAGCAAGAACACATGAACTCATAAACAGGATCTTAACCATTCAACATAAGCAAATACACAGATTCAAGCACATAAGCAATCACATAACACAGAATTTAACGTGGTTCACCCCCAGGATGGGAGATACGTCCATAGGAACTATTGTTATATTATTTATGGGAAGGGTAAAACAATTCCAGTCTGCGCACTCAGCTACAGGCTCTCTTCTCTCCCAGTACGTATCTGCGCACGCAGCTTGCAAAGCCTTTTACAATATTCTCTCAACAGAGATCACTCTTCCTCAATATTCACAATGAAGAATAATGAAGATTCAACCCTTTCCCTTACAAAATATGCCCTTTTATAGATTGTTCCCTTAGGTCACGTCTTTACATTCATGATGGGCTCAAAAATCCTAAGTCCGTTACCCAAAACTGGTGTGGTTACTCACAACCCTAGTCGTCGTCGACAACTTGCTCTGCTCGCTTCAGGCTGCCTTGTTGGGCCACTCATGGCTCACACGCTCCTCTGACAGCTGCAGTCATCACAAAAATGGTTACAACCGCATCGTGGCTTGTCGCTTTCCCCCCCTTTGTCCTGCCAGTCACCGTCAACTTAGTGGCTTAACTTCTAATGGTTTTTCGCCACTCTCTTGACAGGTCTCTTTCATCTTCCTTCACGCTTATCCATACCCATTCCCAGGAATCAAGGAGTCGCTTACCCAAACTAGGTCACTTTCAAAGTTCGACCTTCCCTTATAATATTTACCCAAAATAGTTGTTGCGATGGCACTATGCATCAGCATAGCTATGCATCTATGACTACGCAATCCGAACTGGGTACTCCCCAAAACTGTGCCATCTGACTTCGCAGCCTTAACTGCGCACTTTGCCAAAACTGTCCTTCTTCAAAATTATGCCAACTTGGGCCATGCCCAACACCACAATAGATATTTTTTCAACAACTCCTGTTGTGACAGAGATATAAACCTATATGGTAGGGGAGATATTGCCAATATTAACGTCTTCAAACTCATCTAGGGTGGGTATATGATTTTTTAACCAATCGATATGACTAGGGGGTAAAAAGTCTTTTGACTCGATTGTTTATTGTTGTTTAGTGGGTAGTGTGTGTGGTTCCTGCCTACTAGTCATTGAGGACCTATGATGGAAAGTGTCCCATGGAAGTTCAATAGCGTTCATGGCCTCTATTATCTCTTCATCAGTGGAGAAGATGTATTATTCTAGCATATATTCGTATGAGGAAATGGGGTCTTCACTATGGGAGGGAAGAGGGACTGAATTGAGATGTAGGATGTCAAGGTACTTAGCGGTACTTGGGGTGGGTACTAAAATATATTCTTGAGGAAAGATCAGGGGATCTAGAGCTTCATGGGAAATCGGTCACGGGGGATCAAGATCTTTCGGTTGATCTAACAGGAGTGAGGTGTAAGTGTTGGCATTGTTCTCTACTAGCTCGGTACCCTCCTCAATTACAGTAGGGAGTGTGGTCCCACAAGGACTAAGTTTATTCGCTAATCGACTTTGCGTTGCATGGAAAGTGAAGAATATGGTGATTAGAGGGAATTGGAATGAATGGTGATACATAATATTGCATGAACAAAATGGTTGAGTGGCGTTGGCGTGGTTCAAAATGATAACTGGTCTTTTTGGTTGTCGCGGTGACTGTTGGTCGGGTATGGAATCATCCCACCCGTGGGGATGGTTTAGTTGGGATCATCGTAGTAGTGGGTTTTCTAGGAGCCTCCTCGGGTGAGGAGGGGGGGTAAATATCCTCTAAGGGTTGGGTGAGCCTGATAGTTTCTGATGCTTCCCGAAATCTAGGGAGTTCGGGGCAATGATGTGTGTAGCTCCCATACTAAGCGCATATGGAACATGTGTGATTGGTATGCAATGTCTTGGACTTAGATGTAGGCGAGGGATATGTTCCCCCTTTTACTGTTGTTGGAGCATGTGTTATACTCACAAGCATGTTGAGAAAGTTCTTTAGCTCTGGTAGAGTAGGCATAAAAATTTTGCATGGCCTTCCTACCCACAAAAAGAACACGGTGATGTGACCCTTTGAGTGGGAGTATTGATCATATTGGGGCTTTTAACTCCTGTTATTTGATGCCCCCTAATTTAGGCTTAGCGGTTTCTAATAAATTGGACGTTGAGTTGGGAAATAGGGGAACTTTCAACTTTGGTTGTTTGGTTCCCCCATTGATGGTCTTAGCAACGACCGATTGTGGTTTAGTCGCAGATGTCATAGGTTGGGATGTTGTTACTAAATGTGTTACAGTTCTTGTAGGTGTAGCATCCGAAACAGGAACAAACTCATAATGGGCGACTGGTTTGGAAGCAATATCTAGGTAGGGTGGTGTAAGGTACCACACCGGGATCCCCGAAGTGAGCCCAGGTAGAGTTAATCGAACTATAACCGGTGTCCCTTGTACACACGTGGGGGGGTACAAGAATGGGATTTGAAATATTGGTGGTACCGATGGACTCAACATATTTTCAATGCCATGACTCAGTGGTGGTGCTGATGATAGTGTTGAGGTGGAGGCGGCTCCATTTTTCAGCAGTGAAAATTATGCACATTAGGCCATCGGTTTCTATAGGGATCCTTGGTGGTGGTCTCGAATATACTCCTAATAAATTGGAGTCCTTGTACATGTCGGGGGAAATATCAACATATGGTTGATCATCACCCAGTACATTCAGTAGGACATTGTCGGGAGTGCTTGTGGTATTGGGGTCATACTGGTTAAGTTGGTCGAGGGTAACTATCTTCCCGTTTAAGGGAAACATCATGATATGGAAGACCAAGGAGGTGACCACCTTCATGGCGTACATATAACTACACCCCGAGAGGATGTTGTAGTCAATTTTAGTATCGACTACTTCAATATAGATCATAACTATCTTTCCCCCCATATCTATGGGGACATTTTGGTACAATTTTCTTGGTTGGGATGGTATCCCATCATATGCACAAAGAGAGATAGAGGAGAGGACTAGCTCAGGGGATCCTAATCATTTCCATAATTTTGTAGACATAATGCAAGTGGATGCGCCTTCATAGATGATACAACAATGAATCATGACATTCTTTACCATAACTGGAACTTCAAATGCGACTGACGACGATAGTCGCGGATCACCTTTGTCGAGATCAAAGGTCATGAGGTGTGATTCGGATGGATCGGTTGTGCCAAGTGCATTAAGTAATGCCTCTCACTACGTTGGGAAAGACTGTAACACTTCTAACTTTGACATGGTTTCCGAGGATTGAGCCAATTCATCCAGAATACTGTAATTGTGGGCGGCTTTCATGTGAGGATTATTAGGGGTATGCTGAAGTGGAACTTTTGGAATCCATGGGATTTTTTCGGTGTTAGGTCGATGGATTTGTAGAGGACCCACCGAGGGGAAAGAAATGTCTTCCACTTGGGGGGTGGAAGTCCCATCATAACCTTTGGATCGTGTCTGAAGGTTGATATCCATCATATAGATATTTTGGAAAGAATCATCGTTGGGTGGGTGAGGGTCTTTCTATTGTGTAACTACCCCTTGATTGGAAAAGGGTTGTTGTAACACGACGGTTTGTAGTTGGGGAGGATTCCTTTCCTGAGGAGGTTTCGTCACCATCTTATTTTTGGATTCGAATAACTATTGGAAGTCAAAGATAAGAGGACAATGATGTGTGTAGTGACCATAATCGTCGCAAATGAGCAGCAATAATTGGTCCTAGGGGTGGTATTCTTCCCTTGTTTGGACGGATTGTTAGTCCTTGTATTTTGGTTACCGGTATTCCGGTTTTGCTAGGAAGGGGGGTTTCCCCCTTGCCCCAACTGCTAATTTTGTTTGTTCTTACCTTTCTTCTTCCTCTGAGTCTATGGATTATGGGGGTTGGCAGTGTTCAATTGCTCAAATTGGTGAACTTGTTGAACATAAGAAGGTTGAACTAGGTTAATCCCCATGTGGGGGACAGGTTGTTGACCAATGGGGCATGGGAAAGGATAATGTGGATTATATCCCGAGAGTGGGATAAATGCGGTTTTCATTCCATAAGAGGTGGACGTAGGAACGGTTTGCACCATTGATGATGTAGGAACCATTGTTGTTTGGCTAACGTTTGGGTAAGTAGGACTATACGGTCCATATTGTAATTGACCAACTGGTGGGGTTGGTACCGGTGTAGGGGGTACCGATGCAGGTGGTATGGATGGGTAGTGTGGAACCATATTGAATGGCACCAATGTGGTAGGAGGATCCTTTCCTAAATTGTAAATGGACCCAATAATCCCATCCGTTGAATGTGATGTGCTCGAAGGTGCAGGATCCAACAACCGATGTCGAGGGGCATCAGGGAGGATAGTGTAAAGGCAACCAGATTGTGCATTAATGAGATCGAAATGTTTTGCTTTCATAATGGTCCATTCCTCGCTTTGTGGAATGGAGGTGGTGACATATTTGGATATGGTGGGTTGGAGAGATTTGATAAACCAATCCAACAAAAAGGGAGGTTGTATTTAGATTTTACATAATGTGCGGCGTCTACGCCACTCATGGATGTGGTATGCGATGTGGGTGGAAGTATTTTTCTAAAACTCAGTGAGAATTTCGAGGCCTAGGTCATGTCGGATTGGAAGTTGGAAGTACGTAAGAAATGTGGGGGCCAATGTCGCAAATGTGGAATGGGTTTCATTTGTTAGGTTTACATACCATTTTGTTGCCACTCTGGTAAGTGTACGTTGGAAGAGGCGAAGCCCCATGGGATCATCCACTATGCTATTAAATGAAAACCATAAGTGGAAGGACATGACGTCGTTGCAAGGATCATCTCCTTTCTTTCCTTCGAATTTGTGAATGTCAAAAGGAAGTTTGTATGGAATATCCATCGATGTCGGATCATGAGCAATGGGATCATTGGTCAGTTTGGAAAAATCGGGTAGATTTAAACTAGCCATGAATGGTAGAGTTTGTCCTGCCATTGTGTGTGGGATATGATTTCCATGAGGGGGATACCAAGGTGGTGTTGTAAACAACAGTTGACCTCCTACGAGAGAGGATGGGTCAAAGGGAACCAAGGTATCTCCGAGGGGAGAATCTAGTGGGGTACCTCTTCGATGGGAGAAGAAGTGGTGTAATTGATGGTTTCTCCGAGAGGATAAAATGCACCTAGAAAGACTTGGCCTCGACCAGATGATCCTATTAATGTGGCTTGTGAGAGGCCTCGACTAAAGTACCTTATGCGTGTACCAAGGGGGGGAGGTGTAAAAACACCCCTAAAGAGATGGGATAGACCTTGTAGTCTACGAGACTGTCTCAGGATGTTTGTTTGTTCCTCAATGGTGAAGGATTTTTGTCAAATGAGAGTGATAGTGTAATTTAAACACAACTGAACAAATGAAAAAATAATGACAACCACAACAATTTAATGAAAAATGGTGCAATAAGTGAGTGATATGTGAAACATTTGTTTTTAGTGCATGAGTTCCCACATGTAGGTTCTTTTTATTATGAGTTAATGAACTTGTAGTTAAAATGAAAATAAATGTAAATTCCCTAAGAATACCTAATTTCCTTCCTCTCAAATGTAACTAGACCTCCCAAAATCACAATTGATGGTGATAATGGTATCCATTCACCAATCGACTAGTGTAGGTAACAAAGAGCTAGTTCTATCAGCTATAGGGCCAATGTTCGAATAAAGAAGACTTGGGAACACCTCCCAAAGGAAATAGTTAACTTCAGGAGTCAATTTCACTCACAATTGCTCCTTGGTGATATCCTAAGTTGGGCCACTAAGATACCTTGTGTCAAGTGTGGATCAATGGTTCATACTACATGGTATAGTGTCGTCTCCCTACAACAAGCTGAGTAGCTTGTAGTGGAGAGCAGGGCATCTATACCTCGACTTTCACCTCCTTGGTCATAACGCACTTCTGATCTGGGTTTTCTTTTAACACTTGCTTATAGCAAGATTTTGTAAGTATCCTATGAGACAACAATGTTATATTTCAAAATATTGCTAATGAAACTAGATTGGTGAGCATTAATGGATGACTAGCCCAATCAACCCTACTTGACTAAAATGTTGCTTTGTGACCTCCTGTGGAGGATTTTAGTTGGTTTAGACAATTACAATGTTGATTTTAATGGGTTTGAGTGTTCACTTATAGAGTGTAAGATATTTATTTCACAATCCCCACTTTTTTTATTCACCAAGCTCACATGAAGAGCGAGGTGAAGAGAATACTAGGATGGGGAGAGTCTTTAGATATCTTAGTGTGTGCTAGTGGTGCAAACACATGTGATGAAATAAAAAATCGATTATCGGCAAATTAAATAGAAGAGTATATCAATTAATACGTACTTTTAAATCTAAGAGATGCTCATGGTGCTTTGAAAATAAAAAATGCTAATTAATAGAGCAGTGTGCAATGGAGGTATTTCACACTTCTCACCCTTTTCTGATTCGCCAAGCTCACATGAAGTGAAAGGTGAATAGCATACTTTGGAAGACAAGAGTCTTTAGATCCTTGATTGTGTGCAAAAGAAAAAATGTATTCTACACTAGCATTGATACTAAAACATGTCAATTGTGCATAAACAAGAAATGGTCTTGAATACTAGTGACAATAATGGGACCCGTTGAAAACCTCAAAGTTGTTTACCTAGGTAAGTTTCAAGAGAGATGAACTATTTACTTCCTAATCTTTATCTAGGTGAACTAATTACTAGAAAATTAAGTAATTATGAAAATTATCCTAATTTAAGTTCACTAGTAAGCAGTAATTGGACTGGAAAACTAAACTATGTTGGTACAAAGCAAAAAAACTAGAGCAACGCGACTAAACCTCACTCTGTCGCACAAACTGTGCGGGTTAATTCAAAACAGGTGAGTTGAGTAGCGCGGGTAGTACACTAACCTATCGCATGGATGATCTGAGTGGAGTAGCGTGGGTGGAACATTGTTAACCTACATTTTCTGTGCGACTGTATGATTCGTTTCCGCGCTGTCAGAGCTGCAGAGAGTATGGGATCCACGCTACTGTGTAAAAATAAATTAGGGCCAATTCAAGGCCGAATTCTGGAGCAAGAGGTGGAATAATCGATCTCCTATAAGTGATAAATACCCAAAATTAACTACTTTGCATAAAACAACCTAGTTAAATGAGAAATGAACAAAAATCAGTATGGTCGCCATTAGAACTATTATGGAAACAATTGCACAAGTGCACTCTTTCACTTGGTAAGGGGCTAAACCTTGTAGGTTGCAGCAAGGCCTCAGTCCTTGGATCCCCTATGTGGTGTGGTTGATATTCCTCCAAGCGATCCTACAATATATTGTTAGTGTAATTCATAGGTGAACAAATAAATATGGATAAAAATCAAAACAAAAGAGATGGGGGGAGAATGCAAAATCCAATAATAATCCAAGATATGCTAAACCACTTTTGTATTACCCAATGTTATAGTTGTACAACACCTAGGAGGTGTGGAATTCAAGGGAATCCCACAATATCCCTTAGGGTGGCCCTTCTTGTCCAAATTAAATGCTAAGTTGATGGTAGAACAATGGATAGAAACTCTTGACCCTTGAAGGAAGTTGACAAGGGATCTTGAGAATGCTCACAATGGTAGGAAGTGGTGGGATATGAGGAAGCTCCAACTCAAATCCAAAAGCATAAACTTGCTCTTGATTTCTCCCTACAAAATGCATTCCAATGGCTTCCTTTTATAAGCCAGGATGTGGCCAACAAAGAACTAGATCGAAATATGAACTCACCTTCTCCATGAACTAGTTCCAAGGTACACAAGGGGGGCTGGTTAATTCCACCAAGTGTGTGAGGAGGCGAATTCGGATCCTTGGATAGGATTTATCCTTCAATGTGCTGCAGGATATTAGTGGTCCCACCATTTTGACAGTAGCGTTAATATTGAAGGAAAATCTGCGTGGGTGTAGCGCGGGAACTGTTCAGATAACCTATGCTATAGCGTGAGTAATCAGTGTATTACCCATGCCACCCTTTCTTTTGATTGTTTCTTGGAACTTATGGACTCATTCTGTATTTTTGATCTATTGAGGATGCTTGTGGTGAGATGCATTATTTATGTTGATGACGCCTTACTGGAAGAATCACCGAAATCTCGCATGTGTGCAAATTTTAGGCATTAACAGTATCTGCAAGTTTTTTCTTCAATCTCAAAATGAAGTCGACATTGTTTCCAGTTATGACTAAATCATCAACATGCAATGAAACTATCAAAGTATCACCATGAGCATGTAATACATAAATAGTGTGATCAGATTCACAACGTTTGAATCCAATATTGATGAATAAGTGATGATTCTTATCATACTAAGCATGTGGGGCTTACTTTAATTCATGCAGAGACTTCTTCAATTGACAAACAAGACTGGAATCTAACACAAAACCAAGAGGTTGCTCCATGTATATCTCTTCAGACAACTCTACATGAAGAAATGCACTTTTCACATCCATGTGATGAATTTCCCATCCAAATTGAGCAGTAAATGAAACAATCAATCGAATCGAACTCATCTTTGCAACAGGGGAAAAACTTTTAGTGTATTCGACACCTTATTACAAAGAGAATCCCTTGGCTACCAATCGATCATTGTGACATTCAACAACACCTTCTAAGATCAACTTAGCCTTGTAGACCCATCGACATTTCACAACATTATTTCCATGTGGTTGGGGAACTAAATCCCAAGTCGAATTCTTCAATAAGGAATCAATTTCTATAGACATAGCACTCTCCTATTCAGGTCATCCCTGAGCATCAACATAGGTGTCAGGATCACAAGTTTCGAGAATGTGATCCATCAAGGAAACACTGCCATGTTGTTTCTAATTGCAAGTCTGTTGACCAATACTGACATCGCCAACATCAGGTCCAATAGATTCAATGGTCTTAGCATCCCGTTGAGGTAGACAAGTCATCGGTGAATCTAGTAAGTGGGTTTTAGGCCATCGAGCAAGTGTGTTGATATTTTAAGATGATGTAGAGTGACTGGAAATCAAATCAGGAACAAAGGTAAAGAAAGATACAGTTGATCCAATTTCTTAAAAATATCGAAAGGGTCATTGTACAACAAACTAGAGGAAGAGTTCGATAACTCAATATATGAAGTCTTCTCATCGAATTCCTACTCAATATAATTTGTTTTTTGACAAATTCAAACCATTGATAAAAATTTTGATTCATCATAATATCCCATAATGATGCAAGCATGATCCAATTTCTTCATGCAATTATCACCAATTTGTTCCCAAGCAACACATACAAAGGTTTTGAGGTGTCTGATAGGTGGTTTTATTCCTCACTACTTCTCGACTGGAGTCATGTTGTTGACAGCTCTAGTCAAAACAAGGTTCAAGAGATAGTTTGAGCAATAAATAGATTCTGCCCAAAATTTAGTTAGAAGACATTTGGCTTGCAGTAGACAACGAGCCATTTCCACCAAAGTCCTATTCTTGCTCTCTACCACTCCATTCTACTAAGGGGTGTGAGGAACAGATCTCTACCAAGTGATACCATTCTATGATAGGTAATATTAAAACTTTTGACTCACATATTCTCCATCATTGTTTGATATCAAACATTCGATAAGTCGTCCATGTTGATTCTCATCCAATGCCCTAAATTCCTTGAATATTTCAAATACATGACTCTTATTATTCAAGAAATAAACCCATGTAAATATGGATAAATCATCAATAAATTTTAAAATATAATTTGCATGTGTATGAGGGTTTGTTCATGCAATAGAGATCACTATGAACAAGTTCCAGTTAGTCTGGTGCTCACCATGATTTCTGGAATCAAAGGGTGTCTGATGATGCTTTCCAAGAATGCATCCAGTGAAAATTCCATCAAGTGAAATAGTATTTGGGAGACCAGTAACCATATTCTTTGTTACTATCATATTCAAACTTTGAATTCGGTCATCGGTATGGGAAACAAGGGTAGTAGGTTCAGAATCATGCATGGGAGAATCACAAAAAATATATTGTCTGTCTTTGGGATTTATATATCCTATAGCAACAGATGTCCCCCCATGCCTTAGATCCTTTATCATAAAATCATCTAACCAAAACTCAAACGTATTCCAGTTTGAGTGAGTTGAGCAGCTGATAGCAAGTTCGAGCTCAAACTAGGAACATGATAGACATTGGAAATTCTACCATGTTGACATTCAACATCTCTACTTCCAACAATTGTGAGATCATAATCATCAGCTACATAAATTTTATGTTCTAAGGATCCACTTAAGGAAGAGAACATAGAATCATCCTTATCCATATGATGAGTGCAACCAGAATCGACTATCCACTCGGTTTGAGTGGTGTGAACATGTACTTACTAGGAAGTGCTAATAGAAAAGGTAAAATTGTCTACAGGACAGTTGATTAAGCGGAAAGCTGACACTTCTTCTTCAAGATACTTGACTTTTTCTTCCAAATCCTTTATCTTCTTTCAACCTTTTTTCTCCACATGTCCCACCTTTCCACGGTAGTGATAGGTTTTATTCTTTCGATCCTTCTTGGTCAATTCCAAATCATCAGTCTTTCCTTTAGTATTCCATTCTATACACTCCTTTTATTCATTCAAGGTGTCCAATTGACCTTGTTCTTTATCATTTTGATTGACCTTTCCTTTGAGCAAGTGATCCTATTGTCTACTACCAAGCTTCCCTTCATCAAGAAAACTTTGTTAATCCTTGGTAAACAAATCACAGAAGGTATCAAAGGAAAATTCCTTACTGCCTTCATTGACTGACATCCAATTGGTGTGAAATAAGGAGCAGAACATATCATAAGGTGTCTTCGGATTCGTCATGACTAGTTCAATGAGTTGTCCATATTTCTTTGGAAAAAAATTTCCACTTTCACCCAATTTCAACTGTAGCTCTTTGATACGTGCCAAATAGTCCTCAATCCTTTCAAAGGAATGGAGTTCTATAGATATCAACTCTTTCTTTATCTGCATTGCTTGAATTTCATTCACCTTATCAACCAATGACTTCAACTTATTATAGACGGCATGAGGATAGTCAATTCCACTTGTATGAAAGAAAATATCCCTTTAAATGTAGGTCTCGATGACCCCAACAACCTCATCCTTCTTTCCGTCGATGACAATTTTAGCCCAGTCATCCATCAGATCTAGAATAGTAGTTTTAGTTTACTACCAAAGTCCCTTTCTCTTCAGTAATGTTTCCATATCTTGAGCCCAAATTGCATAGTTATGGCCATTCAAAACAACATGTTCTATCTTGGAATCCATCCTTCTTATATCACGTAGATCTTATCCAAGTTCAAAAGAAAGGTACCCATCAACAAATCTTCATCCCAGAGTCGGAAAACCAATGCTCTGATACTATGTTGGGTTGGGAAAACCTTTTGAACAATAGAAGAGACAACAAAAAATAGCAAAAGAAATTATTAAGGATATTCTAAGAATATAGGTGGTGTCTAAAGACAATGTTTACAAAACTTAAGCACGACGCATTATTATCATAACATCGCAATGCATTATCTCTTACATAATTCACCATGTCAATACAACCCATAGAGTAGTTATTTTATAGTCTCTGATCCAACAAACTTCCTTGATTTGAGGGAGATCTAGTCCACATGTAAGGGTCATCGATTCTATTGTTTCTTGAAAGACCATTGTTAACGCTTAAATCTCACACACATGCGACATTTAGACTAATCTTGCATAAAGGTGTCATCAACATATAGAATGCAGCTCACCAAATACATCCTCATCAAATATAGAAAACAAATTGAGCCTCAGAATGCCAAAAATAGTTTAAAGGGACAGTAGCATGACTACAAGCACTGGAATCCTACGTTATGTAGCGCAAGTTATTTATACAGACACCTGCACGACCCCACATGGATTTCCCTTCGATACCTGCATAATTGATCAAACGATGGGACCACAAAATTCTGTAGTGCATTAAAGACTCAGAACGGCTCTCTTGGGTCCAAAATTCGAATTGGGACCTCGCACATGCTTCAAGGCATTGAATATCCCCTCTCATGTACTTGGGATCCAGTTCAAATGAGGAGGGAGTTCACTTTTGGATCTAGATGTTTCTTGGCCACCCTTTGTCCTATAAAAGGAAACCATGTGCATGCATTCTAGAGGAATAAATGCAGAGCAAATTTATGCTATTGGAATCACATTGAGAGCTCCTCTTTCAATCTCATTCCTAACTCATCTTGGGATACACAAATCTCCCTTTCCCTCTTCCCCTAAGAGGAAAGAATTTCTCCATTTTTCTCTCCTAACTATATTGCAATTGTGTGGACAAAAAGGACCTCGGCTTAGGGAAATTGTTGGCTTACGTTGAAGCTTGCACCTCTTAGGTGTTACTCTTGTGTTTATTTGGACCATTGGGAAATAAAAATTTGGTTTGGCATATTCTTGTTCAAGCTTGTTTGGTTTATCTCTCACCCATCTTTTTATTTTAGTTTTGTTTTTGTTTTTCTTTTAATTTTGGTTACTAATCAAGAGCTTGCCTAACCATTTTGGGTTTGTTTCTTTTAGTTAACAATTAGGTCCTTGGTGCAACCTCAAGGCTTCTCTCACTATGCAAAGGATGTCCACCCTTATGGAAATTTTCCCACAACAATGTTTATGGTGACTCCACTCTATTTTTGTTTGTTTTATGTTGAATTGGTTGTCTTTTGTTAAATAGCTAATATCTGAAGTGGTGCAGGTGCAGGAAAAAGAATTATATCCCATCAATATCCATAATTATGAATCCCTTTTCTCATAAGAATTTTTTTATCAATAGCGTGGATCCCGACATCTAGAGCACGCTATATAGTGTGGCTTTCAAATAAACAAGCACGCTACTCGCATGGTTTAATTGTCGTGTGACCTACATGGTACAACTACGCATATTTATGTCACTGTACTCGTCCTTAGCGCAGATTTTATTCATTGTACTTGTGTTTAGCGTGACTGTAAGAAAAAAAACCAAGCGACTGTCTATTTATTTGTTTTTTACCTGAGTTTATCACAATCATCTGCATTTTCAACGGCTTCCTAGTGAACTAGAAAATATAACCCACATGTAGTATAATTTTCTTTAGTAACTAGATAACTTAGCCCAAGATAGGTATTAAAGAAGTGACTTCTTGAAATCTCTAAGCTAAAATACTTTGAGACTTTCAATGGGCCTCTTAGTACTCACTAGTGAATAAATGATAATGCTTGCCATTGCATTGAAATTGTTAGTCTAGATAATTAGATTTAAATATCGCTAGTTATAAATCATTTGCTACTTGTTTATTGATTTTTTTTATGCAAGATAGTTTAGTTCACTTTCCTCACCCAAGCGAAGGACCTAAATACTCCTTTACCCAAAGTATTATCTTTGCATCGCACTCCTAGTGATCTTGGCAAATCAAAAAGGGTGATAGGTTTGAAATACCTCCTTTGCACACTTTTATTTCTTTGAGAATCTTTAATAATTGTTATTTTGATTAGAGTTGAATTAAAGTAGATTCCCATGTATCCTTACTTTATGCTCTTTTAGATCAATGGAAATATTCAATTTCATTTACTTTACAAACACATGTTTGGTTTCCACTTAAGAACACATTAAGAGACCTAAATACTTTTTCACATCTAGTATGCTCTCCATCTCACACTCTTAGTGATCTTGATGGATCAGAATGATATGAAAGCTTGAAATACCTCTCTCACACTCCTTAATCAAACTTCAATTGCTTAAAATCAACATTGCACTTGTAAATATCCAACCAACTAAAATACTCCACAGGAGGTCACAAAAGAATATGTTAACTAGTAAGGATTTGTTGGGCTAGGCATCCAAAAAATTCCCACCAATATAGTTTCATTAGCATGAGACATATCATTGTTGACTTATAGGGTACTTTTAAACCCTACTATCAGCAAGCGTCAAAAGACAACCCGGATAAGAAGGTGCGGTGCCCAAAAATGTGAAATCCAAGGTATAGATGTATTTGCTTGTCACAAAGAGTCACTCATATTTTTTGTGGAGACGACACTTTACCGTACAGTCTGAACCACTTATCCACACTTGACGCAGGTATCTTAGGGGCCAAAACTTAGGATATATCTAGGGAGAAATTGTGACTGCAATTGACTCCTAAGTTGGATCTTGTTTGTTGATTGGAATATGTTTCCATCCCTTCTATAACATAGCCACAACTTCTAACTTGATAACTGACTCTATCATTAATTCACTAGTAAAATGCTAGAGGATTTGATCACCAAAGGCAGGTGGCTATTGGAAGGCTTAGTGACTTTGAGAGAAGAAAGGACATTACGTCTTATAGGGAATATACAATTGGATTTCTTTTCACAAGATCACCTAACTAGTAATTAAAAAGAACCAACTTGTGAAATACTCACACAAAGACTCAAGCACATGTCACTCACTTTGCATAATATTACAGCTATTGTGGTTGGCATATTTTTGCATTTGTTCAATTGTATTTATTACCCTTTATCATCGCTCTCACTTAATCACATAGACCATCACCATAGCCGAACAAATAAATATTAGACTGCAAGGACTTTCTCCTTTCCATAGAGTTTTTCTCTCATTTAATCCTTGTGGTTCATGAGGAAGGAACTCTAGATGGAGGCATTCCCAAAAAACATTGTTAAGATCTATTAGGCGACGAAATTCCTTGCTTAACTCTCCCTTTTATCCCCTCAGAGATCATACAAATCCCCTTGCTTCTTCTTCAGGTGGAAAAGGAAACACTCCATCACCACCCCCTGGTGGGAATACTTTCTTGTCATCACCTCCAATAGGTGGAAGGAATCCCCCATATTATCCTCCTTCATAACAGAAGACACCACCATTATCGCCACCCTCACCCCCTAGAGGGAGAAACACACATAATACAATGGTGGCACCAACCCCCAATACAAACCTACCTTTCATGGAAAGATTGAATATTCTTGAGCTAGCTAAATTGACTAATCATCCCATCCTTCATGATCCGGCCTGGATAGATATGCCCCCTAAGCTTCTTTCATATATTCCCAACTTTGAAGGGAACTGAGGTGATGATCTAACACACCACATAATGTCATTTGATCATTGGTGTTCATCCAATAGCATCATTGATGAATCTATTCATCTTTGTATCTTCAAAGAACCCTTACAAGAACAGTGGCTAAATGGTATGTTAACCTACCATCTGTTAATTATACCACATTTGAGTCAATCGCCACTATTTTCCTCACATATTTTCAATTACCCATTCGTTACGACCTAGGGCTCGAAATCCTCACGGAATTTCGGCAATCAACTTCCACCCTTATCACGGATCACATCCACAAATGGCGTAGGCATCGTACCTTATGTAAAATAGATATCCATGCCCAATTCCTATTGGATCGGTTCCTAAATTCATTGCAACCCATGATTACAAAATATGTGGCAACCTCCTTTCCCAAAACGGAAAAAGAAGCCATCATGAAGGCCCAACATTTCAATCTTATCTATGCACAATGTGGGTACCTGTATAACGTCCTCCCAGATTCCCCTAGCATCGTTCTATGAACTCAACCCCCTCAGGTACATCACATTCATCTGACGGGATTATTGGAGCTATTTCCCATCAAGGAAATTCCCCCCAATCACGAACACATGTAGCACTCAACATGGCACAACAGTACCCACCAACACTATCTGTATCAGTGGCACCTCCCACTAAACCAAACCCTCCATTTGCTTAGTTAGCTTATGGGACATATAGTCCTACATACTCGAATGTTATCCAAGCACCATCGGTACCACCACTTCAAACGGAACCCCCAGCTCCTACTTCCACATCGTATGGAGCACATAACACATATCTCTCGCAACTGGATACAATCCATATTTTCCATTTTCTGGTCCTACACTGTAATGTCCTCGACCTCCAAATAAGGCCAGAGGAATTAGGAAACCCAGGAAAAATGGGCTAAGTGAGGTATTACACAACGGATTAATGTTAGGCCAACTAACCATTCAACCAATAAACTTAAATCTATAGCCTTTTAAAATAATTTCAAGACATGCAATCATAACAATCCCTTATGGTGCATACTATTGAATATAATAATAATGTAATTCATAACATGTACATGAGTGAGGCACGGTAATTAGAATCTCTAGTATGATTATGAACATACAATCAAATCAGGTACTTGATAGCAATTATTGGATTGCAATGCTATTGAGAACATGATTAGTAAGTATTTGGTTGTTGTGGTTATATTTTTCTTGCATAATAATTATCTTTCATATGAGGATTAATTATCAGTTCGGTTATGTGTGTGATGATAGTATGGTTAAATAGTAAGTAAGAATATCATCAAAACATGTCCACAAGATCCATCTACAACCACACACAAACCATAGCAAATAAAGGCATAGGCTTCCAACTACAGCCTCCAAAATCAAATCCCATGGCTATCCCCTACAACCATCTTTCACTAGTGCGATTTAGATTGTATGGATGCCTTCCCTCTAGCCATAAATCACTAGTACAAATCAGATATACAGCAATAGAACATATCTACATAGAGAGGTACTCTCAATCAAAAGATAGGGTGGGTTCCTTTCAGCACCAGAAACACTGATGGGCCAAAACGGTCATAACTTGGTTGTATGGAAAGCTTTTTCAATGAAACGAAAGGTGTTCCTTACTGGAAACATTGCTCCATATGCAATGGAATAGGTCTCAAGACCTATAAATGAGCATAAATAGGTGAAATAAAACATATGTATGCACCCCTATCAACATTGTGAGAGCCACAATTGTAAACCTCGAAGGAGAAGAGAAAGAATAGGTGGTAGAGAAGAATCATAACAATTTGGATTCACCATGTACAAAGGCCATCCCTGCATACATATATTGACATATAAACCACGAACATAAATATAGCATAAATCAGTCACCACGGCACATATACTAAATAAAATAACATGAATAGCACATGAGAGAATACTTATCTCAAATTTGGGAAGCTGGCTTCAACGAGATAATGTTCCTCCCAGTCGTAGACACACTCAATCCTACCTTGCTTGAACAAGTCACCCCCAAGCTGAGGCTACAGATCCACAAGTAGAGCACACCCAATCTAGCAACTCTCAGAAACTTCTCTTTCAAGAAACCACAATACTTCCCACTACCACCTACTCCCCATTTTTCTCCACTACCACCTACTCCCCATCTTTCCCCACTACCTATGGGATGTGACTCCCTTAAGCTAAATCATCCCTCAAGATATCACCATCCTATTCCTAGGCCTATTTTGTGAGAAACTAGACTAGTAGAGTGGTTCCCAGTGTAGAAGCAAGGGAAACATCTTCCATACTATCTTCTGGAAAAGGATACTAGAGTGCTCTCTAAGGGAATCCTACAACGGGAAATCAGTCCCAACACAATCTCAATACTTTCAACTCTCACAACACAATGAGATAGCATAATTCAAGTGATCCAATTTGAGGATTAGACTCAACAAGGAGAGAGAACATGAATTTATAGGAGAGAGTGGAAATTCAAACCAGGGTAATCCCACTCGAGTCAAGAGGAGGGATTAACTCCACCATAAGGTATCCAACTCGAATTCAACCAAGGAAACTCGAATTAGTGTGTGTACTACTCAATCACGAAGGGAGAAATAACATTAGGGAGAGCGGAGGCTCAAGTGGAGGTTACTTAACTCGAAATAGCTTCATGAGGAGGAGTTACATAAAAAAATGGATGAGTGGAAATCAAAAATAACTCAAGGGGGGCGCATGAGGAGTGATGGAGGGTCATTAATGAGCTATAGGTACAAAAATAGGAAATGATCTCATCAATAAGGTGCACTAGGAGGAATAGAGGCTCATAAATGACTTGGAGGCATGAAAATAGGAAAAAATATCTTCATGAGGGTGCGCTTACCAAGTGGGACCCACAAAACCATTAAGGAGGGTGCATAAGGTAGAAAGGGATCCAATAAACCATAATCCAAGCTCCAAAGTATCTCCCAAGTCAAAAATAATCAAAATTAGGGTTCATTGTACAATGTTAGGATGAGAAAAAACTCCTAAACCCCAACCCTTCACGTGTGGAACCATGGCCTCCCATATTAGTTGAGTTGTCTCTGTTGAGCCAGTTTTATTTAATTAATAACAATATTCAACAATGATAATAATAACAATAATATTACATCAAATTCTATAGTCACATCAACAAACAAATAATCATAATTCCACAGTCACTTCTATAAAAAAATAATCATAAGTCCAAAGCTTAACAACCGGAGTATTACATACCCCCATGCCTCAAATGCGAATGAATCTAGTAGAGTCTTCTCTTGCACAACAAAGTCAAATATTTGACCAGTTGAACATGGATAATCCCTCAAATCCTCATAATAATGGGAAGAAGAAAGGAAATAATAGGCAAAAACAACAGCAGGGACAACGGGGAAATCCCCCTCCCTAGAACCAAAACATGGTTAGTTAGAATGAGGGGTCAAACAACCCCCCAAAGCAGGGAAAGAATTCCAACCTTAGGACTAATTATCCTTGCTCCATGTGTGGTGAGTGTTGGCACTACATGCACCATTTCCCATTAATCCTTGAGTGCGAAAAAATGCTTGAATCAAACAAGTTGGCCACAACCAACCCTCCTCAAGCACCAAATGCAAAGCAACCCAAAATAGTTGTGTTACAACAACCCTTTACTAATCAATGGGTAGTTACCTAACAACTAGATCCACGCCCTACAGGTGATGGCACCTTTTAGAATATTTATATGAACATGGCCGAAGTCAACCTTCAAACCAGTGCTAAAGGCTATGGTATGTCGGAATCTTCGTAGGGAGATGATGTCCCTACCACCTCTAGTGGTAATTTGAAAATACCTGATCCAAATAGTGACTAGATCCCAAGGGTCCCAAAGCCCCACTTAGACAAGTTACCCAAAACTCTCACATGAAAGCTTCCCACAACTATAGTATCATGGATGAATTAGCTCAATCACCTATTTCCATGTCAACATTAGAAGTTCTTTATTCTTTCCCTTCCCAAAAGAAGGCATTACTAAATGTGTTAGGCATTTTCAACCCTTTTGATTCGTGTCTCATGACCTTCAATATTGACAAACGAGACTTGCAACTACCCTCGTCAATTTCATTCCAGATTCCCATCATAATCAAGAACATCGGCATTCATCGGTTCATCATCAATTTAGGAGTGTCAACTTGTGTGATGTCCACTCATGTCTGGAAATGTTTGGGCTCACTAGCCCTGGTACCTTCATCTGTCACCCTTCGTGCTTATGATGGGAGGCCATCAAAACCTTTAGGATTATACCAGAATGTCCCTATCGAACTAGGGGGAAATATGGTACATTGAGATATTGAGGTAGTCGATGCACAATTCGATTACAACACCCCATGCTTCAAGTCGATGAGCCTTATCGATTGTATCGACGTGAATGCAGTTGCGAATTTCTGGTAAAGGCCCTTAAGAAAGTAAGAATCTGGTATGGGTTTACAAGGTTCGATTCGACTCTGACATTCGTCTATATATTCCATTCCATTCCATCCACCCAATAAGTGACTGACTGTGTAATTGGCCCGAAACCCAGTCAAAGCTAAAGGAAAGTGGATTCGTTAGCGAAGCGGAACATCAATAGAACATATGTACCGTGCTTAATTTTTCTAACTAAGGTATGAGCGTGTGAGGGTGGTGGAAACTAACTATGATTGGATTATCTTAGGGTGATTGGTGGACATAGCTCGTAGGGGGAGTTAATAAATGGGGTTTAATTTACAGGAAACCCCTTCCTTGTGTTGGGTGTGGTAGGTAATGTGGATGCCAAGGCTGGCTGAGACCAATTGAGATACCTATATCTCTCTGGTTGAGCTCATTGGCTTAGCGATCTCCTTCCTCGTCTCTCTACGTGCTTGAAAAACCTAGTTTCTATGTTGGCTTAGCATGAGGGTTGACTGTGTGTGGTTGTGTAGTTTCTCCTTAGTGGATACATATCCCAACTCGAGGGTGGCCTCTCAGCAGAGATATAAAGTGTTGGACAGAGTGGTTATTCTCCTGGGCCATAGTTACGTGTACACCATGAAGGAAGTAGACTTCTTGGTCTTACGTATCATGATTTTCCCTCATAATGGAAATATTGTCACGCTTGAACAACTTAACTCCTATGACCCCCACACCAATACCAATACAGATAACATCCTACCCACCATAGGATCGGCAACACCTCCCTAATATGTTGACAATGGTCTAATCATTTACAAATATTCCGATTTGATGGGGGAATACTCAAGTCCTCCACCTGATATACCTGTATATATATATAATTGGTCTCATGTGTACTATCTTCACTTCTGAATACAAGTCACGATCCCCCTCCACTTCCACATCAATACTCCCCACTAGTCGTGGCATCAACCAAACCTTGAACTCATCAGTGCCACTGGTTTTTTAGATACCTTTCTTGTATCCTCCCACAATAGTACAAGGAACACCAATAATGGCACAACTTACACCCTCTGGGATTACTTTGGGAATTCTTGTGTGGTACCTTACTGTTGGTTGTGGAGCTTGATCTCCCAGATTCAGAGATATTATTATTTAGCCGTGTTTGTAACCCATTTTTATATGATATGCAGGTGGGTTGTACACTCACCCCAACAGGGGGGTGTGGGGGGGCATCACCCCCCCCCCATGGGGTTCCAAGGGGGATCATCCCCCTTGGATGGGGGATTCAGGGGCAGTTCCACCGAAGGAAATTTTCGAGGTTGTTTTACGAGCCCATGGTTTTGGGTAACCCATGGTATTTTCCCATGATATTCCCCTTTATAAGAAAGACATTGTAATACAACTAGGGTTGATGTATTAGGGATTGTGCATTGTAAAGATCTATGAGATCGTGAAGAGAGACTGTGAGATAGTGAAGAGGAAGTGCAGCAGATGTGATGCAGGTTGTATCCTTTCATTTATTGGATGGTATAATAATAAGGACTGGCAATTTCAGTGTGGACGTAGCCCATCTTGGGTGAACCATGATATATTGGTGTTTCTCTTGTAATGTGTTTATGTAATTTGTATTTGCATCTTGTTTATTGTTATTGCTCTGCGATCCTGTTTTTCTAACACTTACACCACCATATCCTAACATGGCTTATAATCCATTATCCCATTATGATTTTATAACCATTTCCATCATAGGACCACCACCAAGACCTCTGAATGCAACAAAAGAACATGTGACTCAACCACCATCGGAAATCACTAATCTTAATGTTTGGGGAACAAAACAACCCAATTTGAAAGCCCCAATACTCCCAAGTACTACTCTTGCTCCTAGAGTCACTCCATTGTGCACTCTATGCGGGAAACCAGGACATGCAACTAACATGTGCCCTGCCTTACCTGAGCTCAGGAATTTTCTTAATACCCCCGTTAGCATAACCCATGCCTTGAACACTTCAACGAGGGGCACACCAACCACATCATCTGGTCCCAACACTAAGACAAAGATAAAGTCATTACACACTAACCATGCTTGCAAAATATGTTCTTAGCTTGGGCATTGGAAACCATTTGCCTCACAAATTTTGCACTGTAAAACCACCTCCTAAAGTAGCCTCTATCAACATTGTTACCACACAAGTACCAACGTTGGGGGCATCACTTCAAGACATAATAAAAACCTAGTCGCCTCCCACCACTCACACTCAAATACCACCACATGTGATTAATTATTCATACGCCACACACCCATGCATATCTTGTGGATTGTTGGCCCACTACTCATTCCAATGCCCCATCCTGCATGCAGCACGAGAGGTACGCTTAGAACAAAAGTGAATTTCTGATAACTCCTCCCCCCACACGGAAATATTACCCCCGGTACCTAAAGAGGACACATTTATATCACTATCTACTACCACTCATATATCACCAGCAGCAAGCCCATGCGAGGATGATTCTCAGTTGTCTTTAGACAACAACCAGGACCCATTGCCACCAATACAGTAAGTAGATAGTCCCT
The DNA here is from genome assembly GCA_027924585.1 of Larix kaempferi. NCBI lineage: Eukaryota > Viridiplantae > Streptophyta > Pinopsida > Pinales > Pinaceae > Larix > Larix kaempferi. Next base: position 366,763 of record BSBM01001108.1, on the reverse strand, counting down.
TGTTATTACCCCAAGAAAATATTCTTCCCCTGCCCCCCATGGAGTGTGATTATTTATGTAGATATTCTCTACATAAAATCAACCTCTTTTCATCCTCCCCCTACCAGGGCTCATGAAAAATATGTCCCAACGAATCCACCTCAACCAAGGGACCATCACCTACTTACTACCGAGCAAGGACACATTGACACCTTGTCAGAACATTCATTTTATTCATATGAATAAATTCTAGAACAATATTTCTTCTCCAAAGATGAAGAAATGCTAGAAGCATTGAACTATCAGGAGACCCCTTGGGATGACCTCCATCATAGGTCGTCATTCACCCTGCAGGGACAAATCACCAAGTTACAAATGGATCAGCAATACACTATTGATTCAAAATATTTTATTCACCCAAACCATATCGACTGGTTTAAAAACCCTATACCATCTCTTGATGCTTTCGAGGAAGGAAGCATGGCTAATATTTATCCCACCATTTAGGTCAATATATCCATCAAACTGGGAATAGTATGGAATATCTCCATAGGTTCTTCTTGTTCACCACAACAAATATCTATTTACACTGCCTTGTTTAAGGAATTTCACAATGTCTTCACCTAGTCACATGTTGAAATGTTAAGTCTCAATCCCGCTATTATGGAACATCATATCGATACATGGCCAGATGCCACCCTGGTGTGGCAAAAACAGAGACCAACCCATCCATCTAAAGCTCTGACCATTCAATCCAAGATCAAGAAAATCCACCAAGTCGAGTTTATTTTTCCTATTGCTTACATAGCATGGGTCTTTAATCCGGTACCTATGAAAAAAAAGCAAGGCTCCATATGAGTCTGCACTGACTTTCGTGATCTTAATCAATCTTTTCCTAAATACAACTTCCCCACTCCCTTTATTGATTAGATCATCGATTTATGTGTCGGACAAGAAATATTATCCTTTTATGGATGATTTTTTGTGCTATAACTAGATATGCATTCACCCGCAAGACTAGTACAAGACGGTGTTCACAACACCATGGGAAACATTTGCATATTGTGTCATGCATTTTGGATTAAAGAATTCCAATACCACTTTCCAATGAGAAACAACCTATGTTTTTAATGACCTAGAACATATCATTCTATCCTTCCTTGATGATCTGACTGCCAAGTCAAAGAAAAGGAGTGACCATCTCGCTGACCTACGTACCATTTTTCTTAGGTGCAGCAAGAATAAAATTCAATTAAATAACCTCAAATGTGTCTTTTGTGTCACCGCCGAGCATCTCTTAGGGTTTATTTTTTCACAACAAGGGATCCCTATTGATCCATTGAAATTCCAAGTTTTACTAGAAATCTCTCCTCCGAGAACACAAAGACAATTGCAAAGTGTCCAAGGTAAATACAACTTCCTTCAACACTTTGTCCCTAACTATGCCACTAAAGCTCACAATTTTATTCATCTCCTCTTAAAATATATCTCTTTCTAGTGGATGAGAAATCCCAACCCTTTTTTGAGGCCCTCAGGCAAGCACAGGCGTCATCTCCCTTCATTTCTCCACCTGATTTCAGCAAAAGCTTCACCCTTTACATCTCTCCCTCACCTAGCGTCATCGCTAGTGTGTTAGTAAAAAAGGGTGAAGGACACAATGAGCATGTGATCTATCACATTAGAAAAACGCTAGCTAGACCACCTCCCAATTACAACCATGATGAGCAGTTATTTATGGTAGTGTTCCTTTCAATGCAAAAGTTGCACCATTATATCTTGCTATGCAAAACCACGGTGATAGCTGACGCCAATCCCATGCAGTATATACTTAGTTGAATACTCAGTATCATCAAGTTTGCATGATGGATTGTTATCCTTCAAGAGTTTGATCTCAAATTCGTTACCCAAAAAAGAAATAAAGTTATGGCCCTATCCAAGCTCATTACCGATATCTTGGCCATCCCTACAAACAAGCCTGTAAAAAATGAATCCCAAATGGACATATGTTCATTCTCACTACTGATGACCCATGGTATGGTGATATCTTGGATTATCTATGCACTCAAAATTTCACCCCATATTTAACCCATGACAATCAGCGCTGCATTCGTCAGCAAGCCACTTGATACCTCCTCCTACGACATGTGTTGTATTGCAGGGGGTTTGATACCATCTTACGCCAATGCTTGTCTCATGAGGAAGTCGAACAAGTTATGAATGATTGCCATAATGGAGCTTGTATCAGGATTGGCCACCGCCCAAAATATCCTTCACGCTAGGTACTTCTGGCCTTCACTCTTCAAATATTGCATCTATGCAGTCAAACCATTTTCACTAATTTCCAGGTCTTTTCCTACAAAACGCGTGCAACACTAGCACCTCTCCACCCAGTTATCTTCGCTGGCCCATTCTGGAAATGGGGGATCGATTACATATATTTTCATCCTGCATCATCCCAAGGCTATAAGTATATTATTGTTGCAGTTTATTACTTTACCAAATAGGTTGAGGAAATTCCCACATTCGATTGTACGCGCACTACCGCCACTCATTTTTCTTTAACCACGTCATTACATGTTTTGGCATCCCTAAAAAATTGGTCTCAGATAACACCACACATTTCCGCAATGAGACCTTCAAAGAATTGTCTTCCTTGGTAGGGTTCAAACATGAATTCTCTACATATTACTATCCTCAAGCTAATGTATAGGTTGAAGTTGTGAACAAGATTCTCAAAACCATGCTTCAACAAATAATTAACAAGAATAAGTCCAATTGGAATCAAATTTTATTTCCAACCCTCTGGGCATATGGCACATTAGTCAAAACCGCCACGAGAGCTATCTTGTTCCCCTTGGTACATGGGGTAGAATCTGTCTCAACCATTGAGTGCCAAATACCCACACTTCAATCGGTCGTTGAATTGCTACCTGACACTTTGGACCTCGAACAACGGTTATTCACCCTAAAACACCTCGATGAAGAATGCTGCAAGTCCTTACAAAAAAATTAATCCATGAAGCTCCATTCCAAGGCTCATTATGATTGTCATGTCCGACCCTATGCCTTTAGTGAAGGCGGCTTTGTTCTAGTTTCAACACCAAGAAAGACACAAAACCCAAACCTGGTAAGTTCTTATCCAAATGGAATGGACCATACATCATCAAGCAATGCTTTCCCAAGGGGACCTACATCTTGATCGATCTCGACAGAAACCAACTCAACAACCCCGTCAATGGGATGTACCTCAAAAATTTCTTTCCATAGCACTCACTGACACCCCAGGTGTACTCTTCTCGTGTCAATATTCTACATTGCCAGTACTCTTGTCACAATCTATATTATGCTTGGGTATGTGTGCCATGTGTGCAGATAAGTATTAAGGATAGCACATCGTCATCCTCCAACATCGGTGCAGGGGCACCTATCACAGGTATATTATCTCATACTAGCATATAGGAAAGGTTTTCCCTCTATTTAGAATGCATTTATCCAATATTCCCGTTGATAAACATAGGGCCCCATTTATTGATTATGACATGCCATCAATGTCATCATCAGCAATAACATGTTCCCCCATGAATAACAACCCTCCTTATATTTTGGCACCCATGATTTCAATCCCTCCACAAGTCCAAGGAATCTAATCACCCCATCCAAGTGGCCCAAAAGAAAATGCATGTCATCATCTTGCATTCTTCTTCCAATGCCCCTCAGATTCCTCGGCACATGTTACAATCACGATACACAGATGGCCTCTCATACCCTCCATGAGAAATATACCATCTATGTTTCCCTTCATATCATCAACCCTCGAAAAGCCACTAATGGGGCCCCCACCCTTTGAAGAAATCACTCCCACTCAGTTATTCCATAGGAACATTCTGCATGGAATTGATTCATGGGGCACACATCTTCTCACCTGCAAAACCACTTCATCATCAAAATTGATTCCTTGATCCACTCAAAACCATGGGAATCCTTCCCATACAAAGTGTTCCCCCAACCCACTCAAAACTGTGGGAACCACCCCAATCATTCTATTGGTACAAATGGTTCATCGATTCACATAAAACCGTGGGAACCCCGTCATATTATTCTTTTGGAAGCATCCCTTGGTTTCCCTTGATCAATGTCTTTTGAGTCCACCTAGCCTTAGCCTTTATCATTTTTGTCATCCATCGTACCTCATCAGTATTGTGTTTGGGATAAATCCTTCATCTGTGGTCTCTTTCCCTTTGTTACACTTTGCACCATACTTTGAAGAAAGCTATCATCAGTTACTCACCTCTTCTTACATTGATCAAGGGAAGTCATGATCCTCATGATTATCAACCAATCTTGTGTCATGTTTGTCAAACTCAGTTGTTCACAACACCATCTTGGTTCTCATGATAAATCCCCTGTTTTATCATATGCTTCGGTGAGGGTATTTTTTAGGGGCGAAATTTCACCAATTGGCTATGTTTTAGACTTTTTCCAAAAAAATAAATTTTCTAATTGCTCATTTTTAATCTACCTAATGGCCTATTATTACATAAAATATGTTTTTTATATATAATATTCGCCAAAATTTACAAGTTTTGGTAGTAAATTGTATGTTTCTTATTTAATATCCACCAACCTATCTATACGTATGATTTTTTTAATCCAAAATAATTTCCTATAATACTATACTTAGGTATACTTTTTGAATCCTTAAAAATACCCTAGCTTTATCTCTCATCGACATGAAACATAAAAATTCTGAGAGTTGCAGTAGTTCTAGCCATACCTTGTGGTCCCTTTCAATCAATATAAAGGATCACCTCGAACTAAGTAAGGAGAGTCATTAGTGCTTCTTAACTTAGTGGTATCCCCGATGCTCGACATCAACGCATATATCGCATCAAGGGGAGTCGTACATTCCAATGGTAGCAGTGTTCGCATTTATGATTCATGGTATCAGCACATCCAGTCTAGTAAAGTTCCCCCAAACAACTTCACAAGTATTCAGGACCCCCACCCCCGTGGGATATTCATGAGCATCAGCAGCTCCGCTTCTTCGGCACCAATCATAGCACTTCCAGGATCTATTTACTCATATAAGGATCGAAGCCACCTTCATCCCTGCAGCAGCAGTATTCAGAGATGACCCCTTGGTCTCCTCTTCTTTGTAATCTATTTTGATAAATTTTCACAAGCATAGGTATGTCTGTATCATTTGAATAAAACACCACACATTTTTTACATCTTCAACAGTCATCACCAACAACTTTCCCCCATGTGAAAGTATTTTTCACCCACAAACACTTGAGAGCTTATGTGAATAGGGAAAGTAAAAAGAAACAATGATGCATTATCGGCCCTACAGTACCCTCTAAACCTCACATAAGGGGGCATCTGTTAACACTTATATATCGCACACATGCGACATTTAGGCTATTCTTTCAAAAAGGAATCATCAACATACAGAATGCAACTCACCGAAGACATCCTCATCAAATCTAGAAAACAATTTGAGCCTCATAATGCCAAAAATATTCTAAAGAGACAGTAGCTCGATTATAAGCATTGGAATCCCACATATGTAGCGTGAGTTATCTATATAGTCACCCACATGACCCCATGTGGATTTCACTTCAATACCTACGTGAATGATAAAATGGCAGGACCAAAAAGTTCCGTGGTGCATTAAAGACTCGGAACAACTCTCTTGGCTTCAAAATTCGAATTGGGACCTATCATATGCTCGAGGGAATTGAATAGCCCCTCTCATGTACTTGGTAACCAATTCAAAGGAGGAGGGAGTTCACATTTGGATCTAGATGTTTCTTGGACGCCCTTTGGCTTATAAAAGGAATCCATGGACATACATTCTAAAGGAAGAAATTCAGAGCAAAGTTATGTTGTTGGAATAATATTGAGAGATCATCTTTCAATCTCATTCCTACGTCATCTTGGCATACACAAATCTCCCTTTCCCTCTTCCCCTAGAAGGAAAGAGTTTCTCGGCATTGTTCTCTCCTAGATATCTTGCAATTGTGTGGACAAAAAGGACCTCCCTAAGGGATATTGTTGGCTTCCCTTGAAGCTTACACCTCCTAGGTGTTACTCTTGTATTTAGTTGGATCATTGGGCAATAAAAATTTGGTTTGGCATACTCTTGTTCAATTTTGTTTGGTTTGTCTCTCACCCACATTTTTATTTCAATTTCTTTTTCCTTTTAATTTTGGTTACTAATCAAGATCTTGCCTAACCATTTGGGGTTTGTTTCTTTTAGTTCTCAATCATAACATTGGGTCCTCGCTGCAATCTAAAGGATTCTCTCACTATGGGAAGGTTTTCCACCCCCTTATGGCAATTTTTTCCACAACAACCACAGCATTCCCTTGATTAGTCATTTGTTCTAGCCGATCTAATCAGCTAATCAACTACCTCGTCGACCAGTCAATCGACCACCTAGTCCGGCATTCAATCGAATGCTCTACTAGTCAACCGGTGTCCTTCAATTGAATGTCTCTAGAAGTTCTGCAGGTGTGATGAACATGCATAACATTTGGTTCCAACAGATTCCACCTACTGGAAATTTCATGTAGTGTGAAAGCAATATTTGTAAGAAAAAATACTAGAAGGTTCCACTTACTAGAAAGTTCCTTCACTCAAAAGGATTACTAGAAGGTTCCACCTACTAGAAAGCTCCTTCACTAGAAACTATATAGGATTAGAAGTAGTGTAGCAAGATGTCTTGTGAAGTATTTTGTAATTGGAGCTTGGATTCATTTGGAGGTTTCCCCCTCAAAGAGGTAAGTGAGCATCGCTTTCATTAATAAATGTATTGCTATTGTGATATTTTGTTATCTAAAATTGTCAATTGTTGTGGTAATTATGTCTTTTCATTGTGAAATCTTGCTTTAATATGTTATTTCTACTTTGAATTTCCAATCATGCTATTAAGGTACATAACATGGCCGCATGCTCTCTAATCTCTATGTTATTGTGCTTAGTAGAGGAACTTGAGAGGATACACATTAGATCTGGAAGACATATTCGTTTCTGACCAAAGCACCAAACCATTGTTCATAACGTAACCCTCTAAACCATTACTAAGGAGTCAAGACAATGCTCTTCAAAAGTCTTTGTTGATTTGTCAAATTTTGGAAGGTGTTTGACTCGATCCTATGGCCTTATTACAAAGAGACTTTGGCATCTTTGAGAACCTTATCACTATTATCATTTGCATGTATGAGTTTGTTCTTATCTACTTCCGCATAACACATGGGTTATCAAATTTTATTAGGAGCACCATTGGGGTGAAATAGGGGTGCCTTCTTTCCTGCACCTTGTTTGGGATCTATATTGACAAGCTAGAATATTTTCTACACGAGCATATCCAACATAGGGATGGTTGTCTCCTCCACCATGTATTGATCTCCATCCACCTCTTTGCAGAGGATATGATCCTTTTGGCCTCCACCCCAAAGGGATCATCAAGATCGTCTAATGCCTTATCTAACTTTTGTGATCTTCGACAATTGATGATCGACTTGGGGTTTTAATTCTCAAGGACTAGTTTTGGTTTGAGGAAATATATCCAACCCCATATCTACGAGGGTTATAGCTCCTTTTCCCTTCTTGAGAAACAATGTTTCCAAAACCATTTTCATGACGTATTGTCCAAGATGGACCTCTTGGACACTATCATTAAGACACAATTCTTTTCATTTTAAAGTTTGGGGGCCGAGACTGCTCAAGTCTAACTAGGACAAGGTAATGAGAGCTTATCTCCTCATGCTTTGTCACATTATAAGAGGAAAGAGGACAATTACCTAGCCAATCATTCAATCAAATTTTGCAACCCACTCCTAGCATGAAACCCCTTTTGGACCAATCTCACTTTTGCATCATGTTTAGAGTTTTGCTTATTCGATAATTAGTGAGGATTGTTATCCTTACCTTGTGTATCGATTCTTATAGTCCATTTTCCTTACCAACACTCTTGGGTGGGTCCACTATTGGTTTTAAAGGTCACCTATATGTTGCATCCAATTCATATATATATATATGCACCATCTCCCCTCAATTAAGTATTATGTAGATGCCCCTGGCCACCTCCTAACAACTAAGTGTTGAACAAAATTACTAGAGAGAGGATATACGCGAAGTACATTTAGATCACTTGGATCACCCCACCTAGTAGGTTGAGGGCCAAGTTGGCCTTTTATGCATTGTACTTCATGGATTTTAGGGATAGCCTCATTGTTCAACCCCCTTACACACTTTATCATTGTATGCACATTCAAGATATCTCTTGGTCAATTCCAAGTTGGTGCACATCAACTTCAAGTGTCGAATCAAAGCATCATATTTTTGTAGTGGACAATGCACTACCAACTCTGCCATCTTTACTAAATCAAGACAAAGAAGCACTTCATATTACATTGCCTCATCTACTATGAGATTCAAGGATGGTACCATTGTATTTTCAAGGATTTGCATAACTCCCTTCCCATTTTCTTCCACTATACAAACTAGTGATGGCTTGCCTTTTTCATAAGGGAGGCCCTTCAATCCAAAATTCATTCACTCCAACCACAACCCCTAACACCTACCCACCCCTCAACCGAACACTACCAAAATGATCACATCTTTATTTACAATGCTCACACTTAACAGGGGCACCAAGAGGCAAGGAGAGAGCAACATCGTTTAAACTTCTAGATTCGTGAGACCTCAAGGGGGCATTCAACCCTCACCAACTAGTTGGCACACCTCTTCGAGACCCCTGCAAATATGTCATCTTAGATCCTATGACAACTCACACCACCCCAAAATAGGTGGATCCTCCAAATCTCAACAACAAGTTCCTTGCTTTACATAAGGAGACACATCCAAAGCTTCCAATTATTCCAATGAATGATCTATCAAGGGCTTTGCTTTGGCATCGGATGTTAGGAGAGATACACATGTTGACATTATTAAGTCATACGAGGGAATATTTCCCTCTATTTCAAGCAACAACTCTAATGGGCACTAATATGCCATAAACCCTAATACATTGTGCATTCCTACAAGATTCTAGTCTCAACCGCGTCCACACTTTTATTTCTACATCCTAGCATATATTTTCGCTTTTAGATTTTATATCTTAGATCTCATAAATTAAATATATTTTTTCTCATTTTTATAGGATCCACCCTAGTGCTCCCAATTTGTATTGACACAGATGTACTTAGCAATGCCATTTGCCTCTCTGTGATTATTTGTTAGACTAATAAATTTATCCTATTTATTTTTAATTGATTTATCATGTACATTGTAAATAAATCTCAAAACTCCTTTCAATTTATAAACACATACTTAGATGTGTATTGTTTTCTTGCACACGCTTGTATGCATTTTTTCAAATATCTAATCATATGTTGTTGTTAATCAATTAATGGAATTCTAGTAAACAAAACTCGTGAAGTTTATCAATGCATTTTAAATGGTTTCTCTAATATTATGTTAAGTTAAAAAGAGCTCGCAAGAAAATAATAGCACATTTAACACCTATTTAAAGGAATACAACATGTGTATAACGTTTAGCTTAACTTGAAGCCTCCATATGTTTGTGTTAAGTGATCTAGTAATTGACATGGAAATTATTTATGTAAAAGAGAACACAAAATATTTAATATAATAAACATTGCGTTATGGTGTTAAATGATTTTTTTAGAAAACAAAAAAATATTCAAGGAAAATTTTGTTGACAATCTTTGTTTGTAACCCCAAGGGACTCAACCAAATTTAAAACTATGACAAATAGATGCATATCACCAACATACCTTAGACAAATAGTTCAACCGACCTTAGTATTTGATTTCTTTAGAACTTATATAACAAAAATCATCTAAAAAAATTTAAGAATTAATAAATGAAATTTCTAAAAATATGATTATTATTAATGGCATTTTTGTTACCAAAGGATATATTTATACAAGCATGTGCTTTGTAGTTTTTGCCCATTGTTCTAATGGATATTATTATATTATCCAAATAAGAAGCCACCCAATAATATTAAAATTGAGTGAATATTTTATTAAATATCTAATTATACATTGTTGTTAATCAATTAATGGAATTCTAGTAAACAAAACTCGCGAAGTGTATCAATGCACTTTAAATGATTTCTCTAATATTATGTTAAGTTAAAAAGTGTTAAGTTTAGTCTAATTTCACAAGCAATATCATTGAAAGAAACACAATTACAAGATAGACAAAGATTTATCCTGGAAAACCCTCATGGGGTAGAAAACCCAGCGAAGCTTTCCTCAATATAGATAATCAACCAATGCAAAGATGTAGTCTCCAAACAAGATCTCCTTCTCCTCCTATGCATATCTCTCTCTCTCCTATGCGCAATACACAAGTGAGTGAATGAGTGATAAGTGAGGAACACACTTCCTCCACTTATACTCATCTTCTAACTAACTTTTCACCCTAACTGGGCCTACCTCTCCTAAGAGAGTCTAATAACCCCTAAACAGCTAACTCAGGGCCGACGCCACATGGGAAATCTAATAACCCTAGTTACCACATTCTCTCGGAGGAATAAACATATCCAGATATACAATAGGGTCTCCACGGTGGAATGAAACATCTCCGGAATAATAAAGTACAAATATAATATTCTTAGAAGTTACAATATCTCAACACTCCCCCTTAACGAGAAGGATATTATAATAACATCTGCAGGAGCAAGGAGTCATCAACTACATGATACATGATACATCTATAAATCATTGGAAGATTTCTTTATACATCATCAGTAACTCAAACAGTTACTAGAATATCTTCAAGATATTCAATACCGGAACATCAACATCTTCAGTACTGAGTCTTCATCTTCTGCAGCACTTGAACAGCTACAGCAACATCATCATCTGGATCTCCCGATCAACAGCATCATCTGGATCTATCGATAAATAGCATCATCATCTGGATCTCCCGATCAACAGCATCATCATCTGGATCATCTCGATCAACAGTATCATCATCTGGATCATCTCAATCAACAATATCATCTGGATCATCTCGATCAACAATATCATCATCTGGATCATCTCGATCAACAGTATCATCCGGATCATCTCGATCAACAGTATCATCATCTGGATCATCTCGATCAATAGTATCATCTGGATCATCTCGATCAATAGTATCATCATCTAGATCATCTCGATCAAAAGTATCATCATCTCAGCATACTCTGCAGTACACATGATCCTTCCTTTCGGAATTACGGGATCATGGACAATCCTTCCTTTCGGAATTACGGGATTCTAGTCAATCATCTCCGGTGATCCTTCCTTTCGGATTACGGGATCATGGACAGTCCTTCCTTTCAGAATTACGGGACTCTAGTCCATCAACTCTGGTGATCCTTCCTTTCAGAATTACGGGATCATGGACAGTCCTTCCTTTCGGAATTACGGGACTCTAATCCATCAACTCTGGTGATCCTTCCTTTCGGAATTACGGGACTCTAGTCCAAGGATCAATATTTAAGACTATCCTTCCTTTCGAAATTATGGGATCACTGTCTAGGTATGATCAATCCCACCACAATCCAAGGATCAACATTTAAGACTATCCTTCCTTTCAGAATTACGAGATCACTATCTAAGGATGATCAATCCTAATCCAATTACGGGATGATCAATCCCTATCAATTTAAGACACCTCAACATGTCTAGGGACAATGCAATCCCACCATGTACATTTTGAACTAACTGTTCTGGGATGATGGAGTCCTGATCCTTTTAAGACACCTCTCATGTCTAAGGACGATGCAATCCTCTCGTCCACTTAAACAAAGTCTAAGGACCATACATCGACTTAATCATCGGAACAGGTAACCTCATCTGTATTCTCATCAATATAGGTATCCACATCATCGACCTTAACGTCGATGCAGGAAATATCATCATCAGTGACCATATCACTCCCCCTGTCAAAGCGGGTCCTTCTGAACTACACCAAGCTTGTCTCGGAAATACTCAAACTTTGCTTGAGACAGAGGTTTGGTCAATATATCGGCAACTTGTTCGTCAGTGCTCACATACTCGAGCATGATATCTCCTTTCTGCACCATATATCGTATATAAAAATATCGGATCTCTATGTGCTTTGACTTATCATGGAACACTGGATTCTCTGTCACCTTGATACAACTCTAGTTGTCACACGGGATTACAGTGGGGTCCATCTCTAAGTCAAATAATCCTGATAACAACTTCCGAAGCCATATTGCTTCACAACTAGTAGAGCAAGTAGCAATATAGTCTGCTTCACCTGTGCTGAGAGCCACACTAGACTGCTTCCTGCTAAACCACGAGATCATGGCAGATCCCAGACAATAACATCCTCTGGATGCGCTCTTTCTGTCTGATACACTTCTTGCCCAATCAGCATCTGTGTAGCCATACAATCTGAAGTCATGATAACATAGACCAAAGTCTATCGTACCTCTTAGGTACCTCATCACATGCTTTACAGCAATCAGGTAAACACGTCTAGGTTCCACTAGATACTGACTCAAGGTGTTCACAACAAAGCATATATCTGGCCTGGTATTTTTTAGATACATCAATGACCCAATAATCTGACTATACAGAGTCATATCCACCAACTCTGATGAGTCATCAGCTAACAGCTTCAATTTGGAACCCATGGGTGTGGCCATGGCTTTGCATTCCAACATATCAAATCTTTTCAAGATTTCTACCGCATACTTTCCCTGGTTGAGAAAGATCCTTCTGGGCCTTGCCATACTTCCAGACCTAGGAAGTAGTGCATCAATCCGAGATCTTTCATTTCAAATTATGCGGAGATATTCTTCTTACACTTGATAATCTGTTTCTCATTTCCAGTCCGAAATAGATCATCCACGTATAGCAATAATATGACAGGTTCATCATCCATAACTTTGAGATAAAGATTAGGATCAGCTTTACTTTTGGTAAAGCCCAAGCTTGTCAAGAAATTGTCAATTCTACCATACCAAGCTCTGGGAGCTTGTTTCAACCCATACAAAGCCTACTTTAGTTTGCATACGTGGGTTCTTCCATCTTCAACCTCAAATCCTTGTGGTTGTTCTATGTACACTTCCTCCTCAATCACACCATTCAGGAAAGTTGTCTTCACATCCATCTGGTGTAATTCCCACTTCATCATGAATGCAAGTACCATGATGGTTCTAATGGAAGTGTACCTTGCAACTGGTGCAAATGTCTCTTCATAGTCAATTACCTATTTATGAGAGAATCCTCTGGCCACAAACCTTGCCTTATATTTTTCAATGCTACCATCCGCAACATGCTTTATCTTGTATATCCATTTGGAAGATACCACACTTTTTTCCTTTGGTTTGGGAACTATATCCCAAACATCATTCTTCATTATTGACTGGTACTCCTTTGTCATTGCCTCCACCCACTCTTTCTTATGAGATGCTTCTTCATAACTAGTGGGCTCTTGATCTATAAAATCACACATCAAAGCCATATAGCTTTGGTTTCTTGCTCACTCTAGTGGAGCCTTCAGGAGCTCCATACTTTTCTGCTCCTTGTATAATGTCTCTTGCCCATGTTGGCTTTCTCTTTCTTGATATGTTTATGGCAGGGGGTTCTTGTGGTTCCATTATATCATGTTCTTCAGGTGTGGGTGCAGCTTCTGTAATTCTGGGAGGTGCAACTTCCTCATATACTTCTTCATACTAGCACTTCCTAGATCTCTTGAGAGTTTCCTCTTCATCAAATGTCACATCCCTACTTATCTTCATATGGTGGAATCCTGGGATGTATATTCTGAATGCTTTGAATGTTTCACAATATCCAACAAATATTACCTTCTTCCCAAAAGGATCCAACTTGGTTCTCTTTTCTTTTGGAATGTGAATGTATACTGGGCATCCAAATATCTTAAGGTGACTTACCTCAGGCTTCTTCCCTGTGAACACTTCTTATGGGGTCTTGAAATCAAGAGCAGTATGAGATAGTCTATTATGCACATAGACTGTTGTCCTGGCTGCTTCAACCCATAAATACATAGGTAGGTCTTGATCATGTATCATTGTCTTTACTACTTCCATAATGGTTCTATTCTTTCTTTCTGTAACACCATTTTGTTGAGGATTGTAGGGAGTGGTTAGTTCCCTCTTGATTCCAGCTTTTTTACAAAAGACTTCAAAATCCTTTGAAGTATATTCTCCACCATTATCTATCCTAAGTATTTTGATCTTCTTTTCAGAAAGGTTTTCTATCGAGGCTTTGAATTCCTTGAACTTCCCAAAGACTTCATCTTTTCCTTTTAGGAAATATATCCAAGTCTTCCTTGAGTAGTCATCCATGAATGTAAGGTAATATTAAAATCCACTTAAGGATGTGAAGGGCATTGGTCCACATCACGGGGGCTTCATTCAATAAACCGCTATCATAGCACGTTCGTTCGTGGCATTTGAAACAATACCCCTAATTTCACTAAATGTTGGAAAATACCTTCCAAAATCATTTTTTTAACCCCCTCCCAATATGCCTTCCCAATTTAAAAAAACCCTTATTTTCACTAGATATTGTATGTATCAATTTTTTCATTAACATTTTTTATACCCCTTTATATTTCTACCTAGTATATTCATATGATACCGCTCTTATGACCCCACATGCATTCTACAATGCACCTTGCTTCTTTCGATGTATATTGTGGATGCACATTACTTCACCCACAATGCAATTACTCAACCACGTATCATTATGATTTGCAACATCTAATGGTCTAATGAAGAGATAAGAGATCACTTCTTATTTGTCACTAGAGCCAATGCACATAGTACAACATTTAGATTACATGTTGCAGTTCCCCAATCGCTGACTAAGCCTATTGTGGGCTAGTTATCCAAGCCCCTAGGGCCTGTAACAAGCTCTAGGAGGATGACTAAACCTCCCAAGGCCTGTAATAGGCACGAGTGTTTGGATATGCAAGCCCCCAAGGCCTATCGAGAGCCTATAACAGGCCCTGGAGGCTTAGAGCCTCCCTAGGCTATTGGTAACAACTGGCTGAGTGCTATTGGTAACAATTGGTTGTCAATGACCACTGTCTCTCGACTATGATCAACTGACAACCCACTTCACCATGAAACCCCTCGCCTTAAACATGCCTGAAGACGCGATTTCCCTGCTAACCGGTAAGCCTGAGCCTTGCCTCAACCCAATTTCTCATCTGGCCGTGATCCCGCCATCTCCATTTGGAAGATATTTGTCAGCCCTCCCATATAAAAAAGACCCCAAAGTATTTTTGTATTGTTACATTAAATTAAAAAACCCTTTGCCCCTTAATATATAAGCAATATAATTTTTAGGTTTTCATGAATATTTAATACCACAATATGAATGAACGTGATATTATATTGCCTCCTAGTGAAGCCCTCGTGGTCCACATACATCTGAATGGATCAACTCCAAAATACTTTTAGTCTTTGTCTCACTTTTTGGAAATGGGTTCTTGATATTCTTTTCTTTTGCACATCCTTTGCATGTACCTTTATGATCAATCTTCAAGTCTGGTATTCCTATAACTACCTTGCTCACATGGGGTAATGCTTTGTAGTTAATGTGAGCAAGCCTTCTATGCCATAGCTCACTAGGGCTAGTGGCCTCATGAACAAGGGCAGCTTCTGGATAACCCTTGAGTTTATATAGCCCTCCTTCCTCTTCACCAATAACAATTGCATCCTCAATTTATTTTCCTTTGGACCACATGAGTACTTGTCCATCTATGAATGCAACCCTATAACCTTTCTTATCTAATGCTGAGATAGAAAGTAAGTTCTTCAAACCTGGTACATATAGGATTTCCTTCATCTTCAGTGGAGTTCCATAATCAAGCTTGTAGCTTGCTTCACCAATTCCCTTGATGGGATATTGATAGTAACCTCCCAAGGATACCTTCTGAGTAGAGGTCTTTTCTTCCATACTTGAGAGAGTTTTCTTTTGTCCTGTCATGTGCTTTGAAGCACCACTATCAATGAGCCATGTATCTTCTTCAGGTGTTACTAACCCAGAGAATGCAGAGAATAGAACATACTCTTCAGCATCTTCTTCTACTACTTTAGCTCTCTTTCTTTTAGGCCTTTCCTCTTCTTCTTCTTCACTATCATCTTCTGCTAGATGTGCATGATGTCTTTTGTGAAGATTCTTCTTCTTCCTTGAAGGACAATTGCTATGAATATTAAATATTGTATTAAATTAATCAGTAAATTATTAATTAGTTTAATTGAAGGGACGTAACCCTTCTTAAGAATGCTCAAACCTTATAAAAGGCGAGTTCTTGTAAAGCGTTAAGCATCTTATCAATTCAATAATATATCTTTTTATTCAATATGGATCTCGTGTCCTAGTTTTTCTGTTGCATTTGATATCAGAGCGGGATTGGCTCCTAAGCTCCTGCATGCACGCTCACTATCGGATCTGCTCCTAGGCCCCTGCACGCACACTCACCTCGTCCCCCATCTCCCTCACCCGATTTATGTTCTCTCCTCACGCGTCGCTCTCCCCATTTCACGCTCCTCTCGCCGTTGCACTCCCTGTCACCATTATCCCACTTTCTCTCCCATCCACGTTCCCTCGCCCTCACCGGAAACTCTTCCTCCCCATCGCTTCCACCTCCACACCCTCGTTGCGTCCAATTCCCTAACCTTCCACGCACTCCCAGCTCTGCACCCTCCAGCTCCTTCATCGCCTCCTTTCACACCCTCCATCCCTCCCACCCAACGTCGTCACCCTCCTGCCCAGCCGTCACCATTCCGCAACCACTCCTCCCTTCCACCACATCCCCCACTGTTGCTCTCTCTCCCCGCCATCTTCCCTCCGCGCTTCCATGTCCGCTAGCCTTATCCACGTATGCCCTACAAAAAAAAAAAAAAAACCAAAATTAGTAAAACAAATATTATTATAATAATATAATATTATTATATAATATTTTAATTTTATTAAAAATTTCCACTCTATAATAAATATTTAAATATAATATTTATTATTTTATTATAGTAATTATTATTGCTATAATAATTATTATTAAGTCACCATTTTCCAAGACCTTTTAATTGTTCTCACTATCCCATAAGCCAAAATTGGGTCCAATTATTCACCACCACACTTAAGAAGCATGACGACGGAGTTAAAAGCTCAAATTGCGAAAATAGAGAAGGATTTCCAAACTTTCAAGGAAATGATCACCAAGAGCCAGGAAGCGCTTAAGAAAGAAATTAAGGATGAAGTCATTCAGGTAATGGAGCAGAAAATAGATGACAAGTTCGACATTATGAGCAAGGAACAAAAAATGTTAGACCAAAAAGTGACTGAGAGCCAGAAAGGTATCCAGGCGATATTACAAAAAATGGATGATAAGGAAAAAAATCATAAACAACATGGCTCGGATATGTCAGTTACCCCATCTTCCAATTCTGAGTCACTAGAACACAACAAGACGAAAGGTACTCAATACCAACCATTCATAATGTACCCGCCGAGAGAAAAAATAGAAATGACGAAATATAACGAAGGAGAAGACCAATGCGTCGCTTGGTTGAATAAAGCAGAAGAGTATTTCGACATATATAACATTACAATGGACGAAGAAAAGGTCAAGTATGCTTCAATGCACCTTGAAGGATATGCCTACAACTGGTATATGTGGTGGAAGGGAGACAACTTCGCATACACTTGGAACTTATTCAAGAATTATTTCTTAAAAAGGTTTCAAGGAATCACAAAAGATGAATTCTTCTCAAAACTTACCAGATTACAACAAAGGGGAAGCGTCGAAGAATTCACGCATCAATGGGAATCCCTCGCTACCAGAGTATTTGGGCTATCCGACAAACAACGGTTGGAAACCTACTTGGGAGGACTAAAACCATACATACAAAAAGAGTTAAAAATGCATGACATAACGAATGTCGAGGCAGCAAGACGAAAAGCAAAAGCAACCGAGGCCAAATTTGACAGTTTCCAATTAAATAAACGGAATTCATACTCACAAAGAAACATCCAGTCGACTCCAGAGGATGATACAAAGAAATACATCCCTCCGCCTAAAAGGGACGATAGGAAGAGCCTCGAGAATCAACGAATGAGGAAAGGAAAATGTCGACGATGTGGAGAGAAATGGAATCCTAAACATAGGTGTCGCCCCGAGGACAGCTCAAAGAAATTATATACTTGTGAAGCAGAGGAGAATAGTGAATCAGAAGAAGAAGAAGAAGAGCCAGAAGATGAAGAGGAAACCGCAAATATGGCAACCGGGACGAGACCCCCAAAATCTCCCTAGCAGCCATGACAGGCATTAGTCAACCACATACTCTCAAGTTAAAAGGGCATATAAAAAATGAGAATGTTACAGTGCTAGTAGACACTGGAAGCACTCACAACTTTCTTGATATAAGAGTGGCACAAAAACTCAAGTTGTTTGTACATCCAGTTCCAGACATGAAGGTGATGGTTGCAGATGGCAAGAAGATCAAAAAAGTTGGAAAGTGCCACAAGGTGAGACTTCAAATACAAGACTTCGAACTGGAATCAGAACTCTACACCTTACCGTTGGGAGGAGTAGACATCGTTTTGGGAGTCCAATGGTTACAAACATTGGGAACATATTCTGCCAATCATCAAAAACACTTCATCAAGTTTAAGTGGCAAGGGCAAAATTTTAAGCTATATGGTTTTCATCCACCAAACACACAAGTAGTTTCATCTCAGCATATGGAAAAACTCATTTGAAAAGGGGCATCAGCATACGTAATATAATGTCATCAACTGGAAGGAAAAGAGGAACCAAATGAGTTCAAAAATGAAATCCAAAAATTACTCCAGAAACATGAGCACATATTTCAAGACTTACCCGTGCAGCTACCACCAGAAAGGAGTATAGAACACATAATCTAAATTAAACCGGGGTCAAATCCTGTCAAGGTTAAACCATATAGGTATCCCCACCACCACAAAACATAAATAGAAAGGTTGGTTCAAGATCTACTGAATTGTGGTGTCATCACCAAGAGTAGAAGCCCTTATGCAGCTCCAGTCGTACTAGTACGGAAGAAGTATGGATCGTTTAGATTATGTATAGATTATAGAGGATTAAACAAAATAACAATTAAGAACAAGTTTCCAATCCCCTTCATCGATGACATGCTGGATGAACTTCATGACGCAAAATATTTTTTCGAAACTCGATTTAAGGTCAGGGTACTATCAAATCAAGGTCAAATTAGAGGATATCGCAAAGACTGCTTTCCAAACTCATGAAGGACATTATGAATACAAAGTAATGCCTTTTGGGTTAATTAATGCCCCTGCCGCATTCCAGGAAACTATGAATGAACTATTTCAGCCATACCTAAGGAAATTTGTGTTAGTATTCTTCGATGACATCCTTATATATAGCAAGACATGGAAAGAACATTTAACGCATCTAGAAGAGGTTCTATCTCTTCTGAAGGAAAACCAGTTCTATGCAAAAAAGTCAAAATGCACATTTGGGAAGCAAGAAGTGGAGTATCTCGGTCATATAATCTCAAAGGAAGGAGTTAAGGTGGACCCAAAGAAGATCCATGCGATGAAGGAGTGGCCCGAACCAAAGAATGTTTCAAAATTGCGAGGATTTTTGGGATTAACAGGTTACTATCGAAGGTTCATCAAGAACTATGCACACGTCACTGCCCCACTAACAAATCTCCTAAAAATAAATTCTTTTCAATGGGATGATGAAGCAAGAAGATGCTTTGAAACGTTGAAACAAATTATGTCTTCAACCCCCATTTTGGCAACACCTAATTTTGCAAAACCATTCGTAATCGAATGTGATGCTTCAGGGTTTGGGATAGGAGCTATGCTAATGCAAGAAGGTCATCCAATCACTTTTGAAAGTAGGAAGTTGAACAAAAGAGAATACCTACAGTCTACATACAACAAGGAAATGCTTGCCATCATGCATGCATTAACTAAATGGCGACAATACCTTTTGGGAAGTAAATTCCTAATCCGAACAGATCATAATAGTCTACAACACTTGTTACAGCAGAAGACATTAACAACCGAACAACAAAAGTGGATAGAGAAAATCTCTACCTTCGATATGGAGATCCTAGATAAAAGGGGGAAGGACAATGTAGTAGCTGATGCTTTATCAAGGAAAGATGAAGAGATACAAGTCTACGTCGTATCCATGGTGATCCCAGAATTTTTGGACGAAATTCGTAAGGAATATGCCAAGAATTCAGAGGTTTGCTCCATAATTAACAACATAAATCAGTATCCGAAGTTTGAATGGAAGAATGATCTCTTATGGTACAAAGGACGTATTTACTTAAGTTCCAATTCCAGTTTTAAGACCAAGGCGCTTAAAGAGTCACATGACTGCCTAGCCGTTGGTCATGTAGGATTTTTTAAAACCTACTATAATGCAAGGCAATCATTCTTTTGGAAGGGTATGTATGCCGACATTCACAAGTATGTTACAAATTGTGACATTTGTCAGTGGAATAAAACTGAGAATATCTCAAGTCCAGGGTTACTCCATCCGTTACATATTCCAAATAAAAAATGGGAGGAAATTTCAATGGATTTCATTGAAGGTCTACCCATATCAGATGGAAAAGACAAAATACTAGTTGTGGTAGACAGGCTAACCAAATATGCACATTTTGTTGGAGTGAAGAAAACCGATTCAGCAAAAGAAACAGCCGAAGCTTTTTGTAAAAATTTCTACAAATTACATGGTTTTCCGAAGATTATAGTAAGTAATAGGGATGCCAAGTTTAAAGGGAACTTTTGGAGAGAGATTTGCAAGCAAATTGGAACGTCTCTTAACATGAGCTCAGCTTATCATCCCCAAATAGATGGATAGACAGAAGTTGTCAATAAATGCTTAGAAACCTACCTCCGTTGTTTTGTAACTGATAAGCAAAATAAATGGTTCCAATGGCTACATCTTGTGGAATGGTGCTATAATTCTACTTATCATACATCTGCAAGAATGACACCATTTCAAGCCCTATATGGATATGAACCCCCAAAATGGAAGGATTTCATTACCAACCAAGCAAGGGTCGCATCAGTAAATGACCATTTAGAAGAAAACCAAAAGGTTGTCCAAGTACTTAAAGAGAATTTGAATACTGCCAGGAATAGAATGAGACAACAAGAAGATCGACACCGAATAGAATGAAAATTTGAAGTTGGAGATTGGGTATTTGTAAGACTACAACCCTATAAACAATTATCACTTAAACAAGGTGGAAAAAATAAATTGGCTCCATGTTTTTATGGTCCATATCAAATCAATAAGAAGATTAGTCACGTGGCATATGCTTTGGAATTGCCAACTACAAGTCGCATCCACAATGTTTTTCATTTTCATGTTTGAAAAAGATGATAGGTCAACACCAGAAGGCACAAACAATACTTCCCTTGTTAGATGAAGAAGGAAGAATCATATTCGAGCCAGAATCTATCATTGCTACTAGAGAGAAGAGATTAAGAACGCGAGTCATTAAAGAATACCTCATAAAATGAAAAAATCTTCCCGAAGAAGATGCAACATGGGAATCAGAACAATTTCAACAGTTACATCCCTCATTACCATTGCTTTGAGGACAAATCTCTTTAAAAGGGAGTGGCAATGCTATGAATATTAAATATTGTATTAAATTAATCAGTAAATTATTAATTAGTTTAATTGAAGGGACGTAACCCTTCTTAAGAATGCTCAAACCTTATAAAATGCGAGCTCTTGTAAAGCGTTAAGCATCTTATCAATTCAATAATATATATTTTTATTCAATATGGATCTCGTGTCCTAGTTGCAACAATTTCTAGCAAAGTGTCATGGTTTGTGACAACTATAACATTTAACTGAGGATAGGTCTCTTTCTAAGCTTACTCCTTTCTTTTGAAATCTATGTGGAGGATGAGACTTCTTATGGCCATTCTTCATGGAGTTGAAATGACTCCTTCTTCTTCTGGTGTGAGTGGCCAAAGCTTGGTCATCTTCTTTGAGCAAGGCTTCTCTATTGGCTACCCTAGCCTCTTCTTGAATGCAATCCTCCCATACCACATCAAACTTCATACTTTATTTTCTTGCACACATGGTTTGGATGAATGACTCCCAAGGTCTAGTGAGACCATTGAGTGCAGTCATGACTAGTTCATCTTCATCAAGGGTGTCTCAAATGGCTTCTAGTTGTTCCTTGAACTGGGAGACCCTTGTGAAATAATCTTGAATAGATTCTCCTTTATTCATTTTGGTATTCTTCAATTGAGTCCTCAAATTCATCTTTCTGTTGATGTTCCTCCCTTCATGCATTCTGCGTAGGGCATCATACATTTCCTTTGGGGTCTTCTTGGATGCCACTTGGGGAATCAAGTGGTCCTTGTTAGAATTAGCAATGATTCTCTTTGCCCTAATCAAGTCCTTATACTTCTCTTTGGCTTCATCTTTTTCAGGTTCTGCAACCTCATCGTTGATATATTGGGCAAGATCATTCTCTTCAAGAATGAGACCAATCCTATATTTCTATGCCCGGAAATTCTCCATACCCTCTAGCTTGTCTTCAAGCTTAGTGCTTGGAGCCATCTTATCCAGGAGGTCACAGAAATTGAAGTTTCTCAAAAGATAGAATAAAACTTACCAGGAGATGTGCTTGATTGGATTGAGATGACTGGTGTACTCTGCTTCTGGAAACTTCAACTTTCACCCTTCGAATCTGATCTGCAACAAAATTTCTGGTTTTCTGGTTCGCACCTTTTCTGGTTTACTGGTGCACAGGTGCGCAGTTTTTCTAGTTTTCTGGTCCAGAAGTCAAACTAGGGTTTGACAAAGCCCGAGGTTCTACCCACTCAAAAAGTTCGATCTAGGGCTCAGAATTTCGATTTTTAGGAGGAGCATCCAGCCATGCTCTCAGAATCCAAAAATTCCAACATTTGCATAAACCCTAATTTTCACCAAAGGAGGAGAGAGAGGTATTTTCACTTTGTGAAAGATGTCCTATTCAGGCTAGCTCTGATACCATGTTAATTTTAGCCTAATTTCACAAACAAGATCACTGAAAGAAACACAATCACAAGATAGACAAAGATTTACCCTGGAAAACCCTCATGGAGTAGAAAACCCAACAAAGCTTTCCTCGATATAGATAATCAACCAATACAAAGATGTAGCCTCCAAACAAGAGCTCCTTCTCCTCCTATTCAGATCTCTCTTTCTCCTATGCGCAATACACAAGTGAGTGAATGAGTGATGAGGAACACACCTCCTCTACTTATACTCATTTTCTAACTGACTTTTCACCCTAACTAGGCCAACCTCTCCTAAGAGAGTCTAATAACCCCTAAACAGCTAACTCAGGGCCGACCCCACATGGGAAATCTAATAACCCTAGTTACCACATTCTCTCGGGGGAATAAACATCTCTGGATATACAATAGGGTCTCCATGGAGGAATGAAACATCTCCGGAATAATAAAGTACAAATATAATATTCTTAGAAGTTACAATATCTCAACAAAAAGAGCTCACGGAAAAATAATAGCACATTTAACACCTATTCAAAGAAAGACAACATGTGTATAACGTTTAGCTTAATCAATTAGAATTAGACATATGAATTTTTTTCAAATATCTAATTATATGTTGTTAATCAATTAATGGAATTCTAGTAAACGAAACTCACGAAGTGTATCAATGCATTTTAAATGGTTTCTCTAATATTATGTTAAGTTAAAAAGAGCTCACAGAAAAATAATTACACATTTAACACCTATTCAAAGGAAGACAACATGTGTAGGACGTTGATCCAAACAAATAGTTCAACCGCAACTGACCTTAGTATTTGATTTCTTTAAAACTTATATAACAAAAATCATCTAAAAAAATTAAGAATTAATAAATGAAATTTCTAAAAATATGATTATTATTAATAACATTTTTGTTAACAAAGGATATCTTTATACAAGCATGTGCTTTGTAGTTTTTGCCCATTGTTCTAATGGATATTATTATATGATCCAAATAAGAAGCCACCCAATAATATTAATTTTGAGTGAATTTTTTATTAAATGGCCCAAGACAATCATATCTATAGTAATAGACGTTGTATAAATGATATTGTATTTTATTTTAACCATTGTTTGTTATTCCTCAATATGATAATTAATTTGATTCTCTTTGAACAAAAGTTTATTGTATCTTCGACTAAGTCACAACTAGAGAGTATCTATTCCACCAAAGGTAATCAAAATTGGCAACTAGCCCCAATTGCAATTGCAAGCACAAGCATCAATTTCTTTTTATTTTCAAAGAGAGGCTTGACCTCCCCTAAGTTTGCTCTACATCCCTTGCGTTGTCATAAATCACCCATCAACGACGACTTTGTGGGGGGGGGCATTACTTTTGTACCCAACCTAAGAAGCCTCACAAGAGCACTTTCCAATGCCACCCGCGATGGATCAATCCTGCAACCTCACAAAGTCCAAGGACCAAAAGAGGTCGGTTTTACCCATTGAGCTCCAGGAAGGATCCAAAGAACACAATGGTGGAGAGACTCGAACTTGAGTGGGAGCAATAACAATGCCTCACTTTCAACAACCCAAAAAGCCACCATTAACCATACGTCTCACCAACAACTAATTGTCCATTCACCCCATAATCACAATAATAATCTTGCTAAAGCAATTATCATATCATGAGTTGGTTTGAACACAATCAATGCCAGCCCTAAATTGATAACTTGAAAACCTGCCAAAGAAATATAAAAAGGACTTAGTTGTTAAGAGACCTACAAATAATGGGTGGTGATATTCCCCCAAGTGAAGTGACATGTTTATCCCTCCCAAAAAGGGGTTGTCATGGCCATGTAAGCGGCTTGAGCATAAGCTATGGCCAAAGCTTTGTTAAATATTGTAACTTCAAAGAATATTATATTTGTACTTTATTATTCCGGAGATGTTTCATCCCTCCGAGGTAACCCTATTATGTATCCGGAGATGTTTATTCCTCCGAGGGTTAGTATTAACTAGGTTTATTAGACCCACCGTGTGTGGGTCGGCCCTGTAGTTATATTTTAGGGGTTATTAGACTTCTCCAGGTGAGGTCGGCCCCAACAGGTCTATTAGTCAGTTGAGATTCAAGTATAAATGGAGGAGGTGAACTCCTCATTAGATCATTCACTCACTTGTGGAAGAGTGCGCACTAGTTGAGGAGATCTGCTAAGGAGACTTAGGAGGAAGGAGCACATCTTGTATTTTGGTTGATCATCTTATTGAGGAAAGCTTTACTGGGTTTTCTACCCCATGAGGGTTTCCCAGGATATATAGTGTGTTTATCTTGTGATTGTGTTTCTATCAGAGATCTTGCTTGTCTATTTGGTTTAAAGTCAACATGGTATCAGAGCTAGACTGAATAGGACATCTTTCACAAGGTAAGATTCTCTCTCTCTCTCTCTTTTTGGTGAAGTTAGGGTTTCAGCCCAAAGTTGGTATTATTGATTTTTGGTTGCATGGATGGATAGCCCTCCTCAATACCTTTCTTTTAAGCTCTAGATCGAACTTTTTGGTTGGGTAGAACTCCGGGAATTGCAAACCCTAATTCTACCAAAAGTGCGATACGTCGGATTTTGGTTTCAGAAAAAAGTTGGAATTTTTGATTTCTGATTGCATGGCTGGATAGCCCTTATCAAGAGCATTCTTTTAAGCTATAGATCGAACTTTTTGGTTAAGTAGAACTCCGGGAATTGCAAACCCTAATTCTACCAAAAGTGCGATAAAATTCTGTTTCAGTTTCCGGAAAAGTGAAAAGTAACTTTTCAAGTAAGTCTACTCTGTCTCTTGGACTCCCCCAAGAGAAGATGGCTCCAAATACTAAGCTTGAAGACAAGCTAGAAGGCTTAGAAAATTTCCGGGCATGGAAATACAGAATTGGTCTCATTCTTGAAGAGAATGACCTTGCTCATTATATCAAGGAGGAGGTTGCAGAACCAGAAGAAGATGAAGCCAAGGAAAAACACAGGAAGGATATGATTAGGGCAAAGAGAATCATAGCTGATTCAATTAAAGACCACTTGATTCCCCAAGTGTCTTCCAAGAAGACTCCAAAGGAAATGTATGATGCCCTAGGAAGAATGTATGAAGGGAAGAACATCAACAGGAAGATGAATCTAAGGACTCAGTTGAAGAGTACCAAGATGCACAAAGGAGAATCCATTCAAGACTACTTCTCAAGAGTCTCTCTAATCAAAGAGCAACTAGATGCCATTGGTGATACTCTTGATGAAGATGAACTTGTGATGACAGCTCTAAATGGTCTCACTAGATCATGGGAATCCTTCATCCAAACCATGTGTGCCAGAAAAGAAAGCATGAAGTTTGATGTAGTTTGGGAGGATTGTGTTCAAGAAGAAGCTAGGGTTGCCAACAGAGAGGCATTGCTCAAGGAAGATGACCAAGCCTTGGCCACCCATACCAAGAGAAGAAAGAATCGATCCTACTTTAAGAAGGATAGTCAAAAGGAGTCTCATCCTCCTCAGAGATTTCAAAAGAAAAGAGGACCCTTCCAAGGAAGAGACTACTCCTCATTCCAATGTTTCATTTGTCACAAATTAGGACACATTGCCAAAGATTGTCCTAGCAAAAAGATTAAGGGTACTCAACACAGAAGACATCATGCACATCTTGCAGAAGATGAGAGTGAAGAAGAAGTTGAAGAAGAAAGGCCTCTCAAGAAAAGATCTAGAAAAGAAGAAGAAGATGAAGAAAGGACTTTCTCCAAAAGAAGATCTAGAAGAAATGAAGAAGAAGATGCAGAAGAGTATGTTCTCTTCTCCGCACTCTCTGGATCTATAACACCAGGAGAAGATACATGGGTAATTGATAGTGGTGCCTCAAAGCACATGACAGGACAAAAGAAGACTTTATCAAGTCTTGAAGAAAAGACCTCTCCACTAAAGGTATCTCTTGGAGATAACTATCAGTATCCCATTAAGGGAGTTGGAGAAGCAAACTACAAACTTGATTCTGGAACCCCCATGAAAATGAAAGAAGTGTTGTATGTTCCAGGGTTGAAGAAGAATTTACTTTCAATATCAGCTTTGGACAAGAAAGGCTATAGAGTTGCATTCATTGATGGACAAGTGTTAATGTGGTCCAAAGGCAAATCCATTAAGGATGCAATTGTCATTGGTGAAGAAGAAGGAGGCTTGTATAAACTCAAGGGTCATCCAGAAGCTTCCCTTGTTCATGAAACTTCTAGTCCCAGTGAGCTATGGCATAGAAGACTGGCTCACATTAACTACAAAGCCTTACCCTATGTAAGCAAGGTAGTCATAGGACTACCAGACTTGAAGGTGGATCATAATGGCTCTTGTAAAGGATGTAAGAAAGGGAAGAATGTCAAGAACCCCTTTCCAAAGAGTGAAACAAAAACTAAGAGTATCTTGGAGTTAATACACTCAGATGTATGTGGTCCAATGCCCACCACCTCTTTAAGTGGTTTTGAATACTACCTTTCTTTCATTGATGATCATTCAAGGAAAACTTGGATTTATTTTCTAAAAGGTAAGAATGAAGTCTTTGGAAAGTTCAAAGAATTCAAGGCTCTAATAGAGAATCTTACAGAAAAGAAAATCAAGATTCTCAGAACAGATAATGGTGGAGAATATACTTCAAAAGAGTTTGAAGAATTTTGTAGAGAAGCTGGAATCAAGAGAGAACTAACCACTCCCTACAATCCCCAACAAAATGGGGTTGCAGAAAGGAAAAATAGAACCATCATGGAAGCTGTGAAGACTATGATACATGACCAGGATCTTCCCATGTATCTATGGGCTGAAGCAGCCAAGACAGCAGTTTATGTGCAAAATAGATTATCTCACAGTGCTCTTGAATTCAAAACTCCAGAAGAAGTGTTTACAGGTAAGAAGCCTGAGGTAAGTCATCTCAAAATATTTGGGTGTCCTGTGTACATCCACATTCCAAAAGAAAAGAGAACCAAGTTGGATCCCTCAGGAAAGAAGGGAATGTTTGTTGGTTATTGTGAAACTTCCAAAGCCTTCAGAATCTACATACCAGGTTTTCATCATATAGAAATAAGTAGAGATGTAACCTTTGATGAGGAAGCAGCTCTCAAGAAATCCAGGAAGTGTCAACTTGAAGAAGTTTATGAAGAAGATTCTTCTCCCAGAGTCTCAGAGACTGTTCATGTCCCTGAAGAGGATACACCAGAGGATCATGACATGCTGGAACCACAAGAACCTCCTGTAGCAGATTTATCTAGGAAGAGAAGACCAGCATGGGCCAGAGATATCATTCAAGGAGCTGAAAGATATGGTGCTCCCGAAGGTTCCACTAGAGAAAGGAAGAAACCAAAACTAGTAACCAACTATATGGCTTTGATGTGTGATCTTGTGGATCAACTACCTACCAGTTATGAAGAGGCAGCTCAAAAGAAAGAATGGGTAGAAGCAATGACAGAAGAATATCAGTCAATAATGAAAAATGATGTTTGGGATATAGTTCCCAAACCAAAAGATAAAAGTGTGGTTTCCTCCAAATGGATTTTTAAGATAAAGCATGCTGCAGATGGTAGCATTGAAAAGTACAAGGCAAGATTTGTAGCCAGAGGATTCTCTCAGAAGGAGGGAATTGACTATGAAGAAACTTTTGCACCTGTTGCTAGGTATACTTCAATTAGAACTATCATGGCACTTGCATCTATGATGAAATGGAAATTGCACCAAATGGATGTTAAGACAGCTTTTCTGAATGGTGTAATTGAAGAAGAAGTATATATAGAACAACCTCAAGGTTTTGAGGTCAAAGACGGAAGGACCCATGTATGCAAACTGAAAAAGGCATTATATGGCTTGAAGCAAGCTCCCAGAGCTTGGTATGGAAGAATTGACAGTTTCCTATTAAGCATGGGCTTTACCAAAAGTAAAGCTGACCCCAACCTCTATCTTAAAGTAATGAATGATGAACCTGTTATATTGCTATTATATGTAGATGATCTATTTCTAACAGGAAATGAGAAACAAATCATTGAAAGCAAGAAGAAGCTTTCTTCAGAATTCGAGATGAAAGATCTCGGACTAATGCACTACTTCTTAGGCCTAGAAGTGTGGCAAGAGCCAAAAGGGATCTTTCTAAATCAAGGTAAGTATACTGTGGAGATCCTCAAAAGATTTGATATGTTGGAGTGTAAAGCTATGGCCACTCCCATGGACTCCAACTTAAAACTGTTAGCTAATGATTCGTCAGAAATAGTGGATATAACCCTATATAGACAAATCATTGGATCATTGATGTACTTGACAAATACTAGGCCTGATATATGCTTTGCTGTAAATACTCTCAGTCAGTTTCAAGTAGAACCTAGAAAGGTTCACCTTATAGCTGCAAAGCATATCATGAGGTACCTAAAAGGTACAGTGGACTTTGGCCTTTACTATCTTGGAGACAATGAACTCAAGTTGCATGGTTTCTCAGATTCTGATTGGGCAGGTAGTGTCTCAGACAGAAAAAGTACTTCAGGTGGATGTTATGGTCTTGGATCTGCCATGGTCTCCTGGTTCAGCAAGAAACAATCTAGTGTGGCCCTCAGTACCGCTGAAGCAGAATATATAGCTGCTTGCTCTGCCAGCTGTGAAGCAGTGTGGCTTCGGAAACTCTTATCTGGAATCTTTGACTTAGAAATGGATCCCACTGTGATTATGTGTGATAATCAAAGCTGCATTAAGATGACTGAAAATCCTGTGTTCCATGATAAGTCAAAACACATTGATATCCGTTACTTCTATATACGAGACATGGTGCAGAGAGGAGCCATCAAGCTCGAGTATATAAGCACTGAGGAGCAGGTTGCTGATATCTTAACTAAACCTCTGTCTCGAGTGAAGTTTGAGTACTTTCGAGACAAGCTTGGTTTAGTTCAGAAGGACCTTCCTCGAAAGGGGGAGTAGTATAGTATTACTATCATTTATTTTCTGTTTTGTTAGCTACCTACATTTATTTAGATTTAGAACTCTTACATATCATCTATGCTTGATGTACACATGTTTTGATGTGATGTGTACATGTTTTGATTAGTGATGTATACATGTTTTGATGTACACATGTTTTGATGTGATGTGTACATGTTTTGATTAGTGATGTATACATGTTTTGATGCACATATGTTTTGATGTGATGTATACATGTTTTGATTAGTGATGTATACATGTTTTTTGATGTACATATGTTTCGATGTGATATGTACATGTTTTGATGAGATGTATACATGGTTTGATGTGATACATGATTGTACCTGTATGGATAAGAATACAGTTGAGGGGATTGGATCATCCCTGGACTTTCAATCCTAAAGAGAACCGTAGACGTAAGGTCTCCGAGAATGAAGTCCTTAGTGGACAGTTGAGGGGATTGGATCATCCCTGGACTTTCAGTCCTAAAGAGAACCGTAGACGTAAGGTCTCCGAGAATGAAGTCCTTAGTGGACAGTTGAGGGGATTGGATCATCCCTGGACTTTCAGTCCTAAAGAGAACCGTAGACGTAAGGTCTCCGAGAATGAAGTCCTTAGTGGACAGTTGAGGGGATTGGATCATCCCTGGACTTTCAGTCCTAAAGAGAACCGTAGACGTAAGGTCTCCGAGAATGAAGTCCTTAGTGGACAGTTGAGGGGATTGGATCATCCCTGGACTTTCATTCCTAAAGAGAACCGTAGACGTAAGGTCTCCGAGAATGAAGTCCTTAGTGGACAGTTGAGGGGATTGGATCATCCCTGGACTTTCAGTCCTAAAGAGAACCGTAGACGTAAGGTCTCCGAGAATGAAGTCCTCAGTGGACAGTTGAGGGGATTGGATCATCCCTGGACTTTCAGTCCTAAAGAGAGCCGTAGACGTAAGGTCTCCGAGAATGAAGTCCTTGATGGACTTGAGGGGATTGGATCATCCCTGGACTTTCAGTCCTAAAGAGAGCCGTAGACGCAAGGTCTCCGAGAATGAAGTCCTTGATGGACTTGAGGGGATTGGATCATCCCTGGACTTTCAGTCCTAAAGAGAGCCGTAGACGCAAGGTCTCCGAGAATGAAGTCCTTGATGGACTTGAGGGGATTGGATCATCCCTGGACTGTCAGTCCTAAAGAGAGCCGTAGACGTAAGGTCTTCGAGAATGAATTGAGGGGATTGGATCATCCCTGGACTGTCAGTCCTAAAGAGAGCCGTAGACGTAAGGTCTTCGAGAATGAATTGAGTGGATTAAATCATCCTTGGACAGTAAATCCAGTAATTCCGAAAGGAAGGATAGTCCTAAATGAATTGTGGTTGGATTAAATCATCCTTGGACAGTAAATCCAGTAATTCCGAAAGGAAGGATAGTCCTAAATGAATTGTGGTTGGATTAAATCATCCTTGGACAGTAAATCCAGTAATTCCGAAAGGAAGGATAGTCCTAAATGAATTGTGGTTGGATTAAATCATCCTTGGACAGTAAATCCAGTAATTCCGAAAGGAAGGATAGTCCTAAATGAATTGTGGTTGGATTAAATCATCCTTGGACAGTAAATCCAGTAATTCCGAAAGGAAGGATAGTCCTAAATGAATTGTGGTTGGATTAAATCATCCTTGGACAGTAAATCCAGTAATTCCGAAAGGAAGGATAGTCCTAAATGAATTGTGGTTGGACTAATCATCCTTAGACAGCAAATCCAGGAGGGATAGTCTTAAATATGATTGTGGTTGGACTAATCATCCTTAGACAGCAAATCCAGGAGGGATAGTCTTAAATGTGATTGTGATTGGACTAATCATCCTTAGACAGCAAATCCAGGAGGGATAGTCTTAAATGTGATTGTGATTGGACTAATCATCCTTAGACGGCAAATCCAGGAGGGATAGTCTTAAATATGATTGTGATTGGACTAATCATCCTTAGACAGCAAATCCAGGAGGGATAGTCTTAAATATGATTGTGGTTGGACTAATCATCCTTAGACAACAAATCCAGGAGGGATAGTCTTAAATATGATTGTGGTTGGACTAATCATCCTTAGACAGCAAATCCAGGAGGGATAGTCTTAAATATGATTATGTGATGACGATGCTGCTGATCGTATGCTGCTGATCGTGTGATGACGATGCTGCTGATCATGTGATGACGATGCTGCTGATCGTGTGATCGTGTGATGACGATCGTGTGATCGTGTGATGACGATGCTGCTGATCGTGTGATGACGATGCTGCTGATCGTGTGATGACGATGCTGCTGATCGTGTGATGACGATGCTGTTGATCGTGTGATCGTGTGATGACGATGCTGCTGATCGTATGATGACGATGCTGCTGATTGTGTGACGACGATGCTGCTGATCATGTGATGACGACGCTGCTGATCGTGTGATGACGATGCTGCTGATCGTGTGATGACGATGCTGCTGATCGTGATGTTGATGTTAATGTACTAGTAACTGCTTGAGTTACTAATGAAGTCAAATTGAAGAAAGCTTCCAATGATTTATAGATGTATCATGTGTAGTGACTCCATGCTCCTGCAGATGTTGTTATAATATCCTTCTCGTTAAGGGGGAGTGTTAAATATTGTAACTTCAAAGAATATTATATTTGTACTTTATTATTCCGGAGATGTTTCATCCCTCCGAGGTAACCCTATTATGTATCCGGAGATGTTTATTCCTCCGAGGGTTAGTATTAACTAGGGTTATTAGACCCACCATGTGTGGGTCGGCCCTGTAGTTATATTTTAGGGGTTATTAGACTTCTCCATGTGAGGTCGGCCCCAACAGGTCTATTAGTCAGTTGAGATTCAAGTATAAATGGAGGAGGTGAACTCCTCATTAGATCATTCACTCACTTGTGGAAGAGTGCGCACTAGTTGAGGAGATCTGCTAAGGAGACTTAGGAGGAAGGAGCACATCTTGTATTTTGGTTGATCATCTTATTGAGGAAAGCTTTACTGGGTTTTCTACCCCATGAGGGTTTCCCAGGATATATAGTGTGTTTATCTTGTGATTGTGTTTCTATCAGAGATCTTGCTTGTCTATTTGGTTTAAAGTCAACAAGCTTTAGGGCATGTCTTCCAACTTAAATACACATGGCTCGAATGTGGGATAAGTCACATGAGCTTTCCCCATAGGGTATTGACACTAACAAGAGCCATACGCTTAACCAACTCGAGTAGGAAGTACAGCAACAAGTGTATTAGAAACGATGACCCTGCAAATAGATCAAGTCCCAGTTGATTTTCTTGTTAGGCTATGTCCATGAGGGGAGCAACACACATAAACAATGCAGTGCTCAATGCCTCGTAAACTTTTGTAAGTATCATACAATACAATTTTTCTTTAAAGCAGCCCATGTGCTTTCTGGGCCCCTTTCTTGTGATGGTTGTATTTGTAACGTCCTCTTAAAATGCAATCTTACTAAATACCAGGGCATATCCATTGTTAAGGATTTTATTCCACGTTAGTCACTGCTTTAGCATAAGTTCAGCTTGAGCTAATTCACACTAAACAAGAAAGAAAACAACAGGACTTCAACATCCTAGGCATATGGTAACCTTTAGAGTAAATACATCTTAACTTCCATCTTGGAAAGGAAAAACAGTTCGGCTCTAACAAGACAAAATTTAGATGATTCCAAAAAGAACAGTAAAAAGGCTGACATAACAACCTTTTTAGAAATATACTTATTGCCGTCATATTCAAGCTAGAGAAATGTTAAACCTGAATGTGGCTTAGTTAAAATAGAAAATTTTTGGTTTTGAGAAAATGGCATATAGTAACCTTCAGAGTAAATACATCTTAATTTCCATCTTCGAAAGTGAGGATTTGTTGGTAAAGGGTGGTCACAATCCAGCTAACACCAAAACAAACAAATCCATTTATTCGACCTATAAGAAGTTCAGTAGTTTTTTGTTATTTTGGTCCCGATAATCCAAACAGTACCATGTAAATACTAAAGACAAACCAAAACTAGATTATCCAAATACTACCAATATATGAATTGTGTTTTAATTATTTGGTTGAATTAGAATATGCTCTGCAAGTAAATTTGTGCAGCTCTCTGCCTATGACATCCTTTAATGATGACTTGCCTACTCATATAATAGGATGACAAACATGTCTGCTTGTTCATATAACGGTAGGAAATTTCGCATAAGCTACCTGAAATTCTCCCCACATAGAAAGAAAAATTTTATGTATAACCATATTCTGAAATTTGGAAATTTAGAGAGGAAGAGAGAGAGAGAGAGAGAATTGAGTAGCTCTACAAAAGTAATTCCAAAAACACTGTGGAGGATTCAAATCAGTTGCAATCCTTCGGAAGCGATAGTTTATTATTGAGAATTCTTGAGAAACTTACACGGGTGGATACAAATATTTGTTCAAATTCTAATAGATGAAATATACAACAAGACTTTTAACAGAACAGTAATAACATAGCAAGAACACGGTAGAAGTGCTTCAATTGACTTTTTACTCTACATAAATCTTCAGAACAATGTAAACATTTCCATTAAACACCAGCTTCGACATCATCATCGATCTCTTGAACTGCTTGTAGAGGTCCAGTTTCAGATATATAAGAGTACCCACTGTCTATCAGGCGATATTGGGGCTCAAGTGAGTTGATCTTTTTCCAATCTTCTTCAGATAATGACCAGTTGAAGATATCAAAATTTGTCCTAATTCTCTCAGGTCTTAAGCTGCGAGGTAACACACTTGTGCCTCGTTGTAATCCCCATCGTAAAATAACCTGAAAACATTAGTTAATCTATTTTTAGTCCATTAAATAAATACTCCAAATTCTAGATTTATTTTATGATAATCAAAATTAGTGAGATTTCAAGCAATCCTTGCACATATCATGACGAGAAAATATGGGAAAAAGGGTTCCTCTATTTACAGAATTATATTCAGTTTTCTGGTTGTTCTAACATCTAAAATTATAAACTGTTGGAGGAAACGAAATGCTTCAGTTATGTCTTTTGGCAGAAGTTTAATGTCATCCATTAGAAAATAAATCTGTTATCCCAGAACGATTATCTGCTCACAGGTGCACCTGCTAAAGAGTTTTTTATTGTTTTAAATTTCCAATAGGATTCGATATGTCAATGGGGTCTCAGTTGGTTGGTAAAGCAGAGGTGTTTCATATGTCCCACCAAGGCTCAAATCTCTACGTTCTCACCCATGCAAGGTCCATTTGAGGCAATAAACAGTTAAGCCTGGGTGCAAGTCCTGGGCAACTGAATAGATACAGCCCCTTGTGGCTTCTCAGCCAAAGAGATCTTTTAGTGTTGTAATACTTCTAGAATGGGGAAGGGCATGCTTGCTACATGGTGGTGATAGGAAGCATCTAATCAAAATAATAATAAAATAAAGGAGATTTTCATATGAATGTTCTCAATCTCCGGGTTTCGATAGAAAAAAACAGTTTAGATTAGTGTTGATGGGTCAGAAAGAGTAATATTCTGTGCAAATTATTGTAGCCCCATAATTCCATTAGCTAAAGCAGAGTCTTCTGCTATATATGGCATTAACTAAATAAACATCTTGTGCTGTAACCAACAGTAAACACATCACTGTCTTTAGCTCCAACTGCAAATTTACACAAATAAGCTCAAAAGATAGGAAATAGCTTCAAAAGCTATAATAGTTGAAGCAAAATGACTGCAAGAAAGATAACAACACATTCTTCTGCTAGGATCCCATCTCCATTTTAGAAACAAACTACCAGCAATATTGTATTAAAGGGCAAGGAGAACAACTACAATTACATATTGAAATTCAGATCCTTCTTATTCCTTGAGGTGATTTGATTACCCACTTGCCAATTGGCTCTCTAAGGAATGAGTGGATTCTATCAATGTCTGCTCACTGATTGGCTGACAGTGGAGTTATTTCTCATCTAATTGTAAGTTGTATCTCAATTTCAATACTGAGCACTAGGAAAAACTGTTTGAAACTTTGATCTATTTGTCCGCTCATGCGATTGGAATTCTTTTATTGTTCAATAAATTTTGGTAATCTCAAAGAAAACATTTTAATACATGCTGCACACAAATACTTCCTTGATGCATCTTTCCATGAGCTGTGCAACAATGGGTATTGATGCAGTGTAGATTAGAATTTCAAGTTTCAGGGAGGCAACCATAAAGAACTAAAGTTTATCCTTATAGTTCACACCCATTTATCAGAGGCCAAGGCTTACACTATCGAGATACTACCGAGGACTGAAAGTAACTGTCTTCTTCCTCTTAACTTCATCAATAATTCATCTATACCATATCTATTAATTTCCTAATGACTTGTCCCCTTCCTTCTTATCCAGTTACAGAATCACTGTCCATATCCATAAATATTTCAAGTATGACTATCGAGATACTACCGAGGACTGAAAGTAACTGTCTTCTTCCTCTTAACTTCATCAATAATTCATCTATACCATATCTATTAATTTCCTAATGACTCGTCCCCTTCCTTCTTATCCAGTTACAGAATCACTGCCCATATCCATAAATATTTCATGTATGCTAAACCATTCCACTGAATTCTTCCTTGAAATTTCAGATATGAACTCTAATATACTCTGCAATTAACATATTAGTTCTCACTATGAACAAGTTACCATCTACAACCCCTTCTAGGTCCCACATACAGTGAGATTTTAATATCATGCTGCACATAGAAAGAGGTCAAGATTGGCAAACTATCATATGTAAGTGGAATCAAAACAACTATATTTATGTTGTACAGCCTTTCGGTGACATAACTTACCCCTGTTTTGATTTGAGCCATATAGGCTTAAAGTGAAAAAGCATTAACAACTCTACTTTGATGTACTTCAGTGTCTTGGTCCTTACTTATCCCTTAGATGATTAGATCAATTACTGTTACTGGCCACCAAGGACACTGAAATTTTATTCTTTTTTATCTTCTCTTTTCTATGCACACATGCAACAATAGATGGACTACTGGCACTATTTCAATTGTTTGGGAATGCCATCACTCGTGTAAGCATTGATGGCCCTTTGATCTGTCAGAAAGAGATAGGTCTACCCAAAAATGCTTCACTTAAATGACAAATGCTGCAATGACTAAAAAGGCTGTAAATCATTTTAAGCTACATTACATGAAAAAGTAAAAATAAATCTCAATGAAGTGCAGTAGAGAATGCCATGAAGATGTACAGCATAATGTCTTAGTACTCAGAGTAAACTGTGATTATAGGGATAATTTGGATAAAACTGTACCAAAGAGTAATAATTAACCTATGTTGCACGAGTTTCCGGAACGCGGGGAACGTTGGGAACTCGGGTACGGGTGTCCGATATGGCTAGAAGTTTCCCCTAAATTTGCAGGAAACGACGGGTTGGGAGCGGCAATAATATATATTAAAAAAATATAAAAAATAATATATTTGAAAAAAAAATTAAACTTCTATTGTATGATCTTAATCTTCTATTTTGGAATAGTACATTAATTAATAATTATCATATGAAACTATTATATACTAATTTAAAAATAATAAATTGAAATTAAAAAATAAATATTAAAAATTAAAAATATATAATTTTTAAAACAATAAAATTTAAAATCATAAAATTATAAATATAAATATTATTTATTAATAATAAATTAAAAATTTAAACATTTAACAATTAAAATTTATTTAATTTAATAATTAAAATTTTAAAACAATTCATAATTTAAAAATAAAAAATAAACATATTTTTTTAATAAACAATGAACATTTAAAAAATAATTAAAACTAAATAGTAAATTGTAATAAAAAATATTATAATTTATAAATTATAATTATAATTTAAATTTAATATTTAATAAATTTGATTAACATTTAAAGTTTTAAACTTATAGTTATAAATATAAACTTATAAGTTTATAACTTATTAACATTACGGTTTACCATACCTACAAGAATTCACCGGAAGCCGCCTCCGCCTCTGTCAACCACGGACGAGCCTCTGCCTCCGCCTCTATCAAACACGCCTCCGCCTCTATCAATCACGGAAGCCGCTCTGCCTCTATCAACCACGGAAGTCGCTCTGTCTCTGTACGAGCCACTTTCCCTCTGTAAACAACGAACCAACACCAACGCGGTTACCCACGAACTGCTCAGCTGCACGAACTGCACGCCCGAAGCCGCTCAACCACGAACTGCTCCGCTCAGCCTCTGCGCAGCCACCAACGCTATTGCCATTACCCAGTGTCTTCCAAGGCCACGAATGAAGCCGCTCAACCACCAACAGCTCCGCTCAGCCTCTGCACAACTCGGTCTAACAATCTCAGCCTCTGCGCAGTTATATGAGCTCGCAGGCCTTGGGATGTGAAGAGCTTCAACGATTAAGCGTGTGGCCACGTGCTTGGGTCAACGAGGAACGTGTGGGAGTTTTGGGAACGGCTGCAAGCTCCCAACCAGCGGAACGCCAAAAAACAAGTTCCCAAGTTCCCAAATTTTCATGCTAGAAGTTCCCGGAAAGTTCCAAAGCTCCCGGAACCCGTTCCATGGATTTTGGAACGTTTCGTTCCCGTTCCTAAGCTCCGTGGAACGCGGGAACTTCTGGAACGAGTTCCCTGAACTCCGGGAGCAGTTCCCGTGCAACAGAGTAATTAACGAATACACTAATGGAAGAGAAATGAATAACTGTCCAAGCTAGAGTATAAATTTTTCCCCTTCTAAAGGAAACCTATGACGATCGTTGGCTTAAAGAACTAATTTGACTAGTTTCTGGCATGCATCTCAAACTGGATCGAAATAAGTTGCAGCAGCAGTTTTCTTTTTACCTGGACTCCAACAACTTCCAAATAATTATTGGAAGAAATTATCATGTAAGAAGCATGTCGCTCACAGCTTCCCAACCAATGCAGTACGTTGAACAATTTATATGGTTAATCACATAAATTTTATTTCTAAAAAAGACACAATCCAAGCCAAGCTGTAAGCAGCTATCATCATATACGATAAATTAAATATTCCAGAAAAAGGGAAGGAGATCATAGCTCATAGCTGTCTTGCAATGAGACAACAAAATGCAGAGCATGTAAGAAAAGATGCAACCCCTATTAATGACTCCAGAGAAAATGCCAAAAGGCACTGTACTGACTTTAGTGTCAAATGCTATTTACAAATGAAATGTTGCCATAATGGTGCAAGATCAGATGTCCATGTAGGTTGAATATTTCAATTCTAACCAAGAAGACCATCAGCATGCTAGTGATGGCAAAACAATAAAATAAATTTTGGTCTCTTCAAAATGAAGGCTATCAACTTACAATGAAAATTCTTTCC
This sequence comes from Larix kaempferi, assembly GCA_027924585.1. Lineage (NCBI taxonomy): Eukaryota > Viridiplantae > Streptophyta > Pinopsida > Pinales > Pinaceae > Larix > Larix kaempferi. The sequence goes on along the minus strand of BSBM01001108.1, from coordinate 327,392 downwards.
AGATTTACCAGTTGATGGGCTTTCTAAATAAGTTGGTCACAGGTGCTGTACGCAGGTGGTTGTAACTTATTCGGGTGGTAGATATGAAGCTGGCAAAACATGTTGGAAAATGCAAACTGCTAATTCAAGGCAGTGTAACAATGTAGAAGAAACACAAAAGTTCTTCGTGAAAGAAAGATGTGAAACACTAAAATTCTGTGTGCTTCACTTAGCCTTGTTTATAACTTTATAAGCTACAAAATTGTTCATATCAACCACTTCTACATAAAGCATCCAGAGTTTAGAATTGTTTCAAAGTTGCCCTCACCAATAGATGCTCTAAATTTCTAATATCATCAAAAGCACTTTTACTTATTGCCAATATTTTCACATAGTTTTACTTGTTGCCACAACAAAACATGTTTTGCACAATCATGCCTGATTTTTGTAAAAGCATGCACTATAGTTTCATGAAATTATTCCACATTTGTCCATCATTCTATATATTTGACTTATACTTAAAATGAACACATTTATATTGTGTCTAGATTTTGAAAGTAAGCTTCATGTTTTTGTTAGAGTTTACCTATGTTGCTCAGTCTCTGTCCACTCTCGGTGGAGGTGTACCTACAACAGATCTTCACTCCTTTTGATTTCAGTGCACAGTAGAATGGATGTGGGCACAGCAACAGCAGCAGCAGCAGAGAGGTGCTTTAACGAGGATGAGGAGGCACAGTTATGGAGAGAGGTAGAGGGTACATGCATGCACCAGCATTAGTTAATTTCCAGTTTAGTATGGTTTCCAGAATTAGAAGTTCTGTTTTATTTTCAGTAATAGTTCAGTTCTAAGTTAGGAAAGCACATGAATAGAGGAGTTTCCAGTTTAGGCACTTTGCATGATGGTTATCTATTCCAGGAGGAGGAGCATAGATCCCAAGGAGGGCTCATGCATGTATGTGCAATCATCTTCCAGTTGGGGTCCTGCTAATTCATACATGCAAGGAGTGTGCACTTCTCTAGAAGGTTTTGGGGTTAGGGTTTCCTTACCTAACCTGAACACTCCACAGGTGATTCATACCTTTTGTAAACCCTAGCCTTCTTCTAATATTAAAAAAGGCCAGGGTCTTCCACTGATATGCTTAGAGATTTTGAATTTTGAGCTATAGCATTATATTTCTTTTTAGTTAATAGAATACAGATGTATGACTGGACGATTAAGATTTGTACAAGATGTTTGTGTTTCCAACCAGATGTGTTCACATAATCTAGTATTCAGATTTTTTGCAGTTTTGGTAGAAGTTTATCAGTTTAAAGTTTCCTAATTTTAGGGTTTGAATATCTGAGTGCAGAACCTGCTTACCATGATCTGAAAATTAACATCATACGAGAGCATGTTTCTCAAAATCTTCCAGGAATCCATGTATGGAAAGAACAGTTTCCCATGAGAGGGAGTTGCTGGAGGGTTTCAGCAGTGTGATGGCTTTAGTGAGTGAAGCCAATCATGCCTAAGATAGGCACTTGGACCTATGAGGGGTTTGTGAGTGAGATGCCTGTGATACTCCAATGATTGGGGTGTTGTTTTAAACTTTTATCCTTGAGAGGCAATCTGCACCTGTGATAGGTTGATGCTTTCATTTGTCTTTTCCAGCTAATTTGTTGGTTGAGGTGTGTTCCAAACTTCCAACTGTTGCAAATATGACTAGTCTCGGTCTCAAAGTGCAGCCATCTAGAAGGCACTTCCAACTTTACACCTTGGAAGTGCAGATTGCAAATGCTACTGGAGAAGGCTGATCTTTGGTATTTTGTTGAGGTGAAGGCTATAGTCCCTACCAATCCCGCATAGTTTGACAAAAACAACAAAAAGGAAGCCAAAGATAAGGGAATCAGTCGTGACTCTGTGAAGGACCATTTGATCCCTCACATTGCAGAGAAGACAGGCCAGGATATGTATGATGCCTTAATCACTCTGTACCCAAGTGTGAATATTTCTTACGAAATGTTGTTAAAGAAAAAACTCACTGCCACATGCATGAGTGATACAGACACAGTGGCCAGTTACCTTATAAAGATCATCGAGCTTCAAGATCACCTCACTACGGTCGAGGTGAAGGTGGAGAGTGAGGAGTTGAATCTCATAGCATTAAATGGGCTCTCTTCATTTTGGGGCCCTTCTGTTCGGGATGTCTATGCTCACAAGAAGCTTCCCGCTTTTGAGAAGCATTGGGATGTGTTAAACTTAAGACCCAAAACGGATTTCTCCAAAATCCATTTGGGGCCACTCATCAGAGATTATTTGTGCATACATTATGGGATGGACTGATTGGTCAGTCCATCATTCAACATTGACTGCTTGTAAGTAGTATTCAGACTTGGCAAAATGGTCACGAGTTTTTATTGCTGAGGGGTTGATGGTTGGACACGTTTTCAGTGGCAGCAAGTGCCTCATACTGGCAGATTCATTGCAACATTTAGAGCAAGTACAGGAGGTCAAAGACTCCTAAAGGGTATGGTCAGATCAATGCCTTTTTAGTTTCTTGATTTCAAGATTTTCTTTTTTGAAAATTTCACATTTCTTAAGTCATTTCTTCATGGATTGATCATATTTTTAGTTATACCCTTTCTGGAGATGGGGCATTTGGTTCATTTTTTAGGACCCAATATGGAGATTTGTTAATGGTTAGAATTTCACCATGTTCTAAGACCATGAAATTTGGTTCTTTTTGGCATTCTAATTTTAGCAGGATAGTCATATTTTTTAGGACTTGGTGTGGCATACAGCATTCATGTTGAAAAGTTAACTAGGAAAGTGGTTGGACACTTAACCTTGTTTCATGCAGAAGACAAACTCTATTTTTTATTTTGCATGCATTTTTTAATTAAAAGTTTGCATGGTGGGAATTTTGCATGGAACCCTAAAAGTCACTCAAACGATCAAATAAAGTTGAGAAGGAAAAATGGGCACATTAGTGCTATGGTGAGTTCATCTACAGAGAGAGCAAGTGGTTTGCATGAGTAGGGCGAATCAGTGCATGACAGAGGGAGTACATTCTTGAGAAGAGAAAGGCACATTCTGGAGGAGCAGAGGGAGCAGATCTGAGAGGGATTGAACACACTTCTTCTGAGGCTGAGGGAGAATCCATTGGAGGTTGAGTTTGCTTATGAGATAGATCGGATTCATCAGCAAAGAGAGATCAAATATTGATCATACAGAGAGGGGCGCATTTCTGTAGAAGGGGGGTGCCCTTCACTAGAGGAGGGTGAACTCTGTGATAGAGTTCATCAGATCGAGAGAGGTTTCATCAAGACAATGATTCAGACTTTCAGTAGTGGAGGGGCATGAAACCCAAGGCAAAGAGTAGGCAAACCCAAGGAAAAGAATAGGCAGAAGAGTTGGGGCACATTTCCCAAGACGCCCATCAGAGATCAAGATTGAACTTCAAAGTTGGAGGTTCAGATAAGTTTGTGTGATTGTTGGAAATCTTCTATTGTACATGGTTGTAACTGCTTGAGATAATAAAAGAAATACTTCTCTCAGTGGTTTTCCCACAAGGGTTTTTCCAGGGTCACGTTGACCAAAAATACTGTGTCCATTTCATGTGTGTGATTGTTGTTGATTAAAAGAAGTAGATAGATCTCATGTGTTTCATGATATAAATAATTGTTTGTGCTAATATACATTCTCTAGGGTTGAGAATCGGGTTTGGCATCTTGCATGTGATTTAGAGAGACTTGAGACCAAGTTGGGATCTAAGATTTTCTGAGATTTATGAAAAATCTACATGGTATCAAAGCACAGTGTTAGATTAGAGCAGTACACATATTGGATCTACCAGATTTAAGGAGCTGAGTTCAGATCTTTGAGGGTAGATACCAGATCTAAAGAGCAGATATCAGATCTGTAAGCGCAGTGACCAGATCTATCAGATCTGTGAGAGAATAGTCCATATCTGTGAGAAAAACATCAGATCTGTGAGAGCAGAGTCCAAATCTTTGAGAATAAGCATCATATCTATCAGATCTGTGAGAACGGACATCAAATCTATCAGATCTATGAGGATACACATCAAATCTATCAGATCTGTGAGAGTAGAGGCTAGATCTGTGAAAGATCTATCAGATTTGTGCGAGCCAAGGTCAGATCTGTGAAAGAGAGGGATTTCTTGTTCACCAAGGCAGAGTTTGGATTCAGTTTTTAGTTGAGAGGATCATGGAAACAAGTTTGAGGGTTGAGGATAGGTTGGAGGGGGCGGAGAAATTTATCCCTTGGAAAGAAAGGATGGTCTTGCTTTTGCAGGAGTGTGAGTTGTGGGATATTGTGGAGAACACAACAGCAAAACTCATGACAGTGCCTACAGATGCAACAACAAAGGCTACTTATGAGAAAAAGAACATCAAGGCAAAGAGAATAATGCTTGAGGCAATTAAGGACCATGTTCTCTCGCATGAGACTAGTAAGGATAACACTTATCAAATGTGGGGTGCCTTAACCAATCTGTACAAGAGTTCCAATGAGAATCGGAAGATGGTGCTAAGAGAGAAACTGCAGGCCATCAAGATGATCAGAACTGAGAATGGCTACATATCTTACCCATATCACTCGGGAAAGAGATGAGTTAGGAGCAATTGGGGAGAAGATTGAGGACAGTGAGCCTATGCATACAGCACTGAATGGCGTGACCAAGCCATGGGAAATGCTTGTGGAAGCAATTGTGGCAAGAGAAAATCTTCCCAAGTGGGATCATCTCTGGGACGATTTCATACAAGAAGAGACCCAGAGAGGATATATTCATGGGAGCTCTTCTATTGTTCATGACAAGGAAGATGTGGCACTTGCAGCGAAAGGCAAGAAGAAATCCAAGAAGGGTCTCAAGGGAGGGGCAAAGAAGTAGGGTGATCATAAGAAAGACATGAGTAAGGTAAAGTGTTTTGCGTGCAACAAGATGGGGAACTATGCAATAGTGTGTCCTAACAAGAAGAAGAGGAAGAAGAAGCCACAGACTGCAACTTCAACTGAAGTTGATGAGTTCACAGAGAAGTTTGACAAGGAATTTTCCCTCATTACTTGCCATTCATGTAGTTCGGCAGATGTGGATGAGCATTCCACAGAGGAGCGTGATAGGGAATTGTCCCTGATTTCTTGTCATTCGCTGAGTGCATCTACTAACAGTGTATGGTACATAGATAGTGGGGCCTCCAGCCACATGACGAATGTTCGAGTGTACTTTACAGATCTTGCTGAGAGTGGTTTAGATCTCAAGGTGGTACTGGGAGACAACACTTCAATCAGGGCAGTTGGATGAGGGACAGTCTCCTTTCAGAGGGAGTCTAGAGAGTCCATGACAATGAGGGATGTTTTATATGTCTCGGGGTTGAAGAAGAACTTGATATAAGTTTCCACAATTGAGGATAGAGGGTTGTCGGTACAATTTTGAGATGGGAACGTACTTGTTTATCCTAAGGGGTTCATTGATACTACAGCAGTGAGGATTGGAATCCGCGGTGGGAAACTATACAAGATCAGCTTTCAGCTTGATCATACCTTGGCACATAGCAACAGCAGAGATGGTTGACTTGTGTGAGTTGAGGTATAGGAGGATGGGCCACCTACATCATCCAACATTGAGGATTTTGAGGGAGATTGTGACAGGTGTGCCAAAGTTTAGCACAAAGCACAGTGACGTGTGCAAGGGGTGCGCACTTGGAAAGTATGCCAAGACTGCTTTTCCAAGCAATGACAGCAGAGCAACGAGGACGCTTGATTTGGTACATTCAAACCTTTATGGTCCAATGTCAACTACATCATTGAAGGGTTATGAGTACTATGTAACCTTCATTGATGAATTCTCTAGGAAGACCTGGATCTACTTTGTGAAGAGCAAGGAACAAAAAGAGGTCTTGCAAAGGTTCAAAGAGTTCAAAGCTCTTGTGGAGAACTAGAAAGGGAAGAGGATCAAGGCATTGCGATCAGACAATGGGGGAGAGTATACCTCCAAGGAGTTTGATGGGAATCAAGAGGCAGTCGACAATACCATACACACCTCAACGGAATGGGGTAAAAGAGAGGAAGAATGGAGCAATTGTTGGTGCAGCGAGATCTATGCTGCATGATCAGGGTTTTCCATTCTTTCTCTGGGCAGAGGCTTGTAGCACAGTTGTGTACGTTCAGAACAAGAGTCCCCATAAGGTTTTGGGGAGCAAGACTCCTGAAGAGGCATTTATAGGAAAGAAACTTGAGGTTGGGCATTTTAGGATATTTGGATGCCTTACATACTCACATGTCCCTTTGGAGAAGAGGACAAAGTTGGAGCCCACGGCAGAGAAGGGTATCTTTGCTGAGTATGATGAGACTTCGAAGGCCTACCCCATATACATTCCTGCAAGGAAACAAACAGTCGTGAGGTGGGATGTGATATTTGAGGAGGACAAGGCTTTCAAGAAGTCACGTGAGTTGGAGAAGGGGGAGCAGCAGGCTCCTACACCTCAGGGTGGTACATTGCAGAGTTCAGCTTCACAAAATTTAGAGTCACGGGTATCAAGGGTGACAGGTTCACATGTGATAGGTTCCCTAGGTACAGGTACAGGCACAAATACAGAATCACAGGGTGTGGTCAACCAGTTTCAAGTTCACAAGTGATAGGTTCCCCAGGTATAGGTTCACAGAGCACTGGGGATACTACATCGGGTACATAGTCTCAAGCAGTTTATTGGGATGAGGATGAGCAGTTACCTCCACAAGAGGTTACTTCAAGGAAGAGGAAACCCAAGTGGCTTCAAGACACCTTGAAGGAAGCTCAAACAATAACGACTCCCAAGAGGGCTATGAGAGAGAGTAAGGTGCCAGAGAGATTTTGTCGCTATTTGGCTATGGTGAGCAGTATCAATGAGTCTGAGCCATCTTCTTATGAGCATGCAGTAGGCAAGCAGGTCTAGAGAGATGCCATGGTGGAAGAGTATGCTTACATCATGAAGAATGATGTTTGGGAGGTTGTGCCGAGACCTGAGGGGAAGTTTGTGGTGACTTCCAAGTGGCTCTACAAGATTAAATATGTTGCAGATGGCAGCATCGAGAAGTACAAAGCTAGGTCTGTGGCAAGGGGGTTCTCACAAGTAGAGGGAGTCGATTATGATGAGACCTTCACTCCAGTGGCTCAATATACTTCGATCAAAGCAGTGATATCCATTGCAACAGAGATGGATTGGAAGATCCACCAAATGGATGTGAAGACAACATTTCTGAATGGATTCATAGAGGAGGAGGTGTACATTGAGCAGCCAAAGGGCTTTGAGGTCCATGGGAGAGAGTCTCATGTGTGCAGGCTGAGGAGAGCACTGTACAGGCTGAAGCAAGCTCTGAGAGCTTGGTATTCGAGGATAGATACTTACTTGCAGCAGATGGGTTTCCAGAAGAGCGAGGCAAATCCCAACCTCTACTTCATTGTGGTTGGTGAAGATCTACTCATTCTAGTATTGTATGTGGATGACTTGTTTATTACAGGAGCAAAGAAACTCATAATTGGATGCAAGAGAAATCTTGCTTCAGAGTTTAAGATGAAAGACATAGGCTTGATGCATTACTTTTTGGGTACGGAGGATGGGCATATCTTTCTGAGACAGGGAAGATACGCAGTTGACATTCTGAAGAGATTTCAGCTGGAGAACTGTAGGCCTATGAGAACCAACTGGAAGAAGTTGGTAGCTTTTAAGGGAGAGTTGATTGATCCCACTAGGTATTTCCAGCTTATTGGATCGTTGATGTATATGGTCAACACTAGGCCAGATGTGTGCTATGCTACCAATACATTGAGTGTGCACTAGGTGGCAACAAAGCACGTGCTCAGGTATCTTAGAGGTACAGTAGACTATGGACTGAACTATGAGAAGAGGGATGGAGTACAGTTGAGTGGCTATATAGATTTTCAATGGACAAGTAGTGCAATGGACAAGAAAAGCACCTCTAGGTGTTGTTTCAGCTTGAGTTCGGTAGTTGTGTCGTGGTTCAGCAGGAAGAATATATCGCAGCGAGTATGGCTAGCTGTGAGGCTATTTGGCTTCGCAAGATGCTAATTAGTATATTTGATCAGCAGTTGAAGCCAACTGTGATCTACTATGATAATCAGAGTTGCATGAAACTCATGGAGAATCCAATTTTTCACAACAGGTCCAAGCATATAGAGATTAGATATCACTTCATTCGAGATCGTGTTCAGAGGGGAACATTTGAGCTTTAGTATGTGTCTACAGATGAGCAGGTAGTTGACATTCTCACAAAGTCTCTAATGAAGGGCAAGTTTGTTTATTTCAGGGATAAGATGGGAGTGGTGCAAAACACTTTCCTCGTTAAGAGGGAGTGTTGAAAAGTTAACTAGGAAAGTGGTTGGACCATTAACCTTGCTTCATGCAGAAGCAAAACTCTATTTTGAGTTTGTATGCAAAAGTTGCATGCATGCATTTTTTAATTAAAATTTTGCATGGTGGGAATTTTGCATGGAACCTTAAAAGTCACTCAAACAATAAAATAGAGTTGAGAAGGCAAAAAGGGCGCATTAGTGCTGTGGTGAGTTCAACTACAAAGAGAGCAATTGGTTTGCATGAGTAGGGCGAATCAGTGCATGATAGAGGGGGCACATTCTTGAGAAGAGAAGGGCACATTCTAGAGGAGCAGAGGGAGCAGATCTGAGAGGAATTGAGCACACTTCTTCTAAGGCTAAGGGAGAATCCATTGGAAGCGAAGTTTGCTTCTAAGACAGATCGAATTCATCAGCAAAGAGAGATTAGAGATTGATCATACAGAGAGGGGCGCATTTCTGTGGAGAGGGGGCGCACTTCACTGGAGGAGGGCGAACTCTATGATAGAAATCATCAAATCGAGAGAGTTTTCACCGAGACAATGATTCAATAGCAGAGGGGTGTGAATCCCAAGGTAGAGAGCAGGAAGAAGAGTTGGGGCCCATTTCCCAAGACGTAGGTTACGATGGTACCAACACCAGCGTACCTGCAAAGGTGCCCCAGGCAGAGGGTGTCTTTTTTCTGACCAGGAGGGGTGTTTAGCCAGCTTATTCTGAGGTAGGGGCATGGCCAGCCCTCTGGTTTCTCCTTTGGAAGTACTATGGCTTAGTGGCATCGCTGACTGCCTCATAAAAGGTTTTGAAACCCTGAGGTTGGTGTCTGAGGCTTCCAAAGGTGGGTCACTGGGTCACATGACCCCGACCTTGTTTTATCACTCCAGCAGCAGGTTCTTCAGCACTGAGGCATTTGCTTAACCTTCAGAGCACCTCCAGCACCCTCCTAGCCCTCCAGTCCACCAATGCCCTCTCTCTGGGCCCTCCTTCAGGGGATGATGTCATCTTCCTAGGTAGACTGTAATGCTTGATAGGGGGGCGTTGAGGGTTTTTCATCACTGTTGAGCTTAGTTGGGGCATGACGACCCCCCCCCTACACAGTTTGGCCTTCAGTTTGGTCAAATGTGGCCTTGTTCATCCATTTTGCTCATGTTTGGGTCAAATCTGGGGAAAACACCCCAATTTACCCACTTTTATCATTACTTTATATTATTTTTGTTTTAATTTTAAGTCGACATTTTTAATATTAAATTGACTTTATTTCATGTAAAAGTGAGTGAGATCATATAAATTCAATCTCCTCACTTCATTTTTAGACATCAACTCTGGGGATAATTTCATTATGTTTGCTACTTGCCCTAACTAGGGATCTTTGAAGGGATGCGCACTCCTTGATGAAGGTTATTTTGCAAGTTTGAAACATTTCTTGGAAGTTTTACTATTGTTCATGCCATTGCTAAGGTGAGGCTAGAGTTGTTTGCTTAACACATGCACTTGGAGGTATCTATACTTTTGGTTTGATGTCTCTTAGTCAATTTGTATGAAAGTGATGCTTGCTAGGGTTGAATGGAAGCCATTGATGCTTCATTTTGTCTTGATTAGAATTTCATTTTTATCTTTGATCACCCTTGCATTCAAATTTGAGCTTTAGGGCTTCAAGTTTTGCTAGGCTGGGTCTCCTCAACGAATCCTAGAGATTGTTGAGGTCAGCCCTAGTTTCCAAGCTTGCCAAGTACCATCTCAAGGAGGGTAACTCCTCTCATTGATGCCCTAGGGTTTGGTAGATAGTTTTCTTTTGAAACCCTAGGTTGTTCATCTACTTCTAAACCTACATTTTTTATTTTTACGTTGTAAATATTAAGTTAGTTAGGTCGATTTCTTAATTTTCTGAATTAGATGTTATTTTTATGTTAAAAAAACCCTAAAAATTAATGTTAAAAACCTGAACTAAACCTCGTCTCTGCTACATAAAACCCTAACTGCAGCCCTAAAAACCTCCAACGACCTGCCCTTATCCTCCCTTAAAACCCTCTCTCTCCCTTGTTTTGAGTTCGCGCTCCCTCCTAGCATTCTTCACCCCATCGCCCTCTCTTCAAACCTCCAACGTTGTCTCCATTTCCAGCTCGGACCTGTTACCTTTCTACTCCATCTTCGCTACTACCCTCTCCTTCCTTTTCGCAGCTCTTTCCCTTCTCCACTTTCCCTTCCTTCACCACCTGAGCTCTCCCTTCTCTCCATCCGAGCTTGCTTTCCTTTTCCACTTCCCTAACCTGTAGCCTATCCTTTCCCATCATCTCCACCTTCGGCCTAGCTGCTGCTCCTTCTTTTCATAGTCCGAACCCTCCATTCTCCTCCTTCACGGCCTCCTCTCCTTCCATGGCCTTCTTTCCCTATCTCCTTCCCTACATTTTCCCTCCCTCTCCTTCTTCACTTCCCTTATCCCCTTTTCCTTTCCCTTATTCCTTTTCATTTCTCCATCTCTTTGCCTCTGCTGTCCTAATCAAGCCCCTTCCAAGTTTAACACAGGTCTGCAATCAAAGATTGCATACCCTGTGTGTTGTGCCCTAACACCTGCATTATTCACACAGAGAACAAATAGAAAATTCAAAGTTAAGTTAGTATTTCTTTTATTAAATTCTGAGTTATATTGCTCTGCTTTAAGTCTCCTACTTCAGGGCAATTTTATGCTCCAAATTGAGGTATGATTTTACACTTTTTAATGTGTTATCTGCTGCTATAATTATAATTACATACAGATCTTATTCAATACTTATTTGATCTTTGTATGGTTAATGCTGGTTTTTAGCAATTAATGTTCATTACACCTTATGGACACTCGCATAATATTATTGGTGAATAAGTTGTTTTGGTTATCTATTTGAACAAAGGTTAGTTTATGGTGAAAACTGAATGAGGCTAAACGTAACTTGGTTATACCATGCTAATGATACATCTTTGCATGCCTAATTAGTATACCTGGTTGATGAGTGAAATTGAATACCTCATTGCTATATTAAATACAGTCTTATTCACACATCAAATGGTTATTTACTCTTGCTGCTATAAGGTGTTACCAGTACATAGTGAATGACTTTGACAAGCACAACTTAATGCATACATGGTTATTGGTTGAAGTTGGTTTGCAATATAGTCTTTTGATCGAATATTGATATTTGAAATACATGTGTACTCGTTTCTTACATTTCTTTATTGATAAATGATCCTGAATCTACATTTGGTGAATGGTTATTATCTCTTGGCCCACTATTGACTTGCACATTTATACATTCCATTGAGTGATCTAAGTGGATTATTGATTCTAATCATATCTTTTAAGCATTGATCATAATATTATTGACTCCATCTAGGCACTGGTCTAACTAACACTTGCATAGAAAATATAGTTTTTGGTTGTCTCAATGTTCTACAGGATTCCATAAGGATACTTCTCCTTGGAGGTTTCGACTTCTGAAGAAGTTAGAACGGTGACCGAGTTGACATTGGGTCATTGATCTTACTTTTGCTTACTGGGAATCGGCCCTGCTAATTTGCCTGATAACAACGTCCATCAGAGATCAGGCTTGAACTTCAAAGCTGGAGGTTCAGATAAGTTTGTGTGATTGTTGGAAACCTTCTATTGTACATGATTGTAACTGTTTGAGATAATAAAAGCAATACTTCTCTCACTGGTTTTCCCGCAAGGGTTTTTCCAGGGTCACATTGACAGAAAATATTGTGTCCATTTCATGTGTGTGATTGCTATTTATTAAAAGAAGTAGATAGATCTCATGTGTTTCATGTTATAAATATTTGTTTGTGCTAATATACATTCTATGGGGTTGTGAATTGGGTTTGGCATCTTGCATGTGATTTATGGAGACTTGAGACCAAGCTGCGATTTGAGATTTTCTGAGATTTATGAAAAATCTAGAATTCAGTTAGACTAGCCATGAGAGTTGACTTTTAGTTTGAAGTGTGTTGTTATTTTTGAGTTTCCTCTATTTGAAGGCTTTATATTCTTAGAAGCTAGAGCACACTTCATGAGGAGAGTCCTTAGGTGAAGCAACAACTAAGGAAGCTATCTCCAATGTGAAAATCCATCATGGACCATATCCCATGTGCAAACCCATCATAGACCATCCAAGGGCTGATAATACACCATATACCCCCATCTCATGAAGCACCCCCAAACATGGTGTAAACACTTTCGAAGTAACCCCAAAAGCTAACATTCTATTATAGTTTTTTCTTCTTCTATAAATTATTTACAAGCAATGGAGAAGGGTTATCGATTCTTTTTTCTTCCCCCCCTTGCTTCATATTTTCTTTGAGAGAGTGTGATTGTGGGATAGCTATAGAGTGTAGGTGTTGGTTGAATGACTCCACAATCATCATTGTAATTGTTTCCAATCCAATATGGTATGAAGGAATTGAAGAACCTTGGCTTCTCAAAGATCTTTGAGAGTGATTGAAGTGTTCCTACTTATCAAGGACTTTTCTCTTCCAACGATCTTTGGTAATAAAGACTTATCAAGTACTTTCTTGGTGACTGTTACGTGGTACCAGTACCAACGCACCTACAAATGTGCCCCAGGGAGAGAGGGTCATTTTTCTGATCAGGAGGGGTGTTAGCCAGCTTTTTCTAAGTAGGGGTTATGGTTAGACCCTCTGGTTTCTCCCTTGGGAGTGCTATGGCATAGTGGCATTGTTGACTACCTCATGAAAGGGCTTGAAGCCCTAAGGTTGGTGTCTGAGGCTTCCAGTGGTGGGTCACTGGGTCACATGACCCCAACCTTGATTTATCATTCCAGTGGCAGATCTTTCAGTACTGGGGCATATGTCTCTCCTCCAGGTCACCTTCCACACCCTCCTAGTCCTCTAGTTCACCAGCGCCCTCTCTTCTTGGGCTCCTCTTGATGATGACGTCATCCTCCAGGCCAAGCTGCATTGCTTGATTAGGGTGGGGCATTGAGGTATTTTCACTATTATTGAGGTTAGATGGGGCATGACAACCCCTCCCCCTTCGCATTCTGGCTTTCGAAACGGAGTGATATGCTTATTTTTAGCTATTTTAGTCATGTGTGGGTAAATTCTGGGGAAAATGCCACAAATTACCCACAGATTTGATTATTTCATATTATTTTTGTTTTAATTTTAAATTGACATTTTAAAAGGCATGTCGGCCTGCATATTTTTTTTTTATAAAGTGAGTGAGAAAGTGTAAATAGACTTCTCCTCACTTCATTTTAACATAACTTATGGAATTAAACACTATGCTACTCTTTTACCCTTCTTAGGGCTCTTTGAGTGATGCGCACCTCTTGAGGATGGATGTGCTTTCTAGTTTGGAGGCAACCTTTTGAAGTATCTTTTGTTCTTGCTCTTTGTTAAGGTGATGCTAAAGTTGTTTACTTAACACATGCACAAGGAGGTATCTAAGTTCTTCTCTTGATTTCTCTTTCTTAAATGTTGAATGGTGATGCTTGTTCTTGGTTGAATGGTAGCCATTAATGCTGCATTTTGTCCTAGCTAGGTCATTTTCAATCTTAGGTCATTTTCAGCTTAAGTCTCCAAGGTTTGCCCTAACTAGGGGCCCTTTAACCAACTTTTATGGTTGTTGAAGAAGGCCCTAGTTTGCCAAACTTGGCAAGTACCATCTCAAGAGGAAGGCCATCTTCCTCATGCCCGGTTAGAGTAAAACCTTTAAAACCCTAGGCTGGCATTTTCTACATTTTTCAAACCCTAGTTTGTATTTTTGTAAATATTACTACTAGGTTAAACTTGCATTTTCATGTGTAAATTTGCATTTTCATAGTAGAATTAAGGTTAGAATTAGGTCTGCAATTTTATGACAAAAACCCTAAAAATTAAAAAATTATTTTTTTTGCAATTTTTGGCCTCCCTTAAATTTCGGCCCTTCCTCCTATAAATTCGGCCTGCCTTTCTGGTTGCTAAAAACCCTAGGGAGGAATTTTAGGAGCCCTAAAAAACGCAAAATTACCAAAAAAATCCCTAAAAGCCCTAATTTACATGTGTAAATATTATTTTAGGTTAAATTTGTGTGATTTAGGTCTGATTTTTACATTTTTTTGTATATAATTTTCATAAAATTAAATGCTAAAATGCCCTAATTTCTGAAAACCAAACCCTAGCTGCACTCCATATACCTGCACATACAAGGCGAGCAAAAGGGTTATTTTCTACAACATTTCAACGCAATTTCAAAGGTGATAATATCATATAGGAAGGTCTGGTTTTTCATGCATGAAACTCTGAATTTTAGTCTTAAAAGAGGTCTGAAATTTACCTTTCCGAGTGTCTTTACAGTGTTACAATTCTGATGTTAACTTACAAACAGAAATGATGCACTAGTTCACTACCATACAGTATAAAGGGTCTTAATATCAGTTCTAAATCTCGTGATACTTACAAGGTAGTGTATGTACAAATCATGTGCCAATTGTAACCAGACAGGGTGTAAATGAAAGTCTGAAATTTATATGAAAAAGGTCTGAAAAGTGCATTTACATACAGCATGGTTTTCATTGGTTGGACTGATCTTGGTACATAGGGTCGATGTTATTGCTGCTATAAATATGCTATGATATGTTACAGCCTAGGAGATAAATTTTCTAAGTTGATATTACTGCTTTACCTACAGCATTCTAAAGGTTGATTGTGATTTACAAGTGCTACTATGATATTTGCAACCAGCTGTTGCAAATACTGCTTTACTTAATTGTTATATGAGTGCTTTGCTGTTGACACACATTTTACATGTTGGCAAGTGATATCCGATATGTTACTGGTGTTAGTGGATTAATCTTAATACTTAGATAAATGTCCCTACAATAAATTGGATGAACTATGGTTGTGTTACTAACAAATAATCTCTCCTATATGCTAAAAACACAATTGATACACCCTATCTTTGCACATACAAGCAATAAGCCTAATTAGTATGTCTCTTCTATTTGCTTAAAAGGCATTGGTCACTAATACTCTTGTCAAAGAGAGACATAGCTATTCTTGTGCTAAGCTATCCTGCATGCCACATAAGGGCTCTTCCCCTTGGAGGTTCCGACTCTCCAAAGAAGTTGGGGAATTGGCTAAGGTGACAGTGGTCACTTCCCTCATATTTGTCATCGGAGGCTAGCCCTGCTAGTTCAGCCGATAACAGTGCCCAATAGTTGTGTTCAACTGTGTAAGAAATTCCGTAATTTGTAGACCCGTGCTTAGTATAAAATTTAGTAGGAATCAAATAACTTTCATTTTTCCTGCTTGTTTTATTCCATTATTTGTTTGAAATTTAATCATTCAAAACAAACTTATTCAATTTTATTCGATTTCCGTGCATTCTTAGGCACATAGATCCATCCTATAGATTAGTTGATTTTTTCATTCATTTTCATGAATTTCCTGTCGAAAAAAACAGCAAGCTTAACTTGTCAGTTTTTGCCATTTGTGACAAAAAAAGAAGAATTAGCCTCTTTCGCAATTTGTGTGCATAGGAAAAATTTAAAATACAAAAGCAACATTGAATTAGTGCTTTCCTGCATAAAAGCAGCAGAGAACAGTTCGTTGTTCATCTCTATTTACATAGTAATTAATAGTTTTCACTGTAGTTTTGCATTGGTTTGCACGCTGAGCCTTCGTATTATTTTGCATTGTTTTCCATGTGTTTTTAGATCTTTAAAGTGGTTTTTGCCTGCTACCCACACAATCTACTCACAGATTTTTATGCAGAACGGCTGCTTTACTTATCAATTTGAGGTACTACTAATCATCGTTGATTTGCAGTTGACCCCTTAGATCAACTAGGGATACCCCCCTGAAGATAGCAAGCACTAGCTTCGAAATGAGAAGAATTTAGCATAGTAACGGGGGCTTGTTTCCTATAGTAATCCAGACACCACTTTCATTTTGCAAAACAGGAATTTCCAAGAGACATTTTGGCGCCATTGTTGAGAAGTTAGCCAAGCTTTCTCGAAGTACAACTACACACACTGAGGTGAGCAATTTATATTTGTATTTTTATATCTCACTTGGCGATTCCAACTGGGTAGGAACTAACCAAACAGGGCAAAGTGGAGGTTCTAGTAAGGAACTTTTGCTTCTATTTTAATTGTAGCTCCTTTTAGTTCTTCAGTATTCTCCTCCAAGTTTCTAATAATCTTCCTTAGTGTTGACCCAAATTATTCCATAGCACATGCACCTCTTGATTTTACTACCATTCCAGTGTTGAAGTTTGTAGCTCAGACAAGCATTTCCACATGGATTTGTATCTAACCTGTTGGAAATCGTTATTAATACCTCTCAGAACTTTGGAAATTCACTTTATCAAGTTATTAATTATAGTGGATTTATTTTTAGATTAGTTGAGGATTAATTTAATAAAGTCCCTAAGTTTTTGGCACTAGTGATTTAAGTTAATTAAGTGAATCTTAGACTTTGATCTCAAGTAAGTGAGATCTAATCTCAACGACTAAAGTTAGGGTTTTGGTTCATCTCAAGATTATAAAAAGCATCCAAGGTGAGGGGAGAAGACACACAACACATAAGAGAAACTCAGTTGAGAGAATGGTAAAGGACTCCCACTTGATAGTTTGGCAGAGAGAAGAAAGCAACAAACAGAGAGATTTTCCAAGGGGCTGTACCAGCTAAGCAAAGGTTCCAGACTTTGCATAGCAGCGCACAGCAAATCGTACAGCAACGAAGCTGCACAGCAGAATGCAACAGGGCCATACAACAGCGTGCACAAGATCGTATAGCAGCACACAGCAAGGCCGTACAGCAGCAAAAGGCATATAGAAGCATGTAGCAGTGTCGTACAGCAGCGCAGGCCGTACAGCAGTATGGTCATACAGCAGACCGTAGAGGTGGTACAGTATAGCAGGAAGAACAGGGGTTTGCAATGGCAGTTTTTCTAAGTGAGGAATTTTTTGAAGAGGTCATTTTGTCAGGTCTACTATTGTTGCACCAAGAGGAGCAGTTTTGCTAAGTAAGGAATTTTTTGAGGTCATTTTGTCAGGTTTACTATTGTTGCACCGAGAGGAGCAAGGTGCTCTACAACCCAGTATAGGGGAGATGCTGTCACGTAAGTAACGTAACACTACATTACCAAAAATAAGAAGTAATTAAAATATTTATGTCAGCTCATAAAATAAAAATTTATGAAAAGTAATTTCTAAAATCCATGTCGGTCTATAAAAAAAAAAAAAAAAACTTAAACCCAGATCTATCAAGCAAGAGAGGGATCAAATTTCTTAAGTTTAAATAAAAAATAATAATAATAATACACCTCAAGAAATTGGATCCCTCTAGGTGCTTGATAGATCTAGGTTTAAGATGGATCTATGCTGGTTGTATATTCTCAAGCCATTTTCCCAAGAAGGAGCCCTTGTAAGCTTGGAAGTTATTTGAAAAGCTGATTTGAAGGGCAGAAATTCTGTGTAAGTGTTTTAATTGAGCAGATCTGTTTCCATCATTTTGCTTCCGCTATTTAAATTTCTGTTAATTAATCCCAGCAGTATAAATTATTCAATGTGCTGCAAATTTTACTTTCAGCAAGGAAAAACACTAGGAAATTGTTTATCTAGATCTGGGGTTTAGGAATATTAACATCCAAGGCACCCACATTGCACTTCCTGAGAAGTATCGACAGTATCTCCCATGCTTTGAGGGGGATGACGTAACCACCACTAAGGCACACTTTGGATAAATCCGTCATTTTTCTTGCAAATTTGGATATTGTGTATGAAGATGTTAAGATGAAAATACTTGTCCATAGTTTAGAAAGATGAAGCAAGGGATTGGTTTATAAATTTGCCCATTGCATGAATAGCTACTTTCACCATCTTTGTGGGGATTTTAGATATGAATAGATAGACAATATGGGACAGCCATCACTAAACTAGTGTACATTGATTCCTTTTGGAAAGGAAAGCAAGAAGTGTGCACGGTTAGTGAACCTTTGGTAAAGGTTCTCCACTTCGTTGATGGAGATAAGCTCGCAATGGGCTACTTGTATGAGTCCATGGATAGGGCCAAAGAAACTATCTAATCTTATTATGTGGGCAAGAGCACCCTCGGACATAATAGATACAAGATTATCTGGGATTTGATTGATCGCTGATGGACAAAGATGCTCCATCGGCCCATTTATGCAATAACACTTTTCCTCAACCCTACATATTTGTATTCATGCAGCTTTGATTTCGATGGTGAGGTGATGGAAGGGCTCTTGAGTCTTGAGTCTTGACATGTCTCTAAGGGTCGTACCTAAGTAGGAGGGAGATCTATTGGGAGGCTAGCAGACTATTTGGATTTATCGATGCTATAGTTGAAAGGAGTATTTTGATGCCATGTAAACCACTAGAATTTAAAAATTTTATTATGTGTTTTATTTGAAAGTTGAATTATGTCTTGATGAAATGTAATTTAGGTCTTTTGTTTTCTTATTTGTTGTAGATGTTTGGTCGCAAAATTATGGTGCAAGAGCACCAAATTTATGGAAATTTGCTAATGGAACCCAACCAAACATGCAGCACTTCAAGATGTGAGCACACTTGGAGTGTGTTTGAATTTTGAAACAAATACACTCAAAAAAGCGCAACAAGTTAGAACTTCAACTAAGCAATTACAATTATTATAATTTAAATTTATTATCCTCTAATATGGGTATGACCCTCAAGACTCATTAAAATTGTGTATGACCCTCAAGACTCATTAAAATTGTGTATGACCCTCAAGACTCGTTAAAATTATGTATGACCCTCTTACAAGTTGGATTTCCCATGTCTTAATGATTCGGTACATGTCCACTACAATATTTGACTGTGGATGAGGCGGCTGGAGAAGGTATCTAATGTGGAATCCATTTCCTTGGACAATATTAAGATATTGTCTAATTGAAGGGTGGAGTACAAGGCCCTTGTTATGAACGAGGCACCTACATGGTTGGAGGAGGAGTAACAACATGCATAGGTAGTAGGGGAGGAGCAGCAAGAGTGGGGTGCAAAGGAGGACTTTGACATCATGGAGGGTGATGTGGCAGCACCACCTTTTAGACAGGATGGTACAGCTACAACCTCTAGTCGGCATCAAATAGATGATGCAAGAATTTCTAGTGGCAAATGAGCCATGAACTTTTCCCATAAAAGGGAGAGAGGTCATTGATTCTCCATGATAGCTAGCTGTTGAAAATACAGGTTAGATACGTTTTTATCACATATAAGACCCTGATACAAGAACATGTAAACAAATGTAATGCATAATTAAATTTAAACTGAATTAAAATAGAAATAACATATTTTCATCTCTTTCAACTTAATGCTCCATTTGGTCACTGCATTAATGTTGGTCCTCGAGAATCATCAAACGCTAAGTTCAGAAAAATAAAATGAATCTCAAATAACATTTACAGTAAACTAATCATGTACTACATTAAAGAATTAAAACCAACATTTGGATCCAACTTATACTCAGATAGTTCTGAGTTTGATCTTGTCACTGAAAGGACAAGTCAAACTGGTTAAACCATATACGTACCTTGAGAGAGAGAAAAGGTTCAGGTAAAAAATAAGCAGACCTCGAGTTCTTCAATCAATAAGCAAATGACAAGGATAAAAGAAACACACAAGTGCTGCAGACTTCGAAAGGCAAGCACGTAAGTAATTTCCCACACATAAGAACTCACACAAACAGAGACAAGTCAAGGTTGTAATCACACCTGAAGTTTCCCACACATAAGAACTCACACAGACAGAGACAAGTCAAGGCTGTAATCACACCTGAAGTTTCCCACACATAAGAACTCACACAGACAGAGACAAGTCAAGGCTGTAATCACAGCTGAAGTAAATCACAGAGGTAAGAAAGGTCTGAGCAGAGATCAATCTCATGAGACAGGCCCGAGTAAGAAAAGAAATGCAGAGATAAACCTGAGCAGAGAACAATCACGTGAGACAGACTGTGAGAGGATGAACCCGTGAGACAAGCCGAGAATGGATGAGCCCATGAAGCAAGCTGAGAAGGGATGGACCCGTGAGAGAGCAACAAGCACGTGAGACAGATCGTGGATAGGGTGAGCCGTGAACAGGCTGAAAAAAATCGAGGACAGAAATTCGAGCACCAATCTCGTGCAGTGAGCCCCAAGCAAGAACAAAAAAAAAATTAAGGAACAGTAGAACCGTAGTGGCTGGAGCAAACACATGAACAAAGAAGCATGAAGCAAAAAAAATATGGGTGGACTCGTGAAATATGAATAGGAGCAAACCCGAAAATATTACCAGAGAAGAAACAAACAAAAAGGTAAAGCGTGAGCTCACATGAGATTGATGTGGGCATAAGTTTAATAACATGTATATAGTTTTAGAGTTAGAAAACTTAAGGATTAAAAAAAAGGAATAAAGTAAATAATAATAAAATAAATAAAATAAATAATAAAATGAAAAAAGGTCAAAAGATAAAGTACCAATGGTCCAAGGTTTCAAAGAGACAAAATTAGGATAAGACTTAAATGGTCCAATAAAAAAAAACTTTATTAATAAACTCATAAAGTCTTTATTAATAAAATCATAAAGATTTTATTAATAAGACTAAAAAATAAATATTTAATAAATTTATCATAAAGTGAAAAACCAAAGAGTTCAACATCAAGTAAATGGACCAAAAACATAAGTGGGACAAGGGCCCTAAAACAAAACATAAGGTAACTATAATAATACATGGTCCAAAGGTCTTTAATAAACCCTTAGGTAAAAATGCTCCATAAAGTAGGAGTCACCATAATCAAAGGTGCACACAAGTGAGAGTGCTAGGACCAAGTAAAAATAGGACCATGAGTCAACAACCACAAGAACAAAGTGGACAAGCAATTAAATAGGACCAATAAGACCAAAGACTTTTCTCTCTCTCAAGTTACATAGTTTATATATTTTGTCATCACTGTATAAGGAAGAAGATCCAAACGGATGGTACAATCCTTTTGTCCTTAACGTTGCTCCTAAGGGTTAGGTACTAGAGACATCGTCAAGGGGTGGCCAGTCCCTTGAGAAGCAACCTAGCAATAACCGATTAGGAGAGAAGACAACAATATCTTCCATTCTTAATGAATGGCTTTCAGCCCAAGGCTGAGCCTTAGTCCTAGACTGGGATATGTTGATCAACCATCTGGTCCATGACCAGGATCTCCATTCTCCCAGAGAATGGTCCTCAGCCTCAAGTTGAGCATTCAGTCCTAGATTGAATGTTGATCAACCATCTACAGGACCTAGGATGTCTCTATCTCAACCTGCAGGATCTGCTTGGTCATCATGACCAAGAAACCATCTGGTTCTAGACCAGAATACCCTAGAGACAAATAGGGGCCCTAGCCACATGCTAGGGACTTTGCCATGGCATCAACCTACTTGGTCCTCAACCAAGAACCCTAGGAGACAACTGGGGGGCCTAGGGTACCTTCTAGGGTCTTACTCATACTCTGCCTGGTTAACTTGACCAGGAACCCTAGTCAACTGACTAGGGTACCATTCTCTCTGAGAATGGGTCTCGCAGCTGCACTAAACAAATCGACACTAGCTACTAGATTTGTCAGAAGATTCATGATGATGAAATAAATTTATATTGATGAAGTCATTTTGTATTGGTTATCTACTTTTGAGTCCTTGATTGGACCGCTATCAAGGTTCAAGATTTAGTATTGATTTTGATGTATCATTTTTTATTTGGCATCCACTACATCATATATATTGGTGTTTTTCCTATATTTATGTGCCACATGTTTATTTGATGTTGTTGTTGATTTATATGTCTGAAAAAATCGAAAGAAAAAAATGAATTAATTTTGTATTTTTTAATGCTTGCCGCGGTTTGTCGATTTTTTCTAATTTTTTCCCTAATGTTGCCAAGAAGTTCTATTTTGGACCCCCCCAATCAATTTTTTGCCGATGTCGATGTTTACAACGATGAAGAGGAGTACCAATTGTCAAATAGTCTCAAATTTCAATGGTCTCATGAAAATGGAATTTGAAACAGTTCGTGACTTTAAAAATGGATTCTCTAAGTGTTATGCAAGGATTGATGCATTACTCAAAAGATGTTTGTGCTTTAGAATTGTATTTTCATGCTTTTAATTTTAATTTTGGTTTCCTCTTCAAAAAATTATGCAAGACAATGCCTCAAGAAGATTTAGAAAATGCTTATGTTCTTGTTGAAAGCTTAGAAATATATCTTGATAAATCTAATCAAAATGATAGTACTTGTGAAGAGTTGTCCAACTATAGAAGATATCCAATCTAGGTACATGTGAAGAAGATTTTGATGATGAAGAGGACTTGTTTAAGAAAGAGCATGATTCTAGAGCAACCTTGTCTTTTGATCTTGCAGAAGAAATGTTATGTTATGATGTTTCTAATATGACTTCTACCATTCCTTTATTCGTTGACCTTGATGAGGAATCAAAAGATGTAGTTGAGAATGTTATTAAAGACAAGGAAGATATGCTTATTTCTTCAAGTAGTATGTTTGATTCGAAACCAAGAGACTTAACATGGAACCTATGAGCCTAGTGAAAATGTTCCCTATATTTCTGATTCCATTGAAAGAATACTTGAGAAAGAAAAGAACATGCACCAAATTAATTTTGAGGAATTGAGGATTTACCATTCTTTTCTGTGATATTGTTAATTCAAATAGCGCTTTATGAGGAGCTTCAAGAAGATCCAAAAAGCAATGATTTTGTGCATAATGATCATGAAATTTGAAGAGTTGCGTTTATAGGTGGATTTGTTGATTCCTTCCAATAGTTATGGTAAACTAAGAAGGGCAACAAATCAGCCATGCAAACTTGAATCAACATAAACAAGATTGGGTGACCGATTCAGTACCGAACAAGCCGAGTTGGTGTCCGATTCGGACGGTTCGTACCCAACCGATTGAGTCGAACACCAACTCAGTCGAGTCTCGTCCTAAACCAGTCAAGTTGACTGTTAAAAAAATAATTCACTCTGTTCAGTTAGTAGTATTTGGTAAAGACTAAATGGTAATATTAAATTCTTAAAGTAAAAATGACATTCTCCTTATCTTTCATTTTCTATCCTTTTACATCAATTTTTAACATTACCATTAATTGTTTCAGGATGTTTGAGAGTGGTTCCAACCTCATCAAACTTCATATGCAAAAAGTAGAATTTTAGATCCCATTCAGAATTCAACAGACTTAATAGTTTTCAAGATTTCAAGATTGCAAAGTTTCCACCAAATTCTATCATGTATCAGGGTATGGGATTGGCATTTAATCAAGCACATCAACCCCTCTATATACCTTGATGTTGGTGGTGTTGATTGTTAAACTCCTCTGTCATGACCTTAATAAAAATGTACTCTTCACTCAAGCAAAATCACTTATTACGCATGGGAAGCTTTTTCTATCTTATTTTAACGATAGGATTAGGAAGTTTCATCAAAACTGTAGGGTGTTGAGTCATTGACTAATGTCCTTGTAGGATCAACTTTATGATTCAAGGTAGGGGGAAGGGCTAGATCCTAGAGAAGGTTAGATCATGTAGGGATACCCCCTTGAATTTCGAACACACTGACTTTAAGTGAGTGTAATCAAGTGAGGTAGTAGTGACTAGTTTCCTATAGTTATCTGAACTCCACTTACCTTTCGCGGGATGGGAATTTCCGGGTGATAACAAGATGATTTCATCCAGGTGGAGACCAGACTGGACACTATTTGAGACAAAGTGGAGGAAAGTTAGAAGCTACCCTCATCAAGAAGATAGGGAAAGGTGGTAAGAAAGGAAGAACAAAAAAGGTCAAAAGGGAAAGAAGGAAGATTCAGGTTCTTTGAACTAGGGAAAGAAAGACTTGAGTCACATGAAGTGTTTCATGTGCCACAATATAGGCCACTATGCTTTTGAGCGCCCCAAAAAGAAGAAGGTGAAGGGAAAGTAACAGCAAAAGCAATTTGCAGGGAGTGTAGAAGCTTCGGCTGAAGTCAATGAGTTAAACTTAACATCTAGGCTTGATACAAACTTCTCCATGGTTTTGTGCCTTTCCACTAACACAATTTCTAGTGTTGGGTGTTATATGGATAGTCAAGCATCCATAATATGACTTTTAATAAGAAGACATTAACAAACTTAAGGACTAGGAGGTAGGCATACAAGTGGAGTTGCAAAATGATGCCACTTATCTAGTTATTAGAATGGGTTATGTCTCATTTTGCATGCCCTCATGTGATGTTATCGATCTAAATGATGTCTTATACGATGCCAACTTAACAAAGAATCTTCTTTTAGTGCCAGTTGTTATGGTGGTACCAGCACCAGCGCACCTGCAGAGGTACCCCAGGGAGAGGGTGTCATTTTTCTGACCAGAAGGGGTGTTTAGCCAACTTTTTCTGAGGTAGGGGTTATGGTCAGACCCTCTGGTTTCTCCTTTGGAATTACTATGGCTTAGTGGCATCGCTGACTGCCTCATGAAAGGGCTTGAAGCCCTGAGGTTGGTGTCTGGGGCTTCCAGGGGTGGATCACTGGGTCACATAACCCCGACTTTGTTTATCACTCCAACGGCAGCTTCTTCAGCACTGAGGCACATATTTATCCTTCAGAGCACCTCCAACACCCTCCTGGCCCTCCAGCTCACGAACGCCCTCTCTCTGGGCCCCTCTTATGATGATGACGTCATCCTTGAGCCAGGCTGTGATGCTTGATTAAGGAGGGGCATTGAGGGGGATTTTCATCACTGTTGGGGTTAGTTGGGGCATGACGACCCCCCCTTCGCAGTATGGCCTTCAAAACGGTATGATATGCTCATTTTTAGCCATTTTGCTCATGAATGGGTCAAATCTGGATAAAACACCCCAATTTACCCACTACTTTGATTATTTTATATTATTTTTGTTTTAATTTTAAGTTGACATTTCTAATTTCAAATTGACATTTTAAAAAGGCATGTCGGCTTGAATTTTATTTTATTTTTGTAAAGTGAGTGTGAAAAGGTATAAATAACTTTTCCTCACTTCATTTTTACACATCAACTTATGGGATTACACTTTTATTTCTGATTTTTGCCCTCACTAGGGCTCTTTGAGTGATGTGCACCTCTTGAGGATGATTATGCTTGCTAGTTTGGAGACAAATCTTTGAAGTCTTTGCTCTTGTTTCTTTGCTAAGGTGATGCTAAGAGTTGTTTGCTTAACACATGCACAAGAAGGTATCTAAGTCTTTCTCTTGATGTCTTTTTGTTAAATGTTGGATGTATGCTTGTCTAAGGTTGAATGGTAGCCATTGGTGTTGCATTTTGCCCTAGCATAAGTCATTTTCTAGCCTTTAGTTACCCTAGCATTGTCAACTTGAGTTTTAGATCTCCAAAGTTTGTCTTAGCTAGGGCATCATCAACCAACCCTTGTAGTTGTTGAAGAAGCCCTAGCTTTCCAAACTTGGCAAGCACCATCTCAAGAGGAGGGCCATCCTCTTTGATGCTTTAGGGTTAGGTGAATTTCACTAATAAAACCCTAAGTTGTTCTCCTACATTTCTAAACCTAATTTTTTGAGTTTGTAGATGTTGTAAATACCAGCTTAGATCCAAATCCTAGGCTCTATCAAGCGCCGAGAGGGATCAAATATCTCGAGGTGCAAACCTCTCCTTGAATAGCTCCTTGAGTGCAATACCTGAGCCACCTAATCCTAAGCTCTAAAGTCTCTAGTTTAAGTCTCATATTTACTTTTTACTTTGTATTATTCTTTTTTGTTTATGGCCAACATAATTTTTATTACTTTTTACTTTGTATTATTATTTTTTGTTTACTTTGTATTATTTTGTTACTCGACAAACACTCTAAAGTCTCATATTTACTTTTTACTTTGTATTAAAAGTAAAAAGTAAAGTCTCTAGTTTAAGTCTCATATTTACTTTTTACTCTGTATTATTCTTTTTTGTTTATGGCCGACATAATATTTACCACCTAATCCTAAGCTCTAAAGTCTCTAGTCTCTAGTTTAAGTCTCATATTTACTTTTTACTTTGTATTATTTTTTTTGTTTATGGCCGACATAATATTTATTACTTTTTACTTTGTATTATTCTTTTTTTGTTTACTTTGTATTATTTTGTTACTCGACAAACACTCGACTCACAAGATCTCCCCCATACTGGGCTGTAGAGCGCCTCTCGGCGCAATTATCTTACCTTAGATTTTTTAATTTTATATGTTTTAGGTTAAATTTTGAGTTATTTGTATTTTTTTAAATTCTTACAAAAACCTAATTTTAAACACTAAAATCCCCAGTTTTGCCCTAACTGCAGAAATCGCAGACCTAAAACCCCTAAGCCACCTACCCCTTGGCCATCCCTCTCTTTCGCCCTTCTCCTCCTAGCACTCGGTCTCCTCTCCTCTACTCCCTCAAGCCTTCGGACCCCCCTTTACACTCCCTCGATGCCCTTCTTTGATTCCATAGCTCGGTCTCCCTTTAAACTTCGGGTCTGCTCCTCTACTTCTCCCAAAGTCCACGTCTCCCTTCCTCTCCATCCATCCTCCTCGCTGCCCCCTTTTCTTTCATCTTTCCTACCCACGGCCTTCCTCCTTTTTCCTTTTGTTCCCATCTTCTTCCACTTTCCCATCTCCCATTTTCTCCCTTCTTCCCATCGCCCTTTGCCTTCCTCCTTTCCATCCATCCCATCCTCCCAACTCCCCTCACTTCCTCCTTTCCATCCATCCCATCCTCCCAACTCCCCTCACTTCCTTCCTTTCATCTCGGCCCCTCCTCTCATCTCTCCTTCCTTCTTCCCTGCTGCCCTATCCGAACCTTTATTTCACCTTCACACAGGTCTGCAATATTGCAGACCTTGTGTGTTAACCCTAGCTACCCCTTATCACCTGCCACACACACAAAATAAACGAAGTTGAGTTAGTATTTTTATGGTCTATTTTAGTACACCTATTGTTTACATTTTGGAGTTAGGTCATCTGCCTTTTATCCATTTACTGTGTGTAACTGTAACTCTGATTTTTACTTACAGCAAGCACAAAAACTATCTTAAACGTACAGTTTAGTCTTCTTTGATTAGGCGAGTACTTGGTCTGGTTGAAGTTAGCTTGGCATTTGTTGGGGAGCATTTAGTGCTGATATACTTGCTACTTAACTCCTTTAAACTGATAACATACCAAAGTTAGAATCTTGGCTGATTGGTTAGTAGTGACTATTGGATTTTTATGTTTATCGTATGATATTGAATGCTAAAGTGAATGACATGGCTTTGACTTGGACACTTGTGATCGGATATAAACACTTCTTGTAATTGAATACTTTGCAATCAGACATTTGGTTTATGTACATTGTGGTTAATGAATGTAATACTATCATATCTACTCTGTGGCATTGCCGTATCTTTACATACAGATCTGAAGGTTATATTTTGGGTGAATTAGCTTAGCATTCATTTGATCTTTGCATTGTTAATGCTGCCTTTAATGATAGTTGCTTATTGGTTATTGGTGAGAGTTATTACATACTCCATAATACTTCTCTGTTGCATGCTAAACTGGTTGAACTTACCTTAACTTGGTTACACTTAACTAATGATACATGTTTATAATTAATTGGTGAATGAGATGACGTTGCATCTCATTGAATGATATACTCACATTGATCTTCTGTGGGATTGATGGTATAATTGGTTGATCTGGGCACTTTAATGAATGTTCCTTATCTTTCTCATACCTAATGATAAACTGCATGTCCTCTTCATTTATTAATTGACTCCATTTAGGCACTGGTCTAACTACAAATTGCATAGAGAAGATAGTCTTTTGGTTGCATCAGTGTTCTACAGGTTATCAAAAGGATACTTCTCCTTGGGGGTTCCGACACCCTGAACAAGTTAGAATCGTGATCGAGGTGACATTGGATCACTTTTCTTATTTTTTGCTTATCGGCAACTAGCCATGCTAGTTTGCCCGGTAACACCAGCAATGACAAATCTTAGAGGTGTGGCTTAGTTTGATGATCAGCAAGTCATTATCATAGATCACCAGCAATGACAAATCTTAGAGGTGTGGGGCTTAGTTTGATGATCAGCAAGTCATTATCATAGATCACAACCCTGATCCTGATCAATTTTGCCCAAAAGTGTGCAAGAGGGTCACCTGTACAGGTTGCTTGTTAATCTGATCAAATATGCAGATTTAATGCACGACAGTGAAGTTTGTGTGAGCTTTGGCACAAGAGATTTGGTCAGCTACACTTTGGAGCATTACCTCTGTTTACGATGTGGTGCAGGAATTGCCAAACTTCAAGATCGAGAAGACAAAAGTGTGCAAAGGTTGTGCACTCAACAAGCCAAGACTGTTTTCCAAAGCAATAAGCATAGAACAAAATGGATTCTTGATATGATTGAGTCAAATGTGTGTGGACTAGTGACTTCAGCTTCACTACTAGGTAACATTTATTATGTTTCTTTCATTGATGACTCCTATAGGAAAACCTAGATTTGTGGACCAGTGACTTTAGCTTTACTGACATTTAATATTTATTATATTTCTTTCACTGACAATTCCTCTAGGAAAACCTAGATTATTTTATGAAGACCAAGGATGAAGTCTTTTGAAAGTTCCAAGAGTTTAAAGTTCTTGTGGAGAATCAAACATATAAGAAGATCATGATACTGGGGTCTAACAATGGAGTAGAGCACATCTCCAAGAACTTTGATGCCTTTTGCAAGGAAGTAAGAATCAAAAGGGAGCTAACAATACTTACAACCCTTAGTAGAATGGGGTTGCATAGAGGAAGAATAGGTCCATCACAAAGACAATAAAGGCTATGATTTATGATCTAAATATGCCAATGTGTCTTCGAGAATAAACATGTAGTACAACTATCTACATTTTGAACAGGCAACCTCATAGGATCTTGAAGGACAAGACACCAAAAGAAGATTTTCTTGGTGAGAAACCACAAGCATCACACTTATGTTTTTGGTTGTCCCATAGAATGGGGTTGCATAAAGGAAGAATAGGTCCATCACAAAGACAATAAAGGCCATGCATGATTCATGATCTAAATATGCCCATGTGTCTTTGAGAATAAACATGTACAACTATCTACATTTTGAACAGGTGACCTCATAGGATGTTGAAGGACAAGACACCAAAAGAAGATTTTCTTCGTGAGAAACCACAAAGCATCACACTTTCATGTTTTTGGTTGTCCTGTATCTATCATATCTTGATGAGAAGATGTCTAAGCTTGAACCTTCTAGCATGAAGGCTATCTTTGTTGAATACAGTGAGTCCTCCAAGGCTTACAAGTGAGTTGAGATGTGAAATTGATGACGATGTATGAGCCTTTAAGTCACAAGAGCCTCCTATAGAGGCAGAGGAGGGTAAACAAGTATTGTCCCAAGTTTTGATCTGTAAAGTACAGTGAAACCAAATGCATTTAAGCCAGGATCCAATGTAGGAGCATATACCTCATTACCACCAAGTATAGCAAGAAAGCCTAGGTGGCTTACCTACAAATTGCAAGAAGCATGGCAGCAAGTAGAGGCACCCAAGATTTCTTTTTGGGTGAGTCATCCACTAAGAAATTTCCTAATTATGTTTTATTGTTGTCTTCATCATTGATGCATACCCTTCTAGTTTTGAAAAGGCAAGCTCAGATTAGGTATGGCGAGATGCCATGGTGGAGTAGTATAACTACACAAAGAACAATTTCTGGGAGATTGTGTCAAGACCAGTGCAGAAATGAACGATTAATTCCAGGTAGTTGTAGAAAGCATGCAATTGATGGAAGGCTGAAGCATAGAGAAGTGCAAGGCCAAGTTCATAGCAAGCGGATTCTCCCAAAGAGATGGAGTTGACTATCAGAAGAGATTTGCTACAGTTGCCAGATATACTTCCATCAAAACCATTCTGTCTTGACTCTTTAGCATCAATTTTTGGTTGGTCTTTATACTAGATGGATGTAAAGACTACTTTTCTTGATGCTCTAATTGAGGAGGAAGTATACATAAATCAGCCAAGGGGTTATGAGGTGCATGGGCGAAATACCCAAGTCTGCCAGTTGAAGAATGTCCTTTATGAGCTGAAGCAGGCACCCTGTGCATGGTGCACTGGATTGATAAGCGACTTCACCAAGACTACTGCAGATCCTAAACGTTATTACTTATTTGATCAAATCAATATGCTCGTCTTGGTCCTATATGTAGAATCTAGATGCCCTGACACTTACAGGTAGTTCTAAGAAGCTCATTGCATTGTGTAAGACAGAGTTGGCCTGCGAATTTGACATGACTAACATTGGCCTTGTGCATTATTTTCTAGATATAGACATTTGGAAAGGTACAAATGAGGTCTTCCTTGGGCAAGGGAAGTACACAGTCGAGATCTTGAAGAGATTTTAAATATTGGATTGCCAACCCTTGGCCACTCATATGGTTCCAAATCTGAAGTTATATGTTGATGACTCGGCATTGGTAGATCATTTTATATTTATAGAGTGTTGAATGGTTCCCTTATGTATCTAGTAAATACCAGATTTGATATGGTATATATTTTGCAGTAAATACTTTGAGCCAGTTCATAGTTGAACCTAGGCAAATTCATTGGATTGCTGCAAAGCATGTGCTCCAATACTTGAAAGACGCAATTCATATTGGCTTGAAGAGTGTGGGAGATGATGAGTTGATGTTGCAAGGTTTAATAATTCTGACTGGGTAGGAGATGCAAGAGCTAGAAAGAACACTCCAAGTTTTTCTTTCAGCTTAGGATCAGGAATTCTATCCCAGTTCAGTAGGAAGCAGGCAGCAGTTGCACTCAATCCAACAAAAGCAAAGTATATAGCAGCCAGCTACACTAGTTGTCAAGCCATATGGCTTCACAAATTGACAGCAGAGTTGATCAATCAAATGTTGAAGCACACTATGTTGTATTGTATTTGTGACAGTTAAAGTTGTATCAAACTCTTTAAAAATCCAATATTTCATGATCTCCAAGCACATAAATATTCAATACCATTTCCTTAGAGACAAAGTTCTAAAGGGAGCAGTGGTTCTTGAATATGTTCCATCAGATTCATAGGTTGCAAAGATTTGACAAAGCCCCTGACTAAGGGGAAGTTTGGGATGTTGAAGGAAAGCCTTCGCCTGGTGGTGTGAACACTTTCATCGCAAACAGGGAGTGTTAGAGTTTGCCTATGTTGCTCAATCCATGTCCACCTTCAGCAGAGGTGCACATACAGCAAATCCGTGTTCCTCTTGATTCCTATGCACAAAAGTGTAGATCTTGGCATAACAATATGGATGTGGGTGCTTTAATCAGGATGAAGAGGCATGGTCATGGAGAGAGGTAGAGGGCGTATTTAGTATGCACCAACCTTAGTTGATTTCCAGTCTAGTATGTTTTCCAGAATTAGAAGTGTTGTTTTATTTTTAGTATGAGTTCAGTTCTAAGTTAGGAAAGCACATGAATAGATGAGTTTCTAGTTTAGGTATTTTGAAGTTTGCATTATGGCTATTTATTCCAGAAGGTGGGATGCAGATCCCAAGGAGAACACATTCATGCATGTGCAATGTTCTCCAGTTGGGGCAGACTAATCCTGGCAGGTTTATCCATGCAAGGAGGGCACACTTCTCTAAACTGTTTTAGGTGTAGGGTTTCCTTACCTAGCCTGGGTGCCCCACAGGGGTGATTCATACCTTTTGTAAACCCTAGCCTTCTAATTCTATAAAAGACGGGTGGGGTCTTACACTGAGTCTTGAGATCATTAGAGATTTTGAATTTCAAGTTAAAGCATTGTATTTCAGATTTCTTTCAGTTAACAGAATACAGATGTGTGATTGAGT
The DNA here is from genome assembly GCA_027924585.1 of Larix kaempferi. Classification (NCBI taxonomy): domain Eukaryota; kingdom Viridiplantae; phylum Streptophyta; class Pinopsida; order Pinales; family Pinaceae; genus Larix; species Larix kaempferi. Next base: position 295,224 of record BSBM01001108.1, on the reverse strand, counting down.
GATACAGAGTTGTACTAGCTGTCTGTGTTTTCAGTGTGAAGTGTTTGTAGTGTTGTTGTAAATGTAACTTCGGAAGATACATTTGTATTTTATTATTATATTATTATTGTACTTTTATTGTACCTCCATCGGAGATGTTTTTCCTCCATTCGGGGATGTCATTATTGTATTTGGTCATACTAGAATATCGAGGTAAAACCTCCATTGTAAGTCGGGACAATAGTTCCCCAAAGGTCAAATGTAAATTGTATTTTTGAGTCTCCCTAGGAGAGGTCGGCCCAGTTAGGTAAGTGAGGTCGGCCCCATTGAAGAATTAGGTCACCCGCACATAAAGTATAAATAGAGAGAGTCACTCTCTCATTTGACACTTACACTCACTCAAGCAAGTTCGCACTAAGTAAGAGAGAAGACAAGTTTGTTGGAGGAGAAAGAGAGAGAGCTACAGAAGACATCTTATATTTTGGGTTTTCCATTTTGCTTGATATTGTGCTAGTGACGAATCTATCTCTGAGGAAGTTGCGGGGTTTTCTCCTTTATGGTTTCCCCGAGGAAAATTCTTGTGTCTTTTGTGTTTTGTTGTGCTTGTCTATCTTTCAGTATAAAGATCTAACTAAATTGAATTAAAGTGCAAACTCTAACATGGTATCAGAGCCAATCTGAAAAAAAGGTATTGTGCAGCAGCAGGAAACTAGGGCTTCCTAGTTCAAGGTCTTCTCACCACAAATCATCAAGAAAAGAGGGCTAGGCTAACTCGCCCTAGGAGGGCGCATCTTTTGGAGGAAGCAAAATCTAGTTTGGAGAAGTCTCATTTTTGACCCAGTCACTGGGGCTGGGAGAAACTAGGGCTTCCTGTTTCGGGCACCTTCCTCCACAGATCAGCTTGAAAAGGAGGTCAATTCAACTCGCCCTAGAAGGGCGCATCTTCCTATGAAAGAAGAAATCAAAACCGAGAATTTTCATCTTTGGCTTTGTCACTACTGCCGAGGAGAAAACTAGGGCATCAAATTTTGGGGGTTTACCTCCACCAATCCAAGCAAAGGAGTACACTGGACAACTCTTCTTGAGGAGGCACATCTTCCTGTCCAATCAGAAGTTCAAAATTCCAAATTTGGAAAATTAGGGTTTCTCTAACAAACCCTAGCTTTGGAACCAGGTTGGGCATCTCAAATTGGTAAGATCTAATTCTTTGTTATTTCCATTTGAGGTTCTCATTTCAAAATGACAAATCACACCAAGCTTGAGGATAAGCTTGAAGGAGTTGATATCTTTCGAGCATGGAAGTATAGGATCTCTCTTGTCCTAGAAGAAAATGACTTGGACAAGTATGTCAACGAGGAGGTTCCAGAACCAGAGGGAGAAGAGGCAAAAGCAATCCACAAGAAGAACTTGGTCAAGGCCAAGAGGATTATTGCAGACTCCATAAAAGATCATCTAATCCCTCATGTATCATCCTTGAAGACTCCCAAGGAGATGTTCGATGCTTTGACAAAGATATTCAAAGGGAAGAACATCAATTGGAAGATGAATCTAAGGAACCAACTCAAGAATGTGAAGATCCAACACTCAAAGACTATGCATACTTCACAAGGGTTACTCAAATCAAGGAGCAACTTGAAGCAATTGAAGACAAAGTAGAAGAAGGAGAGATTGTAATGACCACCTTGAATGGTCTCCCAAGATCATGGGACTCATTCATTCAAGAGATATGTGCCAGGAAGAAACTGATCACCTTCAGCAGACTATGGGAAGAATGCACCCAATAAGAAGCTCGACTAGTAGCAAGAGAAGAGAAGATGGGAGCAAATGATGACCAAGCTCTAAGTACTCACACAAAGAGAAATCACAACAAGAGGGAGGACCATCATCACAAAAGATCCAAAGGCCCAATAGGAATCATGGAGCTAGAAGAGATCTCTCTAGCATCAGATGTTTCACATGTGATAAGAAGCAACATTACTCAAGAAATTGTCCCAGGAACCAAGGATCCTCCAGGTTAACCAACAAGAAGAGGCATCATGCACATACTGTAGAAGGTGATGAACCCGCAAGCAAAACAACAAAAGAAGATTCTTCAAGTGATGAAGAATATGTATTGTAATAAATGAAGGTAACCAATTACAAGGGTTCATTCAGAAGGTTCCACCTCATAAGGTAACACTAGAGATGACTTTCAATATTACATGAAAGGAGTAGGAGAAGCTCCTACAAAGTTGGACACCAGAAAACAAATAAAGATCAATGCTCTATGGAAGAACCTCTCATCCATTTCAGCATTGTTTAAGATACAAAAGTAGGGACACACAGAGTCTACTCCAGTACAAAGAACAAGTGATCTACGGTGTAGAATACTTGCTCAACATTTCCGATCACAAGCAAGAAAGGCACAGGTTCTCGGAATCAGACGATGAAGTAGAACACACTCTCAAAGACTCCAATAGTTCCTACAAGGAAGCAAAGATCAAGAGGGAGTCCACCCAACAACCAAACAAAGATAAGTATTTGAATTGTCATTTCTTGTATATCTAACTACTTAAATGATATTGTTCAGTTGTGTACATACTTACTTACGTTCCTAGATTTAGGATGTATATTATGCATATTAGAGGAGTTGCATTGATGAACAGAATACTACTAATATGCAAGTAATGGGTAAGTGGCCTATGGTACTGTACAACATTCCATTGCTACTTATCGAGAATGAAACCTCTTTGTTGACATGTTGGGAGTAGTGTATGCTCTTAATAATGTTCTGGTAGAGATGGAAGGCACATAGAAAGTTACTGTATGAATACGGGATATGAATGAATGTTGTGTTGAAGCATTGGCTAGGATAGTTTCATGACTGTGTGACCTATGTCTTTATACATAAGAATTTGTTTTGAAAATTATGAAATGTTTCTAACCACGCAACTAAATTTGACTTGTAGGAAAGATCGTGTACCATCACCTACAAGAGAGACTTGTTTCGAAGAACAAGTGACGATGATTCAGCTATAACATTCAAGAAGATTTATGAATTCAAGATGAAGAAACTGAAGAACCTGAAGTTCCCAGAACCAGAGACATAGTTATGGAAGAGACAATCCACGAAGATCACCAAGACCATGACATGACAGAACCGCAAGAACCTGTAGATCCACCTCGCGAGAAGAACTCCCACAAGAGAAGACCAACATGGGCACGTGAAGTAATACAAGATGAAGAGAGGTATGGTGCTCCAGTTGGGATACATAGAGAAAGCAAGAGACCCAGACCATACTCCAGTTATGTGGCCGTACTATGTGACATCATTGATAAAGAACCTCCCATCTATGAGGAAGCATCAGAAATGAAGGAATGGAAGGATGCCATGATCGAGGAGTACCAGTCGATTATGAAGAATGATGTCTGGGAGATAGTTCCAAGACCAATAGGGAAGTCTGTTGTGACGTCGAAATGGATCTACAAGATCAAGCATGTTGTAGATGGTAGCATAGAAAAACACAAGGCAAGATTTGTGGCACATGCCTTCTCCTAGAAAAAAGGCATAGACTACGAGGAGACATTTGCACCGGTAGCAAGATACACTTCCATCAGATCTATACTTGCATTGGCTGCAGTAATGAAATGGAAGGTACACAAGATGGACATCAAGACAACATTCTTGAATGGTGTAGTTGAAAAGGAAGTGTATGTGGAGCAGCCACTGGGATTCGAGACACATGACAGACAGACTCATGTGTGCAAGTTGAAGAAAGCCTTGTATGGCTTGAAGCATGAACCCAGGACATGATACGATAGGATGGACAACTTTCTGATGAGCTTAGGCTTTACCAAGAGTAAAGAAGATTCCAACCTTTACTTCAAGGTTGAGGGCAGAAGACCAGTGATACTACTACTATATGTAGATGACATGTTTGTAACAGGGGAAGATGAGCTCATCACAGATACAAAGAGAAGGCTTGCCGTAGAGTTCGAGATGAAGGACTTGGGAATGATGCACTACTTCTTAGGCATGGAGGTGTGGCAGAGTGCAGATGGGATTTTCCTTGGTCAAGGAAAGTATGTAGTGGAGATTCTGAAGAGGTTCGAAATGTTGGACTGCAAGACAATGGCCACACCTATGGCATCAAACTTGAAGCTACTATGTGACACTTCTTCAAAGACAGTTGATGCCACAATGTATAGGCAGATGATTGGTTCGTTAATGTATTTAACGAACATGAGGCCAGACATATGCTTTGCTGTGAACACTCTGAGCCAGTTCCTGACAAATCCGAGACATGTTCACCTGACAGCTGCAAAACATATATTGAGGTACCTGAAGGGTACAATTGAGTATGGGCTCAAGTATGAGACAAATCAGAGGATTAACCTGCATGGTTATGTTGATTTGGATTGGGCAGGTAGTGCCACAGACAGAAAGAGCACTTTGGGATGTTGCTTCAGGTTGGGATCCAGTATGATCTCCTGGTTTAGCAAGAAGCAGTCATGCATGGCACTGAGTACAGCCGAAGCAGAGTATGTTGCAACTTGTTCGGCCAATTGTGAGGCAGTATGGCTTCGGAAGCTACTATCGGATTTGTTTGATCTCGAGCTCAAGGTGACTTGTATCTTTTGTGACAACCAGAGTTGCGTGAAGTTGTCTGAGAACCCGATGTTCCATGACAAGTCGAAGCATATTGAGATCAAGTATCACTATATCCGGGATATGGTGCAGAGAGGAGTAGTGAAGCTCCAGTATGTGGCGACGGACGAGTAGATAGCCGATGTGTTGACCAAGCCATTAGCAAGAGTGAAGTTCGAGTACTTCAGAGAGCAGCTTGGTGTTATCCAGATTGATGTTCCTCAAAAGAGGGAGTGATGAGACCAAAAGACGCAAGTGCACCAAGGCTGTATCTCACATGGTGGAAGACACAGGTGGTCCATAGGGACGTAATGCACCTGGGGTGCTCCTGGGCTGTATCCACATGTTTGGAGATGCTGGTAGGTCCACCGGTCATAAAGACACGTGGGGTGCACCTGGGTTGTATCTTACATGGTGGAAGACGTAGGTGGTCCATAGGGACGTAATGCACCTGGGGTGTTCCTGGCTATATCCACGTGTTTGAAGATGCAGGCTGACCGTGAGAGACGCAATGCACCTGGAGTGCTCCTAGGCTGTATCCACTAGGTGCAAGACGCAGGTGGTCTATTGGACATGATGTCTGCACCTGGACTACTCTCCGTGTGTGATGATAAGATATTCTGGATATGATGAGATGATAGTAGGAGACACAGCTGATTGTTGTGGCAATGTAATGCGTGGTCCTGGGCTATACCTACTTGATGGCTTGCTCGTGGAGATGATGAAGACCTAGATGAGAGCTACGCCTACATCAGCAGGAAAAAGGGCTAGCTCTATAGAACTTCTCATGACAGAGAGATTCGAGAGATGTCACTAGTCAATGATCAACGAGATGAGGATTGTTGCAGCAGCGACGATGATGATCTAGTTCCAGCATTGATGATGATCCAACGATGATGACGTTGTCCAGAGTTTGTGTCAAGAGTGATGATGACTATTGCAAGAGAATACCTTCCTAGGTAAGAAGGAGTGTTGTTGTAAATGTAACTTAGAAAAATATTCATTTGCATTTTATTTTATATTATTATTGTACTTTAATTGTACCTCCGTCGGAGATGTTTTTCCTCCATTCGGGGATGTCATTATTGTATTTGGTCATACTAGAATATCGAGGTAAAACCTCCATTGTAAGTCGGGGCAATAGTTCCCCAAAGGTCAAATGTAAATTGTATTTTTTAGTCTCCCTAGGAGAGGTCGGCCCAATTGGGTAAGTGAGGTTGGCCCCATTGAGGAATTAGGTCACCCACACATAAAGTATAAATAGAGAGTCACTCTCTCATTTGGCACTTACACTCACTCAAGCAAGTTCGCACCAAGTGAGAGAGAAGACAAGTTCACTGGAGGAGAAAGAGAGAGAGCTGCAGAAGACATCTTATATTTTGGGTTTTCCATTTTGCTTGATATTGTACTAGTGACAAATCTATCTCTGAGGAAGTTGCGGGGTTTTCTCCTTTATGGTTTCCCCGAGGAAAATTCTTGTGTCTTTTGTGTTTTGCTGTGCTTGTCTATCTTTCAGTATACAAATCTAACTAAATTGAATTAAAGTGCAAACACTAACATGTAGAATCTAGCATGCAGATTTTGTAGTTTTTATAGGAGTTTACCAGTTTAAAGTTTCTTAGTTTTAAAGTTTGAATTTCTGGGTGCAGAATCTGCCTGAGATGGTTAGATATTTTGGGTTTCGAGTTATAGCATTGTATTTCTTCATTTAATAGAACACAGATGTGTGATTCAGTCATTCAGATTTGTACTAGCTGCTTCTGTTTTCAGTGTAATGTGTTCGTAGAATCTAGTATTCATATTTTACAGTTTTGATAGGAGTTTATCAGTTTGAAGTTTCGTAGTTTTAAAGTATGAATTTCTGAGAACAGAATCTGCTTACCAGGATATGAAAATTAACAGTTTTGTGTTTCATGCATTTTATGAAAAATAGAACTCAATTCACAAGTTTGCCAAAAGCAAGGGTTGGCCATTTTGAAGAAGCAAGGAAACTATGATGTTATCTAATGAGTTCTGCTATTTTTGTGCTATTTGGTAGGAACCAGGGCAATTGTGATTTTACCTAATGAGTTCTGCTGAGCTATTCTTTTGTTCTTTTCTCAAAGACGAAGACACACAGTTCATTACACAGTAAAATAGGAATGCATTTGAACTTCACGCTCCAAGCTGTTTAGCATAAACTATGGGCATGTGTGCATTTAAGGAAAGGCAGACTTGCATAGAAAATTACACGCATTCTTAAAGATAACATTCAAAAACCCCAGTAATTCCATTTTGAAACACATCACACAAATGAAATCTTTGTCCATGCAATGTGCAAAAGGATCAAGTCATCAAATACACACCTGTTCTGGGGTCTTGTGGAGACGTGGTGCAATGTTTGCTACTACAGATGATTTAAGCATTGGTGCATGAACAGACCTGCACCTTCTGAATGCAATTCGAGGTGTCTCACATTCATCCTCACCACTAGACCCACAATCATTACTTAACGGATTGCTTGCAGGAACACCCAAAGGTGTATGAGCTGATACATGAATACCCTTTGCTTGACAAAATTTTACAAGGTCGTCTTGGCGCCAAAAAGGATGCAACTCCACCTGCACATCAAAGAACATTTTTCCTAAGAGGAGCAAAATACTAATAAGAAAAAATACATGTCTCAGCTACTCCTTGGTTGGAAGAAGTCAAGAAAGCACCAGTTCCTGGCTGTATTAAGTTATTAACACAAAATGGTTTGGAAAGTACTGTTGCGCAAATCAGGAAAAATGACAGCTAAGAAAAGGTTTGATGATATTAGCAGTAATAGTTGATGGCCTCAAATTTTTCTCTATATAAATCAAGTGTCTTTCTGATATCTGGCATAAATGTCCTGCCATGATCCTTTCATTTTAAAGACAATTGAAGATTTACAAAATCCCATGTGCAGATGGACATATTCAAGCATGTGGAAAGCATGGGATTTTATTCTTATTCAAATAAGGCAGAGCTAAATTTGAGGATCCATCCACTCAAATTTGGCATAATGTACCGACTTCCAAGATATTTCTAAAATGAATACTTCAGGCCCTAGAAGGGCTCAAATGTCAATTCTAGTCAATGTTGGATGCAATGCATTTGTTACTTAAAACTTTTTATCCAATATAATAAGATTTGCAATGTACACAAAAGCGTCAAGATCTGAGAAACCTGAATAAGTCTGATCAAATCAAGGGGGCTATCTTTCTTAGAATCAGAAGCAGGTTTTGTAACTTTCCGATGTCCAGAGACTTGACAAATAGTGCGAAGTGGCCACTACCCTGAAACCAGTCTCTTTGTCAGCTAATTCTTCTGAAAGTTCTGTTAACTTCCACTTTTTCTTTCTTTAAGCTCTACAGCCACTCACGAGAATAATTAAGTTATTTACAGGGATTTTTTTAAATCTATTATCCACAAGAATGCCAAGAAAAACTGGAACTCATCTTATCTCCATTGGACCAGTCTAATAGTACAAACGTCAGGATGCTCAAATGGTAGGATTAAGAATTTCTTAGCAACTCCAGAACAGATATTTTTAATACAATTCCATGGTTCTTTAGCCGGATTAAGCAAAATCTTGCTAGAGGGAGTCAAAGTGGTCTTCAAGGACTGAGGAACTTAATAAAGCTGAGAAATCAATCTTTTGTAAATCAAATCTGGACCTGTGCTAATGCTTTTTAGTTGTCCTATATTACCTAGTCATGCATAAGAGAGTTGGGTTAGAGAATTAATTTATTTTTAATTTTTCTAGTCATTTGTGTTAGAATATCTGTCCATGTATTTAGAATATAGCCACTGAAACTTGTTGCAGTTAAAATATAACTAGGTATCAAAGGAAAACTATATTGCAAATAAATAATCATTACAAACCCAAAAAAGTGTAAGGGAATAACTGGAAGCAGTTGTCTCTTTTGTATGGAACGTGCTTAAGTAGCCTAATTCCCAGCTGCTACTTCTCACTCCAAAGCTAGATTGGTATATTCAATTTCTTCCTGTGCAATATGTTCAATGTCTTCATCGCCCCCTCTTTAAAATTTCTAAAAACATAGCCCGCCTTTAAAACCCCTCATTTGACCTTGCTGTCTCTCTCAGTCTTGACAGAGATAAACAGATCAAGTGCCTAGCGGCACTTGTGCGTCCAAGAACATCAGAGAAATATGTCTTTCTAAGGAACAATTTTTGTTCTTAAATCTTGTAATGCTTTGCTGCAAATTTAGGGTGTAAACCATCTGGGCTTCATGGTGGTTTAACTGTTTTTCTTCTGTTTTTAAAGCCTATTACACAACAGTAAGACTAGCAAAGAGAAGCAAGATGCATTCTGTGCAGAATTTGACATGGGAAGAATAGAAAATCAAGTACCTGATTAACAGCAGGAACTATCTTGGCAAAGGTGAGCAATTCCTCTATCTGTTGTATACTGAAATTGCTGACTCCGATCGCATTCACAAGCCCTTTCTCCACCAAACACTCCATGGCCTGCCATGTTGCTTTCAACCGATGTGAAGTTCGCATCCTCAATTCTCCACCAGAATTCCTAGGAGGATCTGTGGCATCCCCAAAGGAGAAAGTCACAGGCCAATGCACCAAATACAGATCCAAATATGATACCCCAAGATTCTTCAAGCATACCTTAACAGATGTCTCAACCCTCCGAGGGGCATTTGTGGTGCACCACAGCTTGGAGGTCACAAAAACATCCTCTCTCCTCAGTCCAGGCACATCTCCACTCAAGGCCTCTGCCAATGCCTGGCCTACTTCAACCTCGTTTCCATAGAGATGGGCACAATCCAGATGGCGGTACCCAACCTTCAGCGCAGTCCTAACAGCCTCAGTGCATATATCCCCATCAGCCTGCCATGTTCCCAGGCCAACAGCAGGGATTTTATGCCCTGTATTCAATACAAAATGATGCATAGTACTATTGCTCCCCTTTGCTCTCATTCTCATAAATGTTGTGTATATATGATTCAATGGAATACTGACCCAGTACACCAATTAAAACTCAGAAAAAACAACAATCTCTGTAACCCTTCAGGTTTTATACGATCAATTGTTCACCGGAAATCCACCTTTTCTTCTGTTTTCCAACTTTTTACCAAATGGGTGCCTGCCTTCCTCTGTTGGGTGCACACTAATTTCTTTGCACGAATGAGAATTCAATCAGAAAGCATTAAAAATGATTTCTGAAATTGAGCCAATAGGACCACCCATAGTGGGTCTGTCTAACATTACGTATCTTGAATGAACTTTCCGCTTGGAAGTCTAGAAACTGGTATATGGATAGGATCTAATTTTTTTTCCAAAGTCTGCTATTCAAAGTTGTTGAATAAACGCCATCGTTCTGTACCTTCACAGGTTAAAAAATTACAACAATCCTTCCAAAATTTGCAAAAATAAATACATAAACAAAAATAATGAAAAACAGGGCCCAACAAACATCCATCTAAAACAGACTCACCTGCCCTAGAAAAGAAGAGTCAAACTTGGGTTCGAAGATCCCCGTATGCCCCCAAAGTCTTCTGATTTCCCAAACATATGGCGATTTTACTGTAAATTTTCCTATGACTAACAAACTTTTTCTTTTTACCCAGTTATCATCATAATTTACGGCCATCCATTCACAATTAAATATCGCACCAAATCTAGCTATGAATTAAGAAATGTGCCCATTGAAATCTAGCTGAATTCAGCATTGAATGTAGCTGAGAAAATGATGAGTTCCACATCATGTAACCAGATGTTTACAGTGGGTGAAAACAAAGGATTTTTCCATAAGGCTACTGATTAGCGGCGCACTTTTACCAGTGAATACCGTTGAGGGGCAGTTTGTCTGCATATTTGTCCACTATCATCATCGTTTATTGATCTATGGATACTTTTTGTTGCATGGAAGAATACGCTACCCGGGTGAAAGGAAATATTGATCTCCAAACATCACATGATGTCATTAAATATGAGTTCCGCTTCTTCCCATGTTTTTGTGGTGGGGTTCAATTACTTTGACTTTTTAAGTCATAATAATGTTATGTTTTGTGTTTTAAATGGGAGAGGGCTCCTCATATCTTTATAAAAAGATAAAGTATTATATTAAAGGGTTAGTTTAATTTGTGTGCTTGGATATTTCTGGTTAAATTTTGTATTAAGTGTTTGGTTCAGATTCTATGAAGTAGATGTATTAGTGTATGTTATAACGGTTTAGTAGATATGTCCTTTACATTGAATGTGAAAAAGCATTTTTTGAATTTTTTTTTGAAAAAATACATATTAATATTTAAGAAAAATAATTTGGTATTTATAAGTTTATAAGATTTTTATTTTTATTTACAAAAATTTATTATGTGATGTGGGTTATGGTTTTTTTTAAGTGGAGGAAAAAATTGTCAAAGTTATGGTTGGCATAATGTTGAAACTTTTGAATGTGTTTTCCAAGTAAAATTAAGGTAAGAATGTGTTTGAAAATCAAACTTGTGTTAGTTGTGGTACATTATCATCGGTGTATTAGACCATAATTTAATCAACTTACTTTAATAGATTCGAGGAGAACGTGGAATGGGACCATATCCACGACCTTTAGTCTAAAAGTTCTATGATTTCGATTGGAAAATTTTGATTTTTCCGACAAGATTTTGAAAAAATATGTCATAGATTTTTTAATTTCTTGTTACAATTGTCAAACTCTAAAATTTTGGGTGCCCCAAGGGTGTTTGATGGCGTTAAATCCGTTTCTACCATCAAAACTATCATTAAAACACAGTTAAATTCACATTTTGCAAATCAAAAAAGTCGGATTCTGGTTAAAAGTCCATGTCTAGGCCAAATAGTCGAATTTTTAGACAACTAGTATCCACGATATATACACGCAAACCATAACTCCCCAGTGTCATAAGTTCAACACTTGCCTCCGTAGGTCCCCATGTGTACCTCGTGGTGTTATGAAGGGCATGTGTAAATGTTACTTCATCGATGATATCCACCTTAAGGAGAATGGTGTTGTTGGGGTGGATCCATAATATGTACACATGGGTCATTGCCTCTTGGTGCCATGAATTCAACCTCCACCTTGGAGACCCCACAATTACCTTGAGGTGTCAACAAAGCCCACAAGATTGGAACATTGACAAAGGGTGTGAAACTCCTTGCTTCTCCTATTGCGAGTCCCAAGCATGTTTAGTCTATTGGTAAAATAGTGAAAGTTTATTGTAGCCTCCGCTCATATTCTACCTATGAATCTCCAAAGCTACACACCCCAAGAGTTTGACCCCCTCCAACGAACAAAAGGAGCTTACTTATGAAATAGGCTAAAAAGCAATGTTCGACATTCCTTTCGACATTCCTTTCCAATGTTTTTCTACTAGAGTCCAATAAAACTCATTTTTGCATTGTTAGACTAGTGAAATCTAATTGTTGAAATTGTGTATTCCAAGGGCCTTAAGGGTTTTTAATGTCTTTGAATCAATCGATGGCATTGATAATGTTTGTTTTGGTCTAATTTTCAAGTGTTTTGGATTGGATTTGACTCATCGAAAACAACCCATTTCATTCTCTAGTTATCATGCTTCTTCACTTATTATTTGGTTCATAAAATTCATCAAACACTTGCACATGGGTTCATCCACAAAGTGCGATGTTTTTGATATATAAACCATTTCTTTAAGAGTAAAATCTCTTGTTTTTTTTATTGGAATCATAGACTTTTTTCCCAAAACCCCCTAAACCACTACTAGAATCTATCTCTATTAGTTGGAATCATATTGATCGAGGCCAAAGTTAACAAGTCGATCATACCTGAGACATATCGCTCTTTAAACTCACAAATAATCGCAACTTTGCATCATTACAAATTCCACGTAACACATTAACACAACCCACATCTCACAAATAACTAAATTAACAACAATGTGAATCTAAGTGCTTTTCTAAAATATCGAATACAAAAATTTGGATGCAAAAATCAATAAAAATCACTTCAAAATAAATCAATATATCAACTTCAAATCTTTAACATTATCATTGAAAACCTACATTTATTAAATATTAAGTTTCATTAATTATTATAACAAGTACTTAACTTTATCGCCTTATTATTCAATAACTTTTGCTCGATAATCCTACCAAAAGATAATTATAAATAAATATAAATTTACAATTTCAACACCTGTAAATAAATATAAATTTACAATTTCAACACCTGTAAATAAATATAAATTTACAATTTCAACACTTATGATTGTAGACTAATTCTCCTCATCGAAATTCAATAAATATATAACAATTGACTCAATCAACCACATTATCATTAAATTTTCAACTTCAATTTCCAACTAACAAACATTCTTACCTATTAAATTTTGAATTGTAATCTCATGTAGAGTAGTGTTACTTATCACGGGAACTTAAAGTCTATGCCCCACACCAACTAACATGGAAGACTAAGACTCTTATCATAAGCCCATGAGCACCACTTTGAGACTTTTGTTTGGTCCTCATGTGCCCATGCTAGTTGTCATCCATTATTGGTGCACTTGAGTTTATTCCAATTAAGACAAACTCATTTGTACCTTGGTCAAAATTTTCGTCTTGGATAACTGAATAAAAGTTATTGTTGTTAATATGTTATCATTCCATTGGCACATGTTATTATGGTAGAATGTCAAAGGATTTCTTTAAAAAATTAAAAAAACTAAGTGTGACTTTATCCTTTTTTTTTGGTCACCAACCACTTCAATTTTTCTATGTCACCAACCACTTCAACTTCTTTACGGCTGTCCATGATGGTGTTATCTAATCCTGACACGTGTATAGATGTTGACAACGTGTCACATAAGTTGTTTTCCAAGTAATTACTTAATTAGAATATAGAAATTTAATATGCAAACATTCAATTTCCTATCAAATAAACCAACTTCTAATATTTTTTTCATAAAAACTTATTTCCATCCTCAATAAACAATATTAAATTACAAAAGTGCGTTGTGCATGCGGAAAACCAAGAATGCAGAAACCTTAATGGCGAACTGTGTTTTGGTTGTTTCAGAGGTAATGTTGAATATACTTAGACATGGAGTCGGGTTCAGTACCAATCATGTATAAAAAAAGTGGGAAGTGTGAAAGATATTCTATTTGTTTGGGTTGTATGTCGTGTGTTTGTTAGCAAGCATGTTTTGTCGAAGTTTATTGGGTCTCTCTTTGTCTTTATTGATTATCGAGCATCATCAAATATGAGTTATTATTATTTCCCATCTTGTCAGGGCATTTAACAAAACCTGACGTGGGTGGGTGGTAGTCCGAGGAATCAGGTTTTCTTCTAGGTTTATTTTAATTTTATTTGTGAAATGTGGAAGAAGTCTCACCTTGAGGATTGTGTAAACCCTAATCTCTTCCGGGGGGCTGACATTGTTTCGGATAACACGCACTCATTTCAGCACCAGTCTTGGTCGAAGGATTTTCATCCCAATGCTCAAAACATGGGAAATATACACTATAGCCCACCAAGTTGTAGTGCTTTGAAAGATATCAGGATGCCATATGCGATGCTTTTACAGGGAGAATCAAAGGTGTGCAGAGTCAGGCAGGCATAAGCCAACATGTAAATGGGGCAGTTCCAGGTTTTCAAATAGCACGGTTGCTTCCACATAACACCCTAGTAAGAAGGATGCAAAGATTCTGCGGGGTTTTGGATCAAAACGAGGTAATAAGGAAGACCTTATCCTACCCTCTAACCACCTTTTGTCCAAGTTCCATAAGAAATGTATCAAGAGAAAACGTGTTGTCCTTAATCTAGCTATAGGAAAAGATGTTGAAATGTTTGAGGTCTTCTCGATGTATGAATACGCCCTGGTAGGGTGCTTCAGGGAATGCAATATGTCGTTGGCTTCTTTTAGGGTTTGGGTGAATGGGAATTGTCTAGACTTTTGGGGATATTCTCTTCACAGTATCTCTCTTGCAAAGGGGTGGTTGGAAATTTTCCTGAATTCTCCAGTGGATGTCTTTAAGTTGCTTAATGGGGTTTGGCGGAAAGATTTCGTAGTTCTAAACCTTTGTTGTTGGTGTCTGTCATTTGATGCAAGATGACATAAGACCTACAAACATCCAACTTAGGTTAAGATGTCGGGGATCCAGCTAGAACTATGGATTAAAGAAATCTTTACGAAAATTGGGGATTCTCTTGGGGTTTATTTATCGGCTGATATGTCCTTCCATAGTTCTGGAGTTATGACGATGGCTAAAATCCTTGTTGATATTGACTTGAGGGATAGCCCTTTAGAGTCTAAGGTCATTTCGAAAGGAGATTTTTCTCATTTTCATAGGGTGGACTACATTGGAATCCCATTCTGATGTAACAAGTATCATTAGTATGGACACCTGCTCAAAGATTGTTCTCTACCTTTTACCAAAGCTTTCTAGAGAGCTAAACCGACTAGGTCTTCGAACAATACTCCCATGGCGGTCTCTTCTCATAATTTTGTCGCAATTTCTCCCTCAAAGGAGGAAATGTGGAGCTTACTTTTATGGGATGCCATGAAGAAGTCCCATGTCAAATTCAGGAGGAGGTACCAGGTGTATCTGGTTTACAAGAACAGTCTCCTAATACTCATATTTGCAAGCAGTGCTCTCCGAGTAAGCCATTGAAATCCTCCTCCCTTTTTTTTAAATATGTTATTAAATTGGCCAATGGCTTTGAGTCATTCAGTATCTTATTTTAGGAGTTCTTTTGGTTTTCCCTTATGGGAGGGGGAAGAATTTGAAACTTCTGGAGTGAGTCTACATGGGGGTAATATCCTAACCTCCAAGCCTTCTACTACAATTGATCCCTCTCCTTCTCCCAATCAACTAGAAGGATTTTCCCTATTCTCTGAAGAGCTCTCCCTCCCTAGACTATCCTTTCAGTCTCTCTCCCCAATTCCTTCTCCTTCTATTTCGGCCTTGCCTATCTTACCCATACACTTATACACGAATCTTGGTCGGTCCCTTGGTGACCTTTCCTTTAAGTCCTATCCTTTCTGGAGCCTACCCCTATCTTTTGTAAGGAGGTTGCGTAGTCGTGTGTCCTTCCCCCTTTATTGGAGTCCCCACTTGATGACTTTTGTCCTTCCCCTCTTCCTAAGAGGGGCGCAAAGAACTCATGTGTATCTCATCCTTCAATCGAAGAGGATCTAGATGAATCCTTATGCCTGAACATTTTTTATTTGAACCAAATTCTGGGTATGAATTTTGACTCTCTGGGGCCTTCTCTCATAAGGTCGTATAGTGTTGATGTTTGAAACTCTGGATCTACCCCCATATCTGATTCTGGGAAAAATGGGTTTATGTTTGGAGCTAAAGTCCCTAATTTTTCTACCCCATGTACTCCACCTTATGGTTCAGGGAAGAGACGTTATCTGCTCCGTAGTTTCTCTACGAGTTATGCTCCTTCTTTAGGGAGTGGGCTCTCTCTTGAACCACAACCTATCTCCTCCAACTTGTGTGGGCGTCGATCCATTAAGGCTACTACGCGGGAGTAGTTGGCTTTAGAAGTTCGAACTGGTAAACAAAGATTCATTGTTGGGAACCTTAGAGCAAGAATTCCCAGTTCATCGGTTTTTTAATGTTAATTATGTCTTTGAATATCTGTGGGCTTGGGAACCCCTCAAAAACATTGCCCCTCAAAATATTTGTGGAAGTCAATCATCCTCAGATTACCATGATTCAAAAGACTTTGGCTATAGGTGAGCATATCCTACCAGAGATGATTTTTCTTCTTCCTGGATGGGATTTTTCCTTTCTTGATGTTATTGGGAGGTTTGGAGGTCTCCTTACTGGCTGGAAAAAGAATTCTCTGCTCTGTATCAATAGTGGTCTTTCTTTTCGGGACTAGGGAATGTTTTTTTCTCTATAGATTTCAGATAGATGTTCAGTCTGATTAACATATATGGTCCTAATTTTGTCATGTCCCCTCCCATGGATCCAACGCAAGGAAGGGAACATGACACTAAAACTGGTACTTTTACATGAAACTTAGCCCCATTCATCATTAACAATACAAAAAAAAACAAATATCTGCAGATGTATAAATCATTTAAACACAGCGGAAGTAAAATTATTTTACACACATTTCACGTGCATACATTAGCCTAATCAAAATAGTCAATAATTAAATACCTTGCAGAATTAACACAAAAGAGAACACTTATCTTGATGGTGAAGTTGTCCCAAGTAACTATCTACGCAACTGCAACGTTCCACCCAGCCATAGGCCAGTTGTGTTCATCAATCTCTCAACACAACTGCCACCCCTGAGCTAGGCATGATTTCTACAAGGAATGGGAACACTCAAACTCATACATAGCCAAATAAACATCACATCTAAGCCAGTCCAGTGCATAGCTGAGTTTGTCAGGCCAAATGTGAACCCTCTTCTATTTTGGATGCTTGCACTCAAGCTCAAGCCAAAACAAGGGACACCCACAACTCATGCCAAATCTATCTTGCAAACACACATATTTACACAACTATTGGGCATGAAGAAAAACGTTTTAGCTATGGGGTGCCCAAAATGAGATTGCCGTAGGTTTTCCCAAATCGTGGCACCGCAAAATCAAATTTTGGGATGGGGAAATAACCACAGAGAGGAAAGCGATTTCTCCCATAGTTATATGAGCATTCAGTGGGACAAAACGGCCTCTATGGACCCCAAATTGATTTCCCCTTCCTTCCCACAGTTCTGCAACACAAAAATGACCTCCCAACTTGAGAAAAATGGAGGAAAACTCAGAAAAACATGAGGAAAAAACACTCAGGTAGCTTCAAACTCATGGGAGATCCAAATTGTTTGATGGATAATGGCTTGGGGAGCAATTTTGTGGCTCTTTTCTTTCCCAAGAAGCCAAAGCACGTTTTTCCAAAATGGTGGCTTGCCCATACTTGAATTTGGACATCCATATCTCTCCAATCCCAAAGCATTAACTATCTCAACCAATTCTCAGAAGAAATAAATGATTGGGTGCATAAGTCAAAATGGGTAGTTGAGGGTTTATGGGTTCTCTCATTGACACTTAACTTGACTTGATTATCTCTAAGGGTTTGTATATTCCCTTCCAATTCCTTGCAAAAATCATGCCCCCATACTCTTGTTGCATTGCATTGCATAGCTAGTTGTGGGTATTTTATTAAAATGCATATCTACATTATATTTACAATTTCCATTGTGACTGGATAGCACGCAAACCATATGCATCAATTTTTAACACTAAATCGATAGCGGGGCCTTGGCCTTGAGATCCTCACCACGATTTTATAACAATATTACATCATTTACATTTTAATGCAATGGAGACAAAATAGGGATATTACAAATTCCCACATACATGCATATTGGGAGAAGGTTTTTGGTGAGGGACGTCATAATGTTGATAAGGTCATCCTGGGGGGTGACCTAAATTTCTCTTTAGGTGATATGGAATCATGGGGGGTAAATAATCGCTTTGATCCTCTAGTTGATTATTTTGTAAAGAAACTCGAAGATGTTAATCTTTTTTACCTCCCTCCGACTGTTCTTCAACCTACCTAGAGGAATATGAGACTGGGTGACAACATGATAGCTAAGGGGCTCGATTGTTTTTTGATAAATAAAGGAGCCTTGCATG
This sequence comes from Larix kaempferi, assembly GCA_027924585.1. Lineage (NCBI taxonomy): Eukaryota > Viridiplantae > Streptophyta > Pinopsida > Pinales > Pinaceae > Larix > Larix kaempferi. Next base: position 276,978 of record BSBM01001108.1, on the reverse strand, counting down.
GGGTTCCTATTATCAAACAATGGGTGATTCGTACCATTTCCCTAATTTCAAGGAATTACAGGGTGACCAACAAAACCCTCCCTACCCATTTAAGTTTAATGCTCAGTGGCTAGAAAATAATGGCTATGTTCAGAGAATCAAGAGGGCTTGGAGGCCTTTTGATCCTAATAGATTATCCTCTACAGTAGTTCAATTTCTTAATAATTTAAAATTTATCAAATCTTTGACTATGGCCTAGGAAGATGAGCACACAAAGACACGGGACTCAAAGCTGACAAGAATATAGGGTCTTTTGCAATCTTTTCATGCGACTTAGCCTGAGGAGTTCTTTTCTATTGATCAGAAAAGAGAGATTGGGGAGCTCAAAGCTAGCAGAAGGAATCTTTCATCAGAGAAAGAAACAGTTATTAGACTAAAAGTTAGAGCTATCTGGCTCACATAAGGTGATGACAATACAAAATATTTTCATCAATTCTACAGACACAGAATCAATTCGGGAGGTTGGCAGATTAAAGGATTTAAGGATTTGGCTAAATCTAGAGTTAATCATTTCAGTCATTTATACAAAGAAGATGAGAGAGCCCCCATAGCAGCAACGCTTAACAGTATTATGCAGTATCCTTCTTTTGTTAATAATTATCATAAATTATCCATGAATGAACCTGTAACTCTTGAAGAACTTAAATAGGCCATTCAAACTATGCATAATAATAACAGTCATGGGCCTTATGGGTTCCCAGTGGAATTTTTTTTTTTCTGGTTTTATGGATATTTTCAAGAAGATATTATGGATATGATTGAAGAATCAAGGGTTAAAGGCAAAATCTTGGCAGCAATCAACACTACATTTATATCTCTCATTCTCAAACAAGATAAGCCCACTTCTCTAGATCATTTTCGGTCTATTTCGCTTTGTAACTGCATATATGAGTTGTCTGCTAAAATCATTACCAATAGAATTATAAGTATTTTATCTAAGACATCGTCAGTAGAACAATGTGTTTTTTGGAGAAAAGAAAGATTCATGATGCAATAGGGATTGCTCAAGAGGTGGTTCCCACAATGAAGTTGAAGAAGCTCCCTGTAGCTGTGATCAAAGTAGATTTATCCAAAGCATATGATAGGGTAAACTGGACTTTCCTCGGGTTGCTTCTCGTTCAAGTAGGATTTGATCTTCGCATTGTTAATTAGTTGAAGTCTTGTGTACAATTTGTTTCTTTTGTTGTCCTTGTAAATGGTTATGCTTCCACTTTTTTTAGACCTGAGAGAGGTTTAAGACAAGGTTTTCCATTAGCTCCTCTCTTATTCATTATGGTGGTTGAGGGGCTCAGTAGAGCCATCCTTCATGCAAGGGATAATGGATGCCTTAAAAGTATTTTTATTGGTGAGTCTGTATCTATTACTCACCTTCTCTTTGTTGATGATATCCTTCTCTTCTTTGGTGGTTCTAGGAGGGATATTATCAAGATTAAATCATTGTTGAACCTTGTTAGATTTTACACAATTATATCAGTATAATTCAATTGCAGATAAACAATAGGATCACTAGAAGAAAGACAAAGCACATAAACAATGAACACACGAATTTTATCCCGAGAAACCCAACAGGGAGAAAACCCAGCAACCTTCATATAGAGATGATCAATTCTTAGAACATAGTACATAGATCAGAGAGAGAAATAGAAAATATCTCCAAGAGAAAACCCCAAAAATCACTTATCCTTGCTGCAGATGCGAACTTCTCACTCACTAGTGCGAACTTGCTTGAGTTGGATGAGTGAGTAAATGAGGCACACGACCTCTCTATTTATACACATGAAAAGTGACCTTTTTCCCTAACTGGGCTGACTTGTCTAACTGACATGGCCGACTTGTCTTAGGGGAAGATAAATTTAATATTTAATAAATATTTTCTTTGTGTATCTTCACCCCAAGGTTTAGATTGATTATGTCAAGGGTTTACATGATCAAATACACTAATATCTTCTCACGTAGGAGTTACAACAATAATATAATAAAGTACAATAAGAATAGCTTCCAAAGTTGCATTATTTCCAACATTCCCTCTCAATAAGGAAGGTATTCTTTGGACACGATCATCATCAACGTCACGATCATTTGGATCTCATCTGTACATCACATATGTCTCTATAATCTCTATATATATTGCAGGTTTTCGACACAATCTCAGTCCTTCGAGAAGTGTCATCATGCGTCTGCTCCGCACAGTCCATCGGTGGATCCATCATCAACACAACAACTCTACACAGTCCATCGGAGATTCCAACCAAATCATCTCATCCCAGTCCTTTGGGAATCAACACAAGTGCATCCGCTAAACCCAGTCCTTTGGGGAACATGCACCAACTCAACTAGTCCTTCGGTGAGTCCAAGAGTACTAGTGTGCGCCAGTGTGCACCAGCATCTCCATCCCATATCAGGATTTTTGAGAGATGTCCTCACTCTTTTCATATTTATCTCGAGAATGCACTAAATATCTCCATCATGTCATATGATGTCTGAGATATCTCCCCACTCTACTGAGTGTCTGGGAGTGTGCGATGGCCTCTTCATCCTATCAGGATGTCTGAGATATCTCCTCACTCTATCCCAGAGTGATTTGGAGAATGCAAAGGCCTCTCCATTTGACCTGGATGTCTGAGAGATCTCCTCACCCCATCTCAACATGATCCGGATAATGCTTGGTCTATGTATCATCTTTCCCTCTTATCAGGATGTCTGAGATATCTCCTCACTCTATCCTAGAGTGATTTGGAGAATGCAAAGGCCTCTCCATCTGACCTGGATGTCTGAGAGATCTCCTCACCCCATCTCAACGTGATCCGGATAATGCTTGGTCTATGTATCATCTTTCCCTCTCAAGGAAGGACACATTATCTTCCACACCAAGTCTTCCACGAAAGTATACAAACTTTATCCTAGGAAGAGGCTTGGTAAGAACATCTGTAGTCTAGTCATATGTCGGAACATACTGTAGCTCAACCACACCTTTATGCACCATATCATGAGTGTAGTGATACCGAATCTATATGCTTCGACTTGTCATGGAATATGTGATTCACTTACATCTACACACAGCTCTAGGTTATCATAGTGAATCACAGTTGGCTCTGGTATCTGTCCAAACAATCCCGCAAGGAGTTTTCAAAGCCCTATCGCTTCCAGAGCTACTGTACTAGCAGCCATATACTCAGCCTCTGTAGTACTAAGTGCTACAAGTCTGCTTCTCGTTGCACTAGGAAATCACTTCAGAACCTAGGCTAAAGCAACACCCGAAGGTTCTCATCCTATATGTAGCACATTCGACCCAATCTGAATCTGAAAATCCCTACAATATCAAGTCACATTCTAAAGCATATCTTAGGCCATATCCCACAGTGCCACGCAAGTACCTCGACGCATGTTTTGAAACAACCCAGTGAATCTATCTCAGCTCGCACATGAACCAACTAAGAGCATTCACAACAAAAATATATATGGTTTGGTGTTCGTCAGGTACATCAAGGATCCAATCAGTTGGCAATACATAGTGGGATCAATCAATTTTGAATTTGAAGCAGAGTCTCTTAGCTTCTTTAGATTTTTGCATCCATCGATGTGGCCATGGATTTGTCGTCCAACTTTCCTTGACTTAGGAAAATCTCCTTCTGCCTCTTCCATGCTTCTAATCCCAATAAGTAATGCATCAATCCAAGATCCTTCATTTCAAATTTAGAGGCAAGCTTTTCCTTACACCACACAATAAGTTTCGCATTCCTAGTGAGAAACATATCATCAACATAAAGGACCAAAATCAGTGGCTCATCATCCACAACCTTGCAGTAAAGGTTGGGGTCTGCATCACTCTTGGTGAATCCCAAGCTCACCAAGTATCCATCTATCCGTCCATACCAAGTACATGGTGCTTGCTTGAGTCCATATAGGGCCTTTTTCATCCTACATACGTGAGACTGCTTTCCATGGAAATCAAACCCTTTTGGTTGTTCAATATATATTCCTTCCTCGATAACACCATTAAGGAAGGTTGTTTTGACATCCATCTGATGCAGCTTCCATCCCATAGATTAAGCAATAGAAATAATCATCCCGATGGAATTAGCCACAGGAGAAAATGTCTCATCATAATTGAATCCTTCTTTCTGAGAGAATCCTATGGCAACAAACCCAACCTTGTGTTTTTCAACATTTCCATCTGTTCCATGCTTAAGTTTTGTAAATCTGCCTAGAAGTCACTATTGACTTCCCCTCAGGTCTCGGTACAACCTCCCACACATCATTCTTCATGGCGGATTGGTATTCTTCCATCGTGGCATCCTTCCAAACTTGGTGTTTGGAGGCCTCTTCAGAGGAGGTAGGTTCTGAGTCAATGATGTGACTCGTCATTGCTAAATAACTCGAGAACCTCTGAGGTCTGAGGTTCTTTATAACCAGTGATATGCCTAGAAGAACCACTATCTATAAGCCATGTATCACTATTGGTGGGAACAGTACCCGATAAAGCTGATATGAAGAAGAATTATGTATGATCTTCATTTCTTTGCTTCTTATGATGAGAGTCTTCTTCAACATCAGCAATTGAGGTTTCATGCTTTCTTTTGTTTGAGCTTGGACAATTGCTGGCATAATGACCCTAAGTCTTGTACTTGAAGAATTTTATATGTGAGAGATACTTCTTCTTTTTCTTCTGATCTGGAGGTGGGATTGATCTCATACCTTGGTTCTTGTGATTGTGAAACTTTCTTCCTTTTCCCTTTCCTTTCTTGGCATGGGCTGTTGACGTCCATTTTTGTCACCATTTTTTATCATTCAATGTACTCGAAATGGCGTTATTTCTATCATTTTTGCTATAGTAAGTTGTTTTCTTTAGCTTTCATCCCTTCAAACAGTCCAGGTATGCACATATTTACTTACCATGCAATTCTTGTTTATATTTCGTTATATTATGATTTATTTGCGTTAAAATGATATTTTCTGGGCATAATTGGCGTTTACATTTCAATTGACAGGATGGGTTTCTCAAATGACCCTTCATTCAGACCGCGTGCTTATGTGTTAAGTTAAAACGCGTTTAGCCCATCGTTCAGCCCTTCGTTCAGCCTTTGAAATCCATGGTTGACACATCTCAGACCGTTAAATGCAAAAAGGGGCACGTGGGTTCTGTTTGCCATGCAATGGGCACGGTTAAGGAGCTTTGGTTCTGGAAGATTCGTCCCCAAGCTATCCAAGCTCGACATCACACTTCTCATCCACGTCAACACCTCCACGCTCCGATTCTTCTGCTCGTTCGACCGAGGATCATTCGCACCTATTCACGCTCTTGCATGCCATCGTTTTGGAAGGAGTCCAGCCTGTTCACATTCAGTTGGCCGACATAACTCCCATGCCCGCGCTCAGCCTGCCAACGTAACTCCTGTACCCACGTCGACGCTCTAGCATGTGCTTCTGCTCACGTTTTGAGGAAACGAATGCTCAGTTGTTCGTATTGGTTGGGATTGACGCCGAGGAGCTAGTTAGATGAACGCTGCAGCTGCCCTATGAAGGAACCAACCCCGTCAAAGTCTAAAGGATGCTCCTTGCATTGGCATGTATCAATTAAACCAACAGTTATAATCATTTAAACACTTCTATTATTAGAGAGGTCGACTCTGTCGACCCTCTCACCATTTGTAACTTATAAATAGACACCTCCTTTGGAGAAACACAACAGATATAGAGGATCCATACGGAGATAGACAGAGATAGATAGGTTGTTCTTTGTAAACACTGTAATTTTCTCAGTTAATGGAAGTAGTAGTTCGTTGATGCTCTGCTGACAGTCATTTAAGTTGATTTAGTTTCCCCTCTGATTGTTGGGAAGGGCCCCTCATCAACCAGAGGTTTTATTTATCTTTTTTCTGCATTTCTTTTCTGCAATTAACTAGTTTATTTTCCTGTGTGTATAATTAACTTCGTTTTTCCTGTGTAGGTAATCCTCATTCCTCTGTAATTAATATTCTGTTGTTAATATAATCTCCCTTCTTCTGAATTAGGAAATGGTCGACCAATAGTTTATTAGTTTTGTAATTTGTTTTCAGTTTTCTCCTTCCATCATCATAGTTAGAAACTGCTTTCCAACTTCCTCTATAGTGTTAGTTATCTCCCTTCTTATCTGTTAGTTTTTCTTCCTATTTGTTGTAGGTTAACTCTCCCTTCTTCCTTCTCAACCTTCTTCCTACTTCTCATAAAATTAATCATTCCTCTACTTAGATTGGGATAGATAGCTTCTTGTTAGTTTAGCTTCTAAATAATCTCTTCATTGCTTCCCTTGCACTGTAGGATCATTTGCATAAAGCCAGCTGGTACTTAAATCATCCAAAATTCTTCCTTTTCCTCACTTTAAAACGTTTTCCTCCATTCGGACTGTCATTCGGACCGCCATTCAGACCGGCGTTCGGATCGTCATTCGGACCTGTTTACTTTCTGCATTGCTTTAGGTCTTTTTCCGAATCTAATTTCTTCTGCCCTTCAATCATAATTCTTCTTACTCCTCCTTAACAGTTTTAGATGTAATTTAAAGTTTATTTCATGTTACTTAAAGTTATTAATTAAGTCTTGTTATTATTTCCTCCTTTCTCCTACTTTCTTCTTGAAACTTTCTTCCAACCTTCTTCCAAACTTCAGTTCTTCAATCCGATCTGCTAATTAGTTATTGTTCAGAATTTATTAGTCTTATTTCTAGATAGTTTGTCTTCCAAGTAATAATTAATAATTCCATTTCTTAAGTTGCTTCAGTTTTTGATAGTTTCATCTAATTATCATAGGATTAGTTTCCATTCATACAAATAATGAAGATGTTCATGTTTTAAGATTTAGATTAATATTAAATATCTTTATCAAATTTTCTACTTTCCAGATCAAATACAATTAAGTTAAACATCTTTATTAAGTTTTCATACTCACTTCATTTGTTAATTAGTTTCCTGTTTTCATAGATATAATAATTATGAAAGTCATGTAAGTAGTTTAAAATCATATAGTTGCATGTTAGCACATTTGCATCTTTAGTCAGCTTAGGTTAGTTCAAGCCTTTAATCCTGCACATATAGTGATTGCATCTCATAAGCTCCCTCCTCGGGTTGACAATTTAAATATTGGAATTATTTAACACATAATAAACACCAACATGGGCCATGAATGCTTTATTCTCCTCAGGTTGAGTGCCATGAAGTTTTTTTCTTGTTGCAATCCTTGTCTCCTCCTAAGTACAATCTTCCCATAACCTGTCAAATTTGGGCAACTTGGTTCGACCACTTATGCTTTGGATAAATGACTCCCAAAATGGTGGAAGACCATTTAGAGTAGTAATGACAAGCTCCTTATCATCTAGTGTTTCTCCGCTAGAATTTAGCTTGTCCCTTAGTTCTGTGATTCTCATGAAGTATGAAGCAATCGATTCTGACTTGGACATCTTCAAGTTTGATAGTTGATTCCTCAATGTGAAAGTCACATTGATGCTACTGTGTTCAAATAACTTCTTAAGGGGTTTGAAAATATTCATGGTTGTCTTCTTTTGAGATATTTTAGGAACCAAATGCTCCTTGTCTGAGTCTACCAAGATTCTTCTTGCTCTAGCATCATTCTTCCTCCATTGAGACTTATCTTCTTCTGCTTCTGTCCTGGAACCTTTTAATTGACAAACTTCAAGAGGTCATTTTCTTCCAATATAAGAAGAACCCTAGACTTCTAAGAGATGAAATTGGAAGCCCCGTCCAGTCGATCTTCAACCTTCATTCCAATCATCTTGACTATAGATCTGGATTAGAAACCCTAGCAGGAGCTAGGTCAAAAATGAAGTGTGGATTCTTGAGAATTGACTTCACAGATAGATGCTCCCTATCAAGTCGAGTTTAGAGAAGGTAAGGTAGAACCAAATCAGTGGACTGAACAACACAAAAATTGAAACCCTATTTTCTGCAGTAAATGCAAAAGCTGCAAAATTAGGTCCAAAATAAAACTTCTCAGAATTGAATTTGTCCTTCACCAAAATATGTGCCTTCCCTAGGGCGATATTTCCAATGCTCTTGTCAAGCAAAATTGATGAGGGAAGGCCTTGAAAAGTGAAATCCTAGCTTCCAACAATGGCTTCTTCTAGTACTGCTCTGATACCATGTTAGATTTTACACAATTATAACAATATAATTTAATTGTAGATAAACAATAGGATCACTAGAAGAAAGACAAAGCACAAAAACAATGAACACAATAATTTTATCCCGGGAAACCCAATAGGGAGAAAACCCAGCAAACTTCGTATAGAGATGATCATTTCTTAGAACATAGTACAATGCTACTGATGTCTACTTCCTGCTGCACCAGGAAATCACTGTAGAACCCAGGATGAAGCAGCACTCGGAGGTGCTCTTCCTATCTGCAACACATTCGACCCAATCTAATTCTGAAAATCCCTGCAATCTCAAGTCACATTCTTAAGCATATCTTAGACCATATCCCACAGTGCCACACAAGTACCTCAACACATGTTTTGCAGCAACCCAGTGAATCTGTCTCGGCTCGCACATGAACCGACTGAGAGCATTCACAGCAAAACATATATCTGGTATGGTGTTCGTCAAGTACATCAAGGATCCAATCAGCTGGCAATACATAGTGGGATCAATCAAATCTGAATTTGAAGCAGAGTCTCTTAGCTTCTTCATATTTGCATCCATCAGTGTGGCCATGGACTTGCGGTCCAACATTCCGAACCTATACAGTATATCAATGGTGTACTTTCCTTGACTTAGGAAAATATCCTTCTGCCTCTACCATACTTCTAATCCCAAGAAGTAATGCATCAATCCAAGATCCTTCATTTCAAATTTAGAGGCAAGATTTTCCTTGCACCATACAATAAGTTTCTCATTCCCAATGAGAAATAGATCATCAACATAAAGGGCCAAAATCAGTGGTTCATCATCCACAAACTTGTAGTAAAGGTTGGGGTCTACACCACTCTTGGTGAATCCCAAGCTCACCAAGTATCCATCTATCTTTCCATACCAAGCACGTGGTGCTTGCTTGAGTCCATATAGGGCCTTTTTCAGCGTACATAAGTGAGACTCATTTCCATGGACAAAAAACCCTTTTGGTTGTTTAGTATATACTTCTTCCTCAATAACATCATTGAGGAAGGATGTTTTGACATCCATCTGATGCAGCTTCCATCCCATATCTAAATCAATAGCAATAATCGTCCTGATGGAAGTATATCGAGCCACGTGAGAAAATGTCTCATCATAATCGACTCCCTCTTTCTGAGAGAATCCTATGTAAACAAACCTATCCTTGTGTTTTTCAACACTGCCATCTGCTCCATGATTGATTTTGTAAAGCGACTTGGAAGTCACTACTGAATTCCCCTCAGGTCTCGATACAAACTCCCACACATCATTCTTCAAGGTGGATTGGTATTCTTCCATCATGGCATCTGTCCAAAATTGTTGTCCATAGGCCTCTTCATAGGAGGTAGGTTCTGAGTCAATTATATGACTCATAAATGCTACATAACTCAAGAACCTCCGAGGTCTCTTGCTATCTCGGAAAGTACCACGTGGAGCTTCATGCACCTTTGCATCCTGCAATGTCTATTGTGCCCATCTAGGCCTCTCACAGCTTACTGCAATATCTGTGGGAGCATCAACCGACTCAACTGGATCAATGGTATCAATCGGTTCATCCTTCTCTGCTAACTCCCTCTGAACTACTAGATGGGGATATGATCTCATCTCCTTTGAGTCTAACATCTTCTCATCATCAATCTCCATATCAGATCCTCTACCTTTCTTGATAGGCATATCTTATTCAAAGGACACCTCCCTGCTGACTTCGATCTGTCTTGATCCTGGGATGTAAATTCTGTAGGCCTTTGAAGATTCACTGTATCCCATGAAAGTTCCCTTCTTTCCCGAAGATTCTAACTTCATTCTCTTCTCCTTGGGAACATGAATGTAGACTGAACAACCAAAGATACGAAGGTGGCGCACTTCTAGTTTCACTCCTATGAAATCTTCTTCTAAAGTCATGTTCTTCAAGGTTTTATGAGGACATCTGTTTTGTACATATACAACTGTTCTAGATGCTTCTTCCCACAAGAACATCGGTAGAATCTAGTCATGTATCATGGCTTTGGATGCCTCCAAAATTGTTTTATTCTTTCGTTCTGCAACCCAATTTTGTTGAGGTTTGTAGGGAACTGTGAGTTCCCTCTTATTTCCTGCTTCCTTGTAGAAATTATTGAAATCTGTAGATGTATATTCTCCACCATTATCTGATCTTAAGATCTTAATTCTCTTTCCCATCAAATTCTTGACTTGTTCTTTGAATTCTTTGAATTTGCTTAGCACTTCCTCGGATTCCTTGGTCTTGAGAAAGTATATCCAAGTCTTCTGTGAGTAGTCATCAATGAATGTTACAATATAATTATAGCCAAACAGTGAAGCAACAGTCATGGGTCCACACAAGTCAGAATGTACAAGATCCAAAATTCCTTTGGATATGCTCTCACTATTCGGGAAGGATCCCTTGGCATTCTTTCCAAGTGCACATCCTCTACATATTCCATCACTCTCTACTTGAAGCACTGGTAGACCTGTCACTATGTTCCTTAATGATGGAATAGATTTATAGTTTAGATGAGCTAGTCTTATGTGCCATAGATCACCCATGCTAGTAGAACCATGAACTAGTGCTTGAGCTGGTGGAGTGATCAATCGGTACAAGCTCTCTTCTCTTACACCAATTACTTTTATTGTATTCATGCTTGATTTCTTTTTCCAAGCAAGGACTTTCCAATCAGAATATGCAACTTTATATCCTTTGTCTTCCAAAGCAGACATGGAGACAAGATTTCTCTTCATACCAGGTACATATTGTACATCACTTAAGTGAAATGTGTCACTAGACTCTAACTGAAGGGAGGTGTCCCCAGATCCATTCACAATATAATTAACATCATCCCCAAGTACAACATGGAGAAGGTATTCTTTCTCAACAGAACATGCAACTTTAATTACTTTTATTGTATTCATGCTTGATTTCTTTTTCCAAGCAAGGACTTTCCAATCAGAATATGCAACTTTATATCCTTTGTCTTCCAAAGCAGACATGGAGACAAGATTTCTCTTCATACGAGGTACATATTGTACATCACTTAAGTGAAATGTGTCACTAGACTCTAACTGAAGGGAGGTGTCCTCAGATCCATTCACAATATAATTAACATCATCCCCAAGTACAACATGGAGAAGGTATTCTTTCTCAACAATTTCTGAAATTTTTTCTTTATAACCAGTCATATTCCTAGAAGCACCACTATCTATAAGCCATGTATCGCTAGTGGTGGGAACAACACCTGATAAAGCCGATATGAAGAAGAATTATGTATGATATTCATTTATTTGCTTCTTATTATGAGAGTCTTATTCAACATCAATAGTTGAGGCTTCATGCTTTCTTTTGTTTGAGCTTGGTCAATTGCTTGCATAATGACCATAAATCTTGCACATGAAGCATTGTATATGTGAGAGATCCTTCTTCTTTTTATTATGATCTGGTGGAGGGATTGATATTCTACCTTGGTTCTTGTGATTGTGAAACTTTATTCCTTTTCCCTTGCATTTCTTGGAATGGGCCATGAATTCTTGATTATCCTCAGGTTGAGTGCCATGAAGTTTCTGCCTTGCCGCAATCCCTGTCTCTTCTTGAGTACAATCTGCCCATAACGTGTCAAATTTGGGAAACTTGGTTTGACCACTTATGCTTTGGATAAATGAATTCCAAGACGGTGGAAGACCATTTAGAGTAGTAATGACAAGCTCCTTATGATCATGTGTTTCTCCACTAGAAATTATCTTGTCCCTTAGTTCTGTAATTCTCATGAAGTATGAAGCAATCGATTCTAACTTGGACATCTTCAAGTTTGATAGTTGATTCCTTAATGTGAGAGTCACATTGATGCTACTATGTTCAAATAACTTCTTCAGGGTTTTGAACATCTTCCTGGCTAGCTTTTTTTGAGATATTTGAGGAAACAAATGATCCTTGACTAAGTATACCAAGATTCTTCTTGCTCTGGCATCATTCTTCCTCCATTGAGACTTGTCTTCTTCAACTTTTGGTTCTGGAACCTTCTTATTGAAAACTTCAAGAGGTAATTTTCTTCCAATATAAGAAGAACCCTAGAATTTCGAGAGATGAAATTGGAAGCCCCATCCAGTCTATCTTCAACCTTCATTCCAATCATCTTGACTACAGATCTGGACCAAAAACCCTAGCAGGAGCTAGGTAAAAAATGAAGTTTGGATTCTTGAGAAACTGAATCCACAGATAGATGCACCCTATTAAGGCGAGTTGAGAGAAGGTAAGCTCGAACCAAATCAGTGGACTAAACATCACAAAACTTGAAACCCTAATTTCTGCAGTAACTGCAGAATTAGGTCAAAAATGAAACTTCTCAGTATTGAATTTTTTCTTCACCAAAAGATGTGCCTTCCCTAGGGCAAGATTTCCAATTCTATTTTCAATCAAAATTGATGAGGGAAGGACTTGAAAAGTGAAACCATAGCTTCTGGCAATGGCTTCTTCTAGTACTGCTCTGATACCATGTTATATTTTACACAATTATAGTAGTATAATTTAATTGCAAATAAACAATAGAATCACTATAAGTAATACAAAGCACAAAAACAATGAACACAAGAATTTTATCCTGGGAAACCCAACAGGGAGAAAAACCAACAACCTTCATATAGAGATGATCAATTCCGAGATCATCTTGAACCAGAATGGTGGCACCAGACTATTTGGAAATTGTATTGTCCTTTGAAGGCTAAATTATTTTTCTGGCTTGCCCTGAGTGGTAAAATCCCCGTAGACAGATTGATTTATTTTCTTGGAATCGAGCTAAGCAGATACCCACTCTGTCAAGAATTTGTTGAGTCCATTGATCATCTTTTTCTTCATTGCCCTTATGTGACTGATATGTGGCAATATGTTGCTCTTTATTATGGTGTTCAATTTATATGGTAGCGTGAAACCCTAATTGAAGCATTTCAGTCTTGGATTAATAATGGATTGTTCTTTGAATACAGAGCTCTGCTAGTCCTAATGAATTGGGGCATATGGTTTGCAAGGAACAAAGCTATTTTCCAGAATATTAATATACCAAGTATGATCTATGCTTTAAAAAGTGTGTCCATATTGGATATCTTTCCACAGTTCCATGCTCCCAAAAAACATAGAAGTATTAGGGAGGAAGTAATTGATAAGTCGATCAATTGGTGCTTCTTTGATGGTGCAACACAAGGAAGGCCCGCAGAAGGAGGTGTAGGTGGTATTCTATTTGTCTACAAGTATCTATGCTTCAAATTTGCAACTAGTATTGGCAAGGCTACAAATAACCTTGCTGAGATGAAGGATCTTAAACTTGTTCTTCAGTTGGAACTATCTAAGAGAGTTCATCAGTTACAAGTTTTTGGGGATTCCTTACTTGTAATTGACTAATTCAAACTTAAAAGGCCTCCAAAAAACATTATCCTGAGGCCTCTTTTTGAAGATATCCTTAGATACATGGGGTTGTTCCAAGAGATTACTTTTCATCATGTCTTCAGAGAGAGAAACATGACTACAAATTCCCTATCAAAACTTGGAATACAAATGGTTGCGAATAAGTAGAGAACCTGGGATGGCCATGGAGTCAATGAGACAGAGAATGATTTGCAGTAGCATCCAAATTGAGGTTAGTTTATGCTTATTTTGAATATCTGGTATTGTTTTTGTTTAAGCATACATGATCACGTTTTGCAATTGCTTATATCAATGTTTTGGTATTGATTGATAGTCCTTATATATTTTGATCAAATCTTTGAAGGGCTCTTTGAGTTTCCCATTTTTGATAGGCTACGACCAATATGTACAATGTGGTTCATTTAATGAAATTAATTGCGCATTTTTTCCATGGAAAAAAAGTTAGATCGACTTATGTTAATTTTACCACGATATTCAATTATATTGCAAATTTATTAGCTAAAACTAGCAAAGAATTAGAAAGACATGCAATGTGTGACTTGATCATAAGTTACAGTGATATCATGATATATATCTATAATAAGGAATCACCATCCTATTTAATCTCATTGCTCTTGCATATTCTTCATACATATTCTTTATCCTTGTCTTGTTGGGATTAACTATTGTTGTGTTTCTAGAACATCAATCGACCTATGTGTTATAGTTCTAGGTGATTGAGGTATCCTTCATATTTGTTCCTCCACCCCCTAGTCCCTCTTTCATCAAATTAAAGAGTATGCTAAGGTGTCCAAGGAGAGCAATGTGTTTCTCAGGTCTAAGTGGAAGTATGTAGTTGATATTCTATTTCATAAGGTTCAAATCTCATTAATGGCATGTGTGTGCTTACATTTATGCATGTAGATATGTTAATGTATGCAATAATAGTCGGGGCCAAGTGTAAGTGTTGTGAGAATAGGAACAATAATCCATAATGGATAAAATATATAAATAATGAGTAATATGATAGATAAGATGATTGTAATACAATAGGGGGTGCCACATATATAGAAATACTATAGGCACCATAACCATTCATTAAGGGATGTGTCCCTTAGATAACAATAATTATTATCATTTATTATTAATTATCAATCTTATTATTTTTATTATTATATATTTATTGATATATTTTATATTCATAACATTGTATTCCTATTTAGAAATCCTTTGTCCTAAAAGCATATTGATGACAAGCTTACACCTTTATTTTGTCTTGTAATGTCATCACATCATTCTTTGTTCTATTGTAGTTTATGAAACAAGATGATATGAACGTCTGAGTGTTGAACAAATTTTTCAAAATGTAAAAGGATCGATCCATCCTAATTCAATTCTTTGTGGAACATTGCACTTCAATGATGAATTGATATCATGAGATTTATTTGCACTGGTATTAATATTTTTTGTTATTTGTTCCCAACCTAAGGAATATTGATACTCTGATTTTTTAAGATATATGCTTTTATGATTTGGATGTCGATAAGGAGTTCTTATAACATTATGTTCCCTTATCATGCTTGTAGTGTTTTCTTAGTTTAAATTCAGTATATGATTTTCTTCTCGCCTTGTTGTTTAGTGATTTGATGAACTTCTATTAGTGTATACACTTGGAGTTCCCATCGTTTGTACTCCAACATCCATATATGTTTGATATTCAAATGAATTGGCATCTTCTTGAGCTGTGATGTGGATTGGATATGTATTTGTGCCTTTTTCCACAACTTAGAGTTTTACTCCTAAGGGATTTGATGCCTCCTTCTGGATTTGCTCTAACTTGTTTTCCAACAACTTGTTATAATTCTTAAGCTTCTTGAATGTTTCTTATTGCGACTTCTCGTCATCATTTAACTTCTTAAATTGTTCCATTAGATTCTTCATCTCCAGGTAGATCAAGTGATATGATTTTTAAGGTGGAAAATCTCATATTCCTTTTCTAATAATTTCTCGTCGATATATTCATTAGCTTGTTTAAACTTCCTAATATTCTCTAACTTCTTTATTTTGTGACTAGAGTTTTATTATGATTTCTCAACCACAAGATCTCATCATGATTGTTTGATATTGTTTTATTGATCTTAGCAATCTCTAAATTGTGAGTATTTTTAATGTTGCCATTATGTTGTTGTAGCTCTTTAATTTGTTGTTGAAGTTGGTAGAACTCTGACTCTTTACATTCTATTTTCTTTTGGATTTGCATCATTTCATTATCTTTCTCCATGAGGACTTTGTTCACACGCTTTACTTCCTCTTCTAAATTTTCATAGCTTCCATATGGTGATTCTTCGTCTGTATTTTGTGGTGAGTTTACTCTCACTGGTGAATCATGTATTATTGTTTTCTTCTTCTCATGGAAGGAGGTTATGACTTTCTTTTTTGCATTGAAGGTAAATGTACCCAATTTTTCTAACCAGCTAGAACCCAACGTTATGTCAATAATATTGTCGTCTATAGTTGCAACGGGGAATTCAGATGTCATATCATAATTACTGATCTGTAAGTCTAACTCGTTTATTTGCTCTTTGTTCCACTCATTTTTCTCTATAACTGATTCTAGAACTTGTAGTTGATTAGCAACATCAACATTAATAAATTTTTCTTTATTAGCTACACAAATAGAGACGGTAACAGGACTTTCATAAAATATGACATTTACTTTTAGCATCACAAGAGGTAATTTTGATGGAACAACGATTTTTTTTCCCTTATTGGTAGAATCCATCTCTTTTATTGGATTAAAACTTAAAAATGATTTTTATAACCTTTTTTCTTTCCTTAAAAATTAATCACTTTAAAGACTTAAATAAACTTCTAAAAGTAATCCTTATATATACGATTATTATATACTTCCCTTTTTCTTTTTATTTTAATCTTTTGCATATAAAATAACCCACTAACTAATATATTTTCTTAACCTTTTAAATATTAAATCTCCATTAAACTTACCCCTGGGGCGTAGAATAGACGGTGAATGGGTGTACTGTTAAGACACTCCTTGCATAAGGTCATCGGTTTGGAACTCTATGGATACGAGCCTTAAAAAATAAAATCTCCATTGAACTTTTTAAAATACTCTATTATATCTTTTTCCTTCCACACATTTGACCCTTCTCATCCACTTAATATATTCAAACAACTTCACAAACAAACAATGAATTTATTGTTATGAAACGTTGTGTTCTAGTATTTATGTAAGGTTGTGATTTATCCCAACAACGGTGGTTAAAATTATTACTATTATTTTTCCCATATGGTGTCCTATTTTTGCACGGTAACAAGCCAACTTACTTTGTATACCGTGACTAATCTTCACTCTAGAAGCTTATTTTATGTTTCTAAATGCCAGTCGTGACAACGAAGGATGGATTGTAAAAGAACATGGATGCTTGACATATTTCCATGAACTCTGACGGTGGTTAGGTCCTACACTACTATACTCTAATAGGCGACTGATAGTGACACATTTTTTTTTAAAGTGAGGAATTCCGATTGCCCGGTTGTATGGTCATGAGGGTTTAATAGTTGGTGGTTGCAATGTTTAACAACTATGATTCCTCCATATGCATTAGGTGACTTCTCTAGGTGTGATATCTATTATCACCTTTCAACGAAATTTCCCACACAACTGAACAAAGTAGATATCAACTGGAGGAGGGATTTAAGTATTTGGGCTACTTCCTTAAGCCTAATGCCTATACAACATCGGATTGGCAGTGGCTTATTGGAAAGTTTGAAAAGAAGATTCAACTCTGGTATTATCAGTGCTTGTCATTGGGAGTCTGTCTGACATTACTAAACTTTGTTTTGGCCAATCTTCCTATTTATTGGCTTACACTCGCCAAGGTGCCTACATCCATCTTGCATCAGATTCATAGGATCTCGTTTATTTTTATATGGAGTGTTAGACATGACCAACAGAGGATTCATCTGATTTCCTGGAAAAACATTGCATTACCAAAGGATGTTGGCGGTTGGGGCGTTCATAACATCTTTTGGGTTTATCAAGCACTACATTTGAAAAGTCCGTGGCACGCTCTCAACAGTGTTGGACTGTGGGGTAAGGTAATGTTGGAAAAATATCTGCGTGGTATGACGATTATTGAATGGTTTAGAAAACCTAATAAGAAGAATGAGAGAGCTTCTAATATCTGGAACAGACTCATCGGAATTTTCCCATTGCTCAATTCATTCACAGGATGGAAGGTGGGTGATGGTTTTCAGGTCAGACTAGGGGTCGATCCAATTAATGGGTGCAATGCAATTCTTAATTCTGATATTGTCCAGGATATACATCTACGGGGTCTTTATTTTCTTAATCATGCAAGGAATCCTCAAATTGCGGGATTGTGTACATATTGGAAAACATGGGATTACATTGGTCTTACTAGACAGATCGACCAGGATTGGGATACATTCGTGTCTAATCTATCTAGTACTGGTATTATCCTTACTTCTTAGATGGAAAACCTTCAGTGGTCATGGCGGGACTATAGCGGCGATATTTTGACAAACTGGGCATATCTTGCTATTGCTCATACACAGTCCGTGGATCCGCCACTTTGGTGGTATAGATGTATTTGGAATTGGAATTCCCCTTTAAAAATTTTGTGCTTTACTTGGCTTACTCTTAAGAATAAGATTTTAACCATGGACAATTTCATGCATAGGGAGGTATGGGCCCGAATGTATGCCCTCTTTGTTTACAGAATGAAGAAACAGTTGAACATGTATTTGTCAAATGTCCAACTACTCTACAACTATGGTATGCTATTTCACAATAAAGAGGGATGGAATTTTGTTGGAATCGGGACACGTTTGAAGACATTTTACATTATTGGTATCAACGACGCAGGACACACATCTCTCTCCCGTTATTTTTCATTTGGGGCATCTAGAAGTGGCGGAATCACATCCCGTTTGAAGGCATTGAACATCACTATGCCAGATCATTATTCTTCATTCTGCAGGTTATTTCAAATTCTTCTCCAAAGAAGATCAGTTAGAAGAATAAAGTTGCATTTGTACCAAAATTGATAAACTCGAATCCTTATGGATATTTTGACGGTGCTACACAGGATGGTAAATGTGGGGTAGGGGGTATACTGATTATTTCTGATAATAGGTATTATGAACTTACACTTGGTGGGGGTTTGGGTAGTAATACAAGATCAGAACTCTTGGCATTGTGGACTCTATTAACCTTTGCATGTACTAAGGAAATAACTACTCTTCAGATCCTTGGTGACTCCATAACGATTATTGAATGGGTGCAAGGAAAGTGTCACATGAGTGTGACTTCTCTTAATCATTGGAAAAGGAGAATAACCTTACTGTTGGAACAATTCCAGGAATACTCTATACAACATATCTCTCGATATTTTAATCATAGAGCTGATATATTGTCAAAAAAAGGTTTACTATTGGCAGAAGGTATTCTCCAGGTTACTCCTTTTACTGATCTCCAACTGGGGGAAATGTTTTATTGTCGTCTATATTAATTTTGGTATGCACACTATAATTCTTTTTGTAAAATAGAAGTTCATGTTATTGAGGTTTCATGGAGTAGGCTTCTACCGAATTAGTGTTATAAACAATTGATGTAATCTGTAGCAAATGGTCTAATTGGTATATAACTATATATCGACAATTGTAATTGGATATATTGTATAAGCCTGCATAGTCTGTAAACAAAGTTACTATCCTTGGGATAGGTAAAACCGTAAGTTTCTTTGATTCACCATAATGAATAGCAAGGAACTTTAATTTTTTCGTTGAAAAAAAACTGAACAAAGTAGATAAGGGAGCTTCTTTTGTTACCGTTGTTTACTTATAATACCTTCACGCCCTTTGTGATGGTTGGTGGTGATCTTATCTTCAAATATCATCTTGTTTGGGTAGCATAATTATGGCAACAAACATTCCCAACAGTCTTGTACCTGGCTTCTGATGGTCAGCTAAATTATAGATTCATCCCCTGAATTAAATATTCACGAAACTTCAATGTATAGCAGAATTTCTGAACATTAAATGACCAAAAGCCTCATTTTGGTCAAAAGACCAATTTTAGAGAAACTCTGAAAAAATATATTTTGGCCAAAAGCCAAGGTTGAGAGAAGCTCTGAGAAGTGATGTCCAAAGGCCAAAATCAGTAGAGGCCTGAGAAAAGGGCTTTGATACCAATGTTGTGAACCAACCTGGTTCACAAGAGAGCTATTTGTATGAATAGGAACAATAATCCATAATGGATAAAATATATAAATAATGAGTAATATGAAAGATAAGATGTTTGAAATACAATAGGGGGTGCCACATATATAGAAATATTATAGGCGCCATAACTGTTCATGAAGGGATGTGTCCCTTAGATAACAATAATTATTATAATTTATTATATTTTTTTTTGACAGAAACGGCTAATATTTATGTTAAAGAGCTGTGGCAAAACCACCAACTGTTTTACAAGCCAAAATTATAGAAGGTCTATCAGTCATGCTACCATTAATTACAAATGCCTGTAACTGATCAGGACTTTTAAAACTGAAAACAGAAAGATAAACATAATAAAGGAACCTAGTCAGGAATTAACGGTGACGTGCCCCTGCAGACGATTTTGCCATTGATGGGTTCTTACTCGGACTTGGATTTCCGGCTCCTCGAAGGTTCTCCATAGCTATTTCCAGATTCTGCAGTCTTTGGTCCAGGTTCTCGATGGCGGCCATGACTTTCATCTCCAGGGTCTCCAGGGCTACCGCAAACTCTTCGCGGGTGCTACCGACTTCATCATCCAATCTATCCAGTCGTCTTCCACCTTGCGCGTCCATGCGATTCATAAGTTCTCCCTGTCTTCTAACTCGTCGACGGAGCACCCGAATCTCCGCCTCCAATTCCAGCAATGGGTCAGGGGAAGAAGCCGCAGAGTCTCCAGTATCGGCCATGATTTTGAGCGGATACCAGATACTATCCGGGTAACACAGAAGGAGCTTAACGACGTGGTGCAACAGCTTTCGCCTTCCTGTAGGAACCTCCTTAATAGCAGGAATGGTATATCTTTTAGAGCCAGTGCAAGGGGGATTACCGTTTATATTGCTGATGTCCAATCCATGAAATGAATTAGGCATAATTTCCCATAAATCATCGCATGCTGCCGAATCCTTCATCCTCTTTCGGTTGGCTCCTTTACCCAGAATCGTACTACTCCTTAAATAACGATTCATATTGCTGAGATTGGTAGATTTCTGAGGATCATGCACCAACATGTTATCATAATTAGACGTGGCTTTGAAGACCCCTGTGACGTTGGCGTGCAGACTGAGCTGGGCTGAGGAAAGCAAACCCCCGCGCTTGGAGACGTCAAGGTGATAGATTAGAGGCGAGCAGATCTTTCTCCGTAGAACATCCTAATCCCTGGTACGAATACTGGTATGATTCTTCATCAGCCTTGATGGAGATGTCGTCACCCTTGCAGAAGAGAGGCGTGCGGAGGGGAGGGGGGGATGATGAAAGCTAGTGGGGAGGGAGATGTCCTCGAGGAAGAGCATATCGCATCCCCAAGTGAAGTCCATCCGGCAGAGGTGGCGCAAGACACGTGCCTTAATGTTCACATGCCAAATTCTCATAACATGCATGTTCGGAGATGAGCTCAAGGAACTACGGGATAGAGACCCAATTAATTTCATCATTGATTTTAAGAAGCCCTTTTCCTAGGTTAATTGCTTCATTTGCTGCTTTGTCAGCCTGTCCATTATTCTTCCGAAGGACGTGGAAGAATTCGATATCCTGGAAAAGAGGGATGAGCAGTGCAATTCTTTGGAGAACCTGATGAAGTCGCATGGATGCTGGTAAGTTCATAGTGTTGATGCATTGGATAATCATCCTGGAGTCCCCTACTACAGTTTCTTGCTGTGCGCCATGGAGAAGAGATTGGTTTAAGCCTTGCCAAAGGGCCAGGGCATCCGCCATGTTGTTGGATTCTACTCCTAAATTCCAGGAATAAGTGAATATCAGTTGTCCATCGGGGCTAAAGAAAACCCCTCCCCCTCCTGCCTCCCCTGGATTTCCTTTTGAAGCTCCATCGAAGTACAAAGGGTTGTTTCCACGATTTTTACACCACTGGTCATACTCCTCCCCCGTAAGTCTGATTTCCCACTTATGCAGCACCTGGTCTCTAACCGGAAGGTTAGCTACAGTACCAGGAATACTCTGAAGCCAGTTGGCTTCTTCAGTCGATAAAGGCGAATTTAGGCAACGGGGGGGGGTTCGTGAACTTATGAAGTCCCCTAACAGGGCTTTAATTTTGACCACCACCTGTAGAGGAGAAGATCTGGTTCCACGAAATATTCGACTGTTTCGTTCAAGCCAAAGCTTCCAGCAGATGAACTTGGGGAGGACTAACCAGGCAATAGCTAGAGGGTCCTTAGGATGGGTCCTGACAGGAGAAGACGACGACCATCGGCAGAGAAGGGAGGGGACATATTCATAGTTCAAGGGGATATGCCATGGGAGAGTCATCAGATTCCAGACAAGAGTAGAGAAGGGACAAGAGATAAACAAATGAGGGGACGTCTCTTCAGCAGAGAGGCATAGGGGGCAACGAGATGGGACTTCCCATCCTTTCCTTCGCAGGACTTCAGTGGTTAGGGCACTATTATGAGCTAGAGTCCAGATAAAATGGTCGATTTTGGGTAGCGATTTGTTGGACCAGATGTACTTCCAGACTGCAGGGTTACGAGGGACATTGGGGATGGCTTTAACGCTTCTGTAACCTTGGGCGACAGAGTAATGGCCGGAGATGGAGCCCCACCCTCTTACATCTTTGTATCTTTTGGCAACCGGGGATTTCCCATCCAGGCAACGAAGAAGGAGACCTTTTTCATCAGCAAGGGTTGGAGGGCAATCAGGAATGACCCAACCTATCCATCTTTGTTGACTGTCCGGATTCCATTTTGATATGTCCCAAAGTTTGGAGATTCCATGGCTTGATAGAAACCTCCGAATTCCATCCATCCCTTCTTTGTTTCCAATTGGAGGGTTGCCATAGATGGAGTCTTCCCAGATTCTAATTTTCTTTCCGTTTCCAGGGATCCACGTGAGATCCTCAGCAAGGAGGGGGTAGGCTCTAGAACAAAGGGCAAAGAGGGGAGAGCCTTTTATCACCTTCGGACCCTGATCCAAGCATCTGAGTCTAGTCCCTGAAAAGTACTTTTTCCGTAGCACCTGTTTACTCCATGAAGAGTCCCCTGACACTAAATTCCACAATAGCTTAGCCCCCAGGGAAAGATTTTGGGCCCTAAGATCTCGCATGTGCAATCCACCTTCAAAATAAGGGGCTGTGACTTTTTCCCATTTGACCAGGGGAAGTTTGTTTTCATTCTGTTTCCCCCCTTTCCACAGAAATCTCCGTAGAAGAACCTCAATCTTTTTGAGGACAGATATAGGAGCCAAAAGCAAGGAGCATTGAAAGACAGGCATGCTGGCAAGAACGGATTTGATGAGCACTGATTTCCCTGCAAGATTTAGCCATGAGGCTCCCCAGGCTTTGATTTTCAGGTTCAACTTTTCAATCAACGGTTCCCAACTGGAGGCTTTTGGCTTATCCTTGAATATTGGAACTCCAAGATATTTAAAGTCAGTCCAGTGGTATTTCCCTTCTATCATGAGAATTCTCGATATAACTTGCAACTCAGTTGGGGAGTAGTTCCAGCTGTAAATTTGGCTCTTGGTATAATTTATTTTGATCCAGAAACATCTTGATAGATGTCAAGTACCTCTTTAAACTTTCTAGCGGTGGTTGGACTTGCTCCACTCATGAGGAGAGTGTCATCCGCAAATTGGGCGTGATTAACTTCTTTAACCCCACGCACAATTTTTAACCCCAGAAGGTCTTCATGAGTTCTATAATGGTCCAGAATATAGCTGAGAGAGGCAGCTTGGATGGCGTAGAGAAGAGGTGACAGAGGGCATCCTTGCCTGAGACCCCTTGAAGCTTGGAAGAAGTCAGCAGCTCTCCCATTCACCAGGGGGGCGATCCATGGAGTGCTGATACAGGCTTTAATCCAAGAGATCAACTTTGGAGCAAACCCAAATCTGGTCATTACCTGAAACAGAAAGCTATGACGGACTCTGTCAAAGGCATTGGCAAGATCCAGTTTAACAACCATACCTTTTTCTTTTCTAGTCACACTAGAGTGAATGGCCTCTTGGACTAAGATGATATTGTCAGAGATTTGCCTGCCTTTGATAAAGCCTCCTTGATTCTCAGGTATAATGAGGGGGAGGACAGCTTTCAGTCTATTGGCAATGACTTTGGTGGTTACCTTATAGCCAATATTGCAGAGGGAGATAGGACGGAAGCGAGAAAAGGATGAGGCTCCTTTTTCTTTGGGAATGAGGGCAAGGAAGGAAGAGTTAGTTCCTCCGCCTAGTTTGAGACAGGACAGGGATTTCTTAACCATCCGGAACAGATCAGGATGGATGAGGGACCAACAAGATGTGAGGAATCTTGCTGTGAAACCATCCGGTCCAGGGGCTTTGTCAGGGCTCATTCCATCAACAGCTGATTTGACTTCTTCAAGGGATATAGGGCGAAGGAGCTGAAGATTCATTTGATCAGAAACCAGAAGCGGTATATTATTAAGATACTCAGATTGATTGAAGTCCCTTCCTGGTGAAGTTTCGGTATACATATCTTGAAAATGTTTATGAGCTGCTTTTTTAATTTCGTCAAACTCAGATAGCTGCTTCCCCCAATGCTCAATCTTGGTGACAGTCTTGAAATGTTTCCTGATCTCTGCTTGCTTGTGGAAAAACTTGGTATTTTTGTCCCCTTCCTGCAGCCACGTGTTTCTTGATTTTATTTTCCAGTAGTTTTCTTCAAGCCTACATGCTTCATGCAGCTTGTTGTGAAGATAGGTTTCTTTATCCAGAGAGGTTTGAGATAGATTCCCTTCATTACCTATGAGATGATCCTCCAGGGCTTTTTCTGCTTCGGTCCTTTGCTGTTTAGGAGACTTCAGACGTTTTGCCCAGTCTTTAAGTGCCTTTTTCACCAGCCGCAACTTTTCTTCCCAGACAAAAAAGGGAGACCCTTTGACATTAGTTTCCCAGGTAGTTGCCACAATCTCCGCAAAGCCTTCCAAACGGATCCAGGCTGGATTGAACCTGAAGGGAATAGGTCCAAGGTTCTGATCTTTGATAAAGGAAAGAGAGATAGGCTTATGGTCCGAGGCACAAAAGGGAAGAATGGAGGAAGACAGGTCGTACCCATGAATATGGATAGAATGCTGGACCAGGAACCTGTCAAGTCTGGCGGCTATGTGGCCCGGTCCTATCCTTCTGTTCGTCCAGGTATATTTCCCTTTGGCTGGTTTGATGTCTTCCAGATCCCATTCCGAGATAATGTCCTCCACCCATTCCCTGGCAGGGTCTCTGACAATATTGCCTCCTTTTTTTTCCACTGAGGAGAGAGTAAGATTAAGATCCCCCGCAATAACAAAGTTTTCAAAATGGGAGGTTGTCATATGTTCATTCAAACTAGTCCAGCATGACTGCTTCTCAGAGACATTTATAGGAGCATAGACGTTAAAGAGGCTTAGACGGAGATTAGCATCTTTAAACAGAAATTCAGTAAAAACCCAGTGGGGTGATTTAGCATGACTTACAATTTCAATCTTCGAAGGATCCTAGAGCGTTGCTATGCCACCAGACGCCCCTCTTGAACTGACCGCAATGCATTCTGCTTGATTCCAAAAGGAAGGAGCAGCCAGAAGGCAGGCCTGCTCTTCCATTTTAGTCTCCTGGATCAGGAGGATATAGGGATTCGAGATTTTGATTAAATCTTTCATTGATAACGATTTTGACTTACTTCCTAACCCCCTACAATTCCAGGAGACAATCTGCATTACTTACCTTTGGTTGTGGTGGTTGCCCCTTTTGAGGCATTTCCCTGTTGTCTGGTATTTCTAGGATTGAGATGCTTCTCCAGAGTGGTCTGGACTCCTGCTAACCTATCCTTATATGTGGCGACTTCCCTTCTCTCCCTTTCAGTTTTCCTTCCTCTACGATCCTTTTTAGCAGGATTTGGTGACTCAGGATCATCTTCGTCTGTATCCTCTTCTTCTGTGCCTTCATCAGTTACAGGGTTTTGCAGAATTCCTTCCTTTGCTGGGTTTGCTGCTTCTATTTCCACATCCAGGTGTTTTGCAGATCTAGCTTCCTTTCTTTTGGCCAAGGAGGGGGACGCCGTGGGCGAGAGTTCCCCAAGCTCACTTGGTTTTGTCAGTGGCGTCTGGTCTTCGAGAATGGCGAAGCTATTTCCAGATCTAGGGTTTGGATTGCTTTCTTGGGTTTTGGAAGACTCCGGGCCTGCGGTCGTAGGGTCCTTCGTGGCGCCAGTCAGGGGGTTCCCCTTGGGACCTTTTCTTCTTGGGTTAGCTTTATGCTTCTTGGCTTGCTGCCAATCTTCTTCCAGGTTCTTCTCTGTTTCGGATTTTTGGAATTTTGGACAGTTTCTCTGGAAATGGCCATATTCATGGCAATGCCTGCACTTGAATGGCAACTGTTCATAGTCCAGTTGCTGGAAGTGCTTCCATCCTTTGATTGAAAGTTTAACAGCTTCAGGAAGCCCCGCTTCTAGGTCGACTTCCACACAGATGCGAGCAAAGGAATATTGACCTTTAGGGTCAGCTTTATCAATATATTTCCCCAGTCCGTTTCCAATGGTTCTTAGAGATTCTTCACTCCAGCAATGCATGGGGAGGTTTGGCAGTCGAACCCAGACTGGAACTGCTTTGGGCACATCCATAGCAGGGTCAAAATTTGGAGTCCATCTATTCAGGTACAAGCCCTGTGGCCCCATAAAATATGGCCCGTTTCTGAAAATCAGGTCCCTATCCTCTTTCGAAGCGAAATCAAATAGGAAATACCCTCTACCAATCGCATAGCTTGTGACTCCTTGGGATATCAGGGGACACCAGTTGTTTTGGATCCAAGTTTCCGTGGAGCGAGGAGATGGCCACAATCCCGTAAACTGCCCCATGAGGGCCCTATCAGCAAGAGAGACAGCCAGATGAATAGGCTTCTCCGGTGGCAGTTCTATTTCAGGTATGGCCTCCATCTTCTTGACAAACTTCGGAGGTGGGGCGGTCTCCATCTTTTTCCCATACTCATTAATCAACCGGGGAATGCGTCTTCCTCAGCGAACGGCGGAGGAGGAGGGGGGTGCCCTCCTTCAGAGGCACCCATCCTCAGCAGAGACGCGCAGCAGCGCGCGCTCAGGCAAACCCTAGCTTACAAAAATTGCAGTCGTATCCTAAGAGGAACGTAACCGTTTTTGTACCACTTCTGATTCTTGGTTTTTAATTTCTTCTTCTTGTATTTTTTTTTATAATTTATTATTAATTATCAATATTATTGGAAATAGAATCCAGAGGTTGCTCTGCAATTGAATCCATATATATTGTCAATGTTTCGAGTCTACTCCTAAATTATAAAAACAAATCACTATTTTAGTTAAAAATATATATGTAACATAATGTCTCCTAGAGATAAGCATATTCCATAAGAAAACAATAAGCTTACATTAGAAGTTCTATATTATCGAATAAAGATATAGATAGAGTATGAAGATTGTGCTTTAACCATGTAAACCTAAACTAAAATTATGTGCTTGATATCAACTAGAATTAGTAGCCATTTTATTTTACACAACCTGAAGAGATAAATGGTGATAAAAAAAACTATAAACAAATATAAAGGCCCTATGTAACTTAAATGACAAACGAAGGACTAGCTTGGTGATATTCACTTAGTGGCCATGCCACAATTTGCAACATAACTAGACCTGCTTCTGATAGTTGTCGGAGCACTCTATCAAATTTTATCTTCTCCCCCAATTGAGATTTTCTAGTTGTGAGTACATTTTTTTTCCATGAAAAAAAAAATATTTTAATTCATTTTTGATAAAAAAATACAACCCTCAGTGCTTAGTTGTGAGTACATTTAAACCTCAACATCCTCTTATCTAATTTTACATATAGATACATATATAGATTCAACATTGCAATAGTAATAAACATGCATGCCACAACAATTACCCCAAACTGCTACAACAAATATTTAACCACATGCATGATTTACACAATTGTTTTCATCCAATTATACAATTAATCATCCTAACACATAACTATCATGTTTTCAACTAGTTAAGTATTTCAACTATAAGAACATAATAGAATACATATAAAACCATTCCACATAAAGATAATTACGAATATTGCCTCATTATGGTATAATCACTAATACCCACAAAGCCAATTCTATTCACTTGACATGGTTGCCTCTTACTTCACATAATATAGGTTGAATTATACATTCCACAACATGAATTTATGGTTGTGACAACCTTAAAAGCCACAAACAATTATTTCCCAGACAACTAACAACATATATCTAGAACATGAACATACCATAATGGTATTCACCGATTTAAATTCATAATATTTACATACAACAACCACCGGAAGCATTAATTCTCGTCACATAAAGATTTAAGGTAAAATTCTTATTTGTTAATGAGTACACTCAAGGAAATATCTCTACAAGAACATTTCCTCCCAACCATTGGCGCTAGGTACTATAGGTACCAACATATTGAGGCTTCAACACACCCAAACAAAATTCTTTTAGGTTCCCCTTTAACTTGATTTTTGTTCCCCTTCAAAATTGTTGTCAAAACTTTCATACTTAAAGAAAAATCAATTGAACAAAGCTTTTTAGATCTTAAGTTATTCAATTTATAAACAATTTCAATATCAATTCATTGAAGGTCCATACACTATTGGTAAAGCATCCAAACTCAAAATGTATGCAAGTTCCCAAGTTTGGTCGACACATTCTCAACGCTTGGATGGATAGAAGATCACACCACAGCTTCGAAAAAAGATCACATCAATGCTTCGAAAAAGATCACAATAGCATTTCGATAAAAGATTAACTTTTCTTCAAGTGTTAAAATATTGTCGATAACGCTATTGATTAAATATACCATTAAATATACCTCGTTTAACAAGTTTTGAACCTCATCGATGTAAAGATTTCAAATTTTGGGGTTTTCAGTCTTGACATATCTCTTTGGTAATATTACCTACATAAGATTTGAAACTCACTTCAAATCTCTCGTCGAGATTTCTTCAAATCTCTCATTGATAAACATCACTTCGCCATATCTCTCGCATGAGGGAATATCACAATCATTTATTGATCAAGACCGTGGGCATTTCAAAACAGTTAGTTAGTGCATTCATAAAAATAAATTCTGAACTTGGATTGGCTACCAAATTAGTGAATTTATTAAGTGAATTATTGTTTTAGAAGGAGTTTCTTTGATATTACTCAGCTTATATAACATCGTTACTTCCTAGACTTCTGTATGCTCTAATTTTGTTTTCATTGGTCACACAATTGAGTCTTATTATCCAAGCAAAAGGTACAATGACATCAATCCTAGTTCTCTTAAAGCCTAGGTACGTCTTTGTAATTTTTTATTTCAAATTTTGAACAAGGAATTCAAGTTAAAAAGAGATTATACAAATTTCTTTTGAACAAAATATGAATTAGATTTTGTGATAAGCTACTATGTAAGGCGAATATTTTATTTGTAGGACAAAATTTGTTTTACTTGAAATGCCACCCTAAAGATCAACAATGAAAACTCTAAAGCCTTCACCAAAAGCAAAGAGAAATCTTATTGAGACCTCATGTATAGAACCTGGAGGAATGACAAAATCAAGGACCCCTGGAATCAAAGTAGGTAGACCAGATATTGAACCTATACAACCATAAGTCAAAGATAATGAACCTATAATTGGGAATCAAATTGATTTTCCTTCTTGGGGAGAGTTTTTAAGGAGAATCAAAGAAGACGATTATCCTAATGTCATCCCACCCAGTGATCCCTCTCTGAGGGATATAGATGTTGTTGTTTTTACCTTCAATATAAAAGATTCACATCTACATAATGTCGCTACTAGAACTCATGTTCTTCCCTATTCATATGTCATACAATGGGCAATTGAACACACCAAAACGAGAGCAGAAGCATTCATGATGATGTCGATAATTGTATTGCATCATTTCAGTCCATAGAATTGGAGAGGTACTATAAGTTTCATCAACTAGATATGGTATTAACCAGTGAACTTCTTGAGCAATTTCATAAAAGGAATGATACAAAGAAGGCTTTGTCTAGTTGATGGGTTGAAGGAAAGAGGTTTCAAACAAGAAATGATGGTATTTATCCAACATCACATCTCAAAACTCCATATCTATATGTTATGACCATGGTGTACAAGTTATATGGACAACCTAATTGTGTCAATTTCAAAGATATTTGGGTCCCATTGGGTTATTCCATTGTGACATTAGGGATCATTTTCAATTTGGAAGAAATATTGTCTTTATCTTTACAAAGAGAAATATAAAAGGCGCAAAAAGAGAACTTAGAAAGTTTTCCAAACTTCAGCATGTCTTCTTATCTTTTAGATGTCATGTGTGCTAATAATCATTTCCCTCAGTTGGGGTGGAATTGGAATATTTCTATCAACCCAGTTCATGTATATTGTCAAATGATATGAGGAAATCAGTACAAAAGTAATTATTCCTTGATTTGTGACTACTTCTTTGCACCTCTCTATCAAATAATTTTCAACAAGGAACGTCCAAGGATAACATCTGCAACAAAGGTTATGTTATAGACTATTGAGAATTGGTATTCAGAAGAAGAGTATACTTATATCAGAATCTTTGGGGTAACTGCCCCTCCACACATTTTACCTAAATATATCCAGATAGATTGTTCATATCCAATATTTCATATCAATCTACTTAGCATGGAGTTAATGCCACTTTGAATAGGGTAAAGAAAAAACTCGCAATTCCACAACTTCTTTGCACTGAACATTTCAACATTAGCAACTCTAAAAAAACTAAATAGCAAGCTCAGTTGATGCATGAATATAGATTTCCTCAGGGTCAATTTAGAATACATGATCCACAGGGTTTGGTGGCTAGCCAATGTAGCCAATTTGGTTTAATTTGACCATATGCACATGAAGAGTGGGAGAATGAAAAGCAATTGGAAAGTGCGGATTCTTGGGATGATGTGTTAAATAGAAGAAAATCCCAGGTTCATTAGGAATCCAATGAATATTCAAATGAATAACTTAATAAAGATGAAGGAGAAAAGAGGTTGAAGGAATAGTAATTACAAAACCTGAAGATTGAAATTGAAAGAAGATTAAAAGAGAAACTAGACCAAGTAGAACATAAATTAAAAGAAGAAAAAGACATGCTAGAGGCATCCAAAGAGAAGGAAGAACAAGACAAAGTCACATCATCTAAAGAAAGAGAAGAACAAGGTAAACTAAAGCTAGCCAAAGAAAAAGAAGAATGAGTCAAATTGAAAGCATCCAGAGAAAAGGAAGAGCATGACAAGTTAATGGTTATTAAAGAGGTTGAAGAAAGACAAAGAAACGAAGAAGAACTGAAGAAAATTAAAGAGGCAAAAGAAAGACAAATAACATAAGAAGAATGGAAGAAAATTGAAGAGCAAAAGAAGAAAGAAGAACAATTGAAAGCTAAGGAGTTAAAACAAGATGAAGAGAAAAAACGACCTGGAGAAGGCGCTAAGAAGAATGAAATTGATGAAAACACTAAACTAAACACTGGACAACCTTCGAAATCAACTTAGCAAAATAACACTAGTGTAAATAATAGTGCAGATCAAATGGTACAAGACACTTTTGCTTCAATAACAGTCCCTAGGAATAAAGGGAAAGCTGTAGTGGTGGAAGAAATTATGACTCCAAGCATAATGGAAAACACCCTTATGTGGAACAATCAAAATTTTCCAAAGCATATAGAAGAAGTGGTTGATCTAAAACTTATTACATATAACAAAAGGTAAAAAACTCTGGTTAAACAAGTGCATATGAAGATAAAAATTGATGTCGATAAATTTATTGTATACACCACAGAAGAAAGAATCACGGACATTGAGGATGACAAGATTTCAAAGTTACTTAATGTTATTTAGTTGTGACTCAAGTTGCCCTTGATAAATCAAATTCAGAAGTTGGGGATATAAATAAATTACAACAAAAGGTCACTCATTTAGAAAATCAAGTTTTATAATAATAATAATAATAATCTAATTTTAAGGTCATGACCAAGCTAGACACCAAGTTGGTGTATGAGACCCCCTTGTTTGTGGGACAAGGGACCCCCTCCATGTAGTGATTTTCCTACTAAAGTCTATGGAGGTGTACATACCCTATCCCCCTCTGGATTTGAACGTATGAACTCATAGGAGGAAACACATGTTCTTTACTGTTAGGCCCACTCAAGTTGTAACCACTTTTCTTAAGTATGCTCTTGAGCAGACGTAATCACATTTTCAAACTACATAGGATTTTACATAAGAACTTTCAAGTTACAAGAATACATCTTGCATTTATCTATTCTATACAAGGAAAACTTGAAATGGAAAGAACTGCAAGAAATGATAGAAGAGCAAATTAGTTTTAATGCAACAAGCTCATAATCATAGGGAGCATGAAGTTCACAGTATAAAAATTCTTGGAGAAGTTGAAATCCATGAGCTTGAGCAAGATGTAAGTTATTAGGGTAGAATGGTTAGGGGAGCACAAAATGTAATAGAATATGAGTAGCTGAGTTGTCTCAAAATATGGGATTTTATTGAGGATTTTGTAAATCATTGTCGTTTTCCACCTTTTGGGCCACCTGAAACCTTTTATGATGCCAAAGAAGTTGCAAAAGCCTTGGAAGATGCACAATTTCGGCATAGAGTTGAACTTCAGAAAATTTCATGTATTGACCAAGAATATATCCAAAGTTCATCATTGAAGAAGTTCAGAGAGTCACAAAACTTCAGTGCACCTTGCCCAAAATCAAAAGATCCCAGACTCTCTTCCATACATAAGGTCCCCTAGGCATCACACTTTTCCTCATTTTACTTTATGCAATGAATTATTTGAAAAGTGGGGACAATATGAAAAAGATTTAGAAAATCAACTTAACTCAAGTTTTCCTTTGAGTAAAGTTGAAGTTAACTTAAAAGTTAGTTATGTAACTACTTTTTGTATCTATTTAAGGGAGAAAATTAGAATTAGAAAGGGGATTTTTTTAGGTTAGCCTTTGGGACAAATCTTCATTGTAAAGACTACACCTTTCAAGAAGTGAATATTGAGAAGCCTGTTTTTGGCCAATGCTTTACAATTGAAAATTCCTATTTGCAATTGTACTTGAAGTTATGTTTGTTTTGCTTTAGGAAAATTGTTAAGAATGTGCAATAAGAGATTTTAACTTGTCAATAGAATTACTTCTGATAATTGTTTTTCTTATTACCACTTCAACAAATCTTCCTTTTTATGATTGTATTATGAAACGATATGTGTGGAAATTGATTATTCATTAGTTCACTACAGATCATGCATGTTGTTCATTCCCATAAATTTTATATAAAATTTATTTAACAGGATCTATCTTTGATGGATAATAGCTATTATTTTAATCATACCAAATACTAAAACTATTAGTCAACACTAAGTTAGTTTAGATTTAGGAATTAATTCTCGAGTTAAAGTAAATTAAATTAGGACTATAATATTTCTTTCTTTAAAAGTTCCCATAAATAAGAAAACATAAAACACCAATTTTCTCTCAATTTTTTAAAATCTCATCGAAAGGTAACCAGACCACAAATTTGGTGGGTTTTTCCATACCAAACAAGAAAGAGTTTAATTGGGCCTCTTTTTTGGGTTGAACCCTTGCTATTGATATAGGTAAGTTGGCTATGTCAACATAACTTGCACTAGAAGGAGGGCACACAACAAAACTAGTACTTAACGTTGAAAGAGTGTCCAAACTATTGGGCAAAATTTAGCTGGGTATATAAATTAAAACTAAACCTTGACAATTGTTTGCATGAAACCAAACAAATGAACGAATGACCTTCCCAAACCCAATGCAACCTTATTTGCCTATTAGTCTTGAGGACCAAATATCTATTCTAAATCAACTGTACCACCCAAGCCTGCAAATAGACAAAGATTGATCAAAGCTTGAACACTCCTGGCAAATCCTTGCCCAAGAAGAAGATAAAACCAAAGGCTAGAAAACAAGAGAAAGGGCATGAATCTACATGCCTGATTAATCTCATCATATAGAGTATCATAGTATAGGTTCAAGTCCTCAAAGAAACTCATCTGAGCTAGAAAGATCAAACATATATGAAAACATGGATTTATACAAAGGCATTTGAGACAACATTCCATATTCTATCCCAAATAAAGAAGTAAATTAGTTCAGATAATATACTAGGGCATACGTTAGTAAAATTGGAACTTTGCATGTAACCCCTCTATTACCTTGTAGAAGGAATAGACAAATAAGAGTGGTTCAAGAAGAAGATAGTACTTT
Source organism: Larix kaempferi (assembly GCA_027924585.1). Classification (NCBI taxonomy): domain Eukaryota; kingdom Viridiplantae; phylum Streptophyta; class Pinopsida; order Pinales; family Pinaceae; genus Larix; species Larix kaempferi. Next base: position 242,862 of record BSBM01001108.1, on the reverse strand, counting down.
AGTCCATTTGGTGGAAGACATAGTCAAATTCGCTCTTCAAGAAATCTCTTAACCACTCGATCAATTTCATCCAACACTGAGTCTTTCTATTCCATCACAAAATTCTAAATCTAAAATAAACAAAAGCTTATGAATATGAAAATTCAGAGATGGAAAACAAAGAAAATACAAACTTAAATAAACCATGGCTAACTTAAGCTGCCTTGGCATTACGTAGCCCACTTCATCATTTGCCCAAACACTTTTACCCAAATATGATCCAAATTCTACAATTTCCCTAGATGATCATATTAAGAAGTGTTTTCAGTCTATCAAGATGATGAATGTCCACCATGAAGATGTTGTTTGTCGATTGTTTCCTTATACCTTTGAAAACAAGGCATCTACTTTGTATTTTAATCTTCTAGTTGATTCAATTACAAACTGGGATGAATTTCAAAAAAAATTCCTTGATAAGTTTGGTGAAGAAATTACCACATGTGCTCTCATGGATGGACTTTTTTCTTTGGTTAGGAGCCCTAAATAAAGAGTTAAGGATTATAATCAAATATTCACCACTCTTATAAACAAATTTCATTCCAAAACTATGCATGGACAAGAATTACAATTTGAAGTGTGTTACACCCTAAATCGTTTGCAACATACTTGCCAAGATATACCATAGTGAAGGGGTATTTCTCCATTGTAAAAGGCTAAGTTTGGGCTTGTTTATGTATAAGTGTTGGTCTAGTGGGGCTCAAGACCCATGGTCTGGTCATGGCAGGTCCTCTTGGTTTTCATTCCAAGAAGTGTTGGCTTAGTGGCATTGTTGACTTCCCCTTAATGGGCGGAAGTCCCCCTTCATGTTGGACCATTTGTGCCCTAGGTTGGTCTCTGATGCTTCTTGGGATGGACCCATTAGGACACATGGCTTAGGGGCTCCTAGATACACTCATGTTTATGCTATGTAGAAGGTTATTGCACATATAAGGGTTGTCATACCCGATTTAACACACCTCATATATGCCCAATTGGACCTTCCTTTTCTTGTATGACCCCTCCTCTTGGTTCACATGTGCACACTTCATCATGACATTGTCTTCTTCTAGAGATGTTTGTATTGCTAAAGGGGAAGACGTTCAGGGATCTTCTACATTGTTGGGGTAAGTTGGGGCATGAAATCCTCCCTTGGCTCACCACTTCATCTGAATGAATCCAATTGCATCATTTTATCATTATTTTTAGTCTTTTGTGGTTTAGTCTCTGCCTTGTGGGTGAAAGACAAACCCTAGATTTTAGTTATTTTACTTTTTAGTGAGCTAGGCTCTAAAGTTGGATAAGTCTAGGAAGCCTCATATAAATAAATTCTCCTAGCATTAATTTGAAACAAGACAAGGGTTCTAATTATTAACTTATTTCTTTTCTCTTGGTATATTGGAGCATTTGAGTGAGGCCCACCTCTCTTTTTGGCAAGTTTCTCTTGTGATGAATGATGGAATGGTGGATTTTATAGGGTTTGCTATCTTGCAAGATTGATCCAAAGAATAGTTGTAATGAGCTCGTGGCTAAGGAGGACCTAAGAACTCTTTCTCTTTGTCTTTCCTTGGTTGATGTTGGTAAGATCTCTCCATTTTCTTGTTTGACGTTGCTTTTACACCTTAAGCAAGGTAAATTAGGGTTTTATTGGCATCTTGTTAGTCTTGTTAGAGGATACCTTACTCTTGAAGGAGATATCCACTATGGTCCTTGGGATTCATTGTTTTCCCTATTTAGGTTTTGGCTACTTCAACCTAGTATCAGGTTACTAGCCTTTTCCCTAGTTGGTAAATCTTGAATAGCGAAATTGAGTAGGGACGTTGACCTTAATCTCTAATTTACCTAGGGTTGAGGATTAAAGTCATAAACCCTTATCTTTGAATTTTAATCAAAATTATCTTGTATATTTATTACAAAAATACAAAAAAACATAATATTGGAAAACCCCAAATATTAGAAAAATTCATATCTCAAAAAATATTTGCAATTTGGAATTATGTTCGGGTAGAAAAGTGTGCCCTAGTTGAATTAACGGTTAATCATTAAGGGAATTATGTTCCTATGGTGGATTTGTGAGATTCTCGGTGACTTGCGATTACTAGGGTTTGGTTTTGTAGATTTGTTATTGCAGGTACAACAAGTATATTCATCATTTCAGCCAAATTTGAAGGCAAACAATAGGGTTTTGGGCCTAGATTGACCCCTGAGGGATTGGAAGTTCATTGGGGAACATGATAAGTGGTACCACCATCTATTTGAGGGCTGTGCTAAGGTGTATACCAGATTTGACTTCACATTTTTAGATCTGATCTAAGACCCCTACTTCATCCTATTGCATATTCCCCTCACCTCCATACCTCAAGGTATATCTCATGCGTGAGTTGGTATTGATTTGATAAGTTTTCATCAAGTTTTTGGATCATTATTAACTGTTGCAATATTATAATAGCAGTAAGACATAGTAATTTTTGCTTACGGATTTTCAATTTTATGCTTAGGATGATACTTAGCATCTTTTTAGGTCTACGAGTTAACCTTCGATGCTTCCTTCTCTTCCCGTCATTTAGTTGCAATGTCGTTTCTAGTTGTGTCTTCAACATTTTAATCTAAATCCATAACTGTAACTTAAGAAATTACGTAACAAGGTTTACACGGTTTACTAGTGGGGCCTTGGCCTTGAGCTCCTCACCAGAAACTAGTACAATAATTAATTACATTTACAAAATGATAGGTCAAAAAGGAGGGATATTACATACTCCTCCCCTTAAGAATAACACTGTCCTCGGTGTTCATACTTTTCAATAATTTGTCTACTCTTCTCGAGTCATCATTCTTTAGTTCCCTTGTCATCTCTTCTTTGCTATTCTTGATCATCTTCGAACTCACATGATTTCCACGCGTCTTTGTGGTTCGTATTTCTTTCCCATCCTACACATTGTACAACCCATACAAGATCTTCCAACATTATTCAGTATAACATATTTACACTTTTTCAACAGTAAGGTAAGTACAATTATTTTTGCATCACCTTATCATTCACAGTTTAGCATCGTGTACTTCACAATATTTCAAACAGTAAACTTTAACATTTATCATTCATCCTCATCCTTAGGGAAATTTTTGCTTACTCAAGCATCCATAACATTTACGCATAAAGACATCCACATAGTCTAGTTACAAGACAAATCATTTGTTATATCATAAAAAAAATCTTTCAACAACACCTTGTTGATCATCTCCCATGAGTTTGGAACATCAGCAACCCTCTGCTGAACACATAATTCTTCCTCGAATTCTGTCACCAATTCCTGTGGACTTACGGGCTACACTTTTGAGGTTACTCTCCTTTTTGATTGCTAGTCAAAAATTTTTCCTCCTCAAGACATCAAACAACGTCATGTCTCCAGATGTCAATTTTTGTGCCTAGATCTTTGCCATTGATACCACAAAAATCTTTTGCAATTCCCCTCAAGCCTTCTTGCTTGAGTCCAGGAATTTCTTTTCCACCCAGCCTCCTACTTGAGTGCAGGAAAAGTTGCTTTAGCAAAGCAGAGTTGGGTCAATTTTTGCCACCTCAAGCCTCCTGCTTGAGTCCCGGAATATTCGTTTCCCCTCAAACCTTCTCGTTTGAGTCCAGGAAATAACAATCATTTATTATTTCTTGTAGTTTTGGTTAACCACAACATGCAATCATAATAGCAACATAATATTAACATCAAATAGGTTCATCTATTTACTCATCAGTTCGAACTCATGCTTTTATCATATCCCTTCACGAGTCATTGATCTTACCATATGCTTACCATGTATACTATACCGCGTCCTTGTCTTTCCCCAAGTTCCATAGGATGTGACCATCTGCCAAATTCACTTGTTAGTATAAAGAAATATTTCTTTGCTTCAATTGCTCAACAATTGAACTCATTAGTTCCATCGCATTATACGCATGCTCATTCAATTAACTTGTGCATTCTTCTTCACTTTATCCTGATGTAAACTCTCCAATATCCTTGATGTGGGTCTGAGGTCAAGTCTGCTTACAAACCAATATGTCAGTAGCATATAGATTCATTTCCATCTAGGATTCATTACCTAAAGACTCTCTTCTCTTTCCATACTCTTTCAAAAGGTACCATGATTCAATTCCATTCAAAAGGTACCATGATTCAATTCCATCCTAACCAGATTTAAGATTATTCTATTATAATTATACTTATACTTTTAACAAATCTCTTTTCGTGATACACATTAACCTTTATTTAGAAGATTCAACAACCCTACCAGGGGTCTATCTAAGAAGAAATAAGGTATTCAAAAAATAAGATCATTTAAATTCCTAGGAATTAATACATGCAATTCCTTACCGTGACGCACCCTTAGGTTTATCTTAAAGAGTTATAATAAGAATCTTTATACTTCTATAATTGTATTGGAGAAAACTCACTATGGCTTGGGAATACCACAACAGACAGATGACTACCAGAAATCTACTCAATTCTCAAAACAATGCTATTATAAATGACAATGTTAAAACAATGGAAAAATGTAACCAACCTCGATCCAACGTTTGATGTAGATCCTCGTTGGAGATTTCAATCCGCGCACATCCAAGCACTTGTAATCTGCAAATTAGTCTTGACAACCAATATCTAACAAGTACATGTGATATATAAATGACATTAACATTATCAATAACAATGGTCCATAATATCATAAGCAAATGTAACCCAATGTATAATAAACAACATTCACACCATGAATGGACGAGAATATGAGTATTTCTATTAATGAACAAGAAGAAGTACAAAGTGATACAACCTCTTGCCGGCAACCAATATGAACCAAGATCTAGATCAATCCACTTGTGCCTCCACCACTTCAATCCTCCATGAAAGGCAAACTCAACTAGCAAAGAGTTTGGAAGGTGAACATAACTGGTTCACAACTACAAGGATCAATGAGTGCAGACTCAAGATAGGGTAAAAATCCACTAGAGTGCCTTTACTATTCTCTTCTTCCTCCCATCCATAAGCCATATGTGCTCAATATATAGTCCTCTCAAAGGTAGGTGAAAGGACTCATCGAGATGTTACTTGGGCAGATGGAGAGCCAAAGGTCACCCAATGACCGCTTTTTGGGAGTAAAAAGTAATAAAATAGTGGTTTTTACCATTTTACTTGATACCCGCAAGCTATAGGGATGCAACTCGCGGGTACGCATGCTATAGTGATGCAACATGCGGGTGGGAACAAAAATAGGGTAAGCTGGTATCACTGAAGGATGAAAATGGATCTGAGTCACTGAAATGGATCCTACAGGCCAAAGAATGCTGATTCTCACAGGGTGGAATATTTCTGTGTAACAATAATGAGATGCCATAATACAATCTTAACTTTTTAACAAAACAAAGCAATATTTCAAATGCATGAGTCACCTTATCAAATGAGTTTGCTCATATCCCTAAACATAACTTATAATCACATGAACTAAAGGTATGTCAATTTCATCTGGTTATCAATTACTTAAGAGTAATAATTCCATACTATTGGATCCATGGAAGAAAATGAAAGAAAGTCAACAATTATTTTTGCAATAAGCATACTACCAAGACTTAAACAGAACGATGTACACTCTAACTTGATATTTGAGAATCCACTTTTTATTTCAAGAAAAAACGCCTATCATTATGTAGCTATAACTTCATTCGTATTCTATAACATCTACGAAACAATATTTTCTGATATAGCATTCCATGAAACCGTCGTATCAACTACGCATTATCAAAAAAATCCTGTAGCCTTATTTGAAGATGTTCAAGTGACTTCACTATGTGTAATGAACCTACTATGTCTTGTCCTCCTTTTTATTGTTTTCTTTCTCTTCACGTATAAATAATGAAAATATTAGTCTAACATAAAGGAACATGATGTTTAAACAAAGTTAATCAATTATAAAACAAAAATCATTATATTTCACATCAACCTCAGAAAGACATAAAAACAATCATCTATTTCGATTCATCCTTCATACGAAATAAACTACACTCTAGTGTATCTTTCAAAACCTTTCATGTATTTTTCGTGCATATCTTACCCAAGCTAACCGTCATTTTAACAAATGTACAAACATCAATTAGTTTGATCTTCTGATGATTATGTCCTAGAATGTTATAACATCAACTATAGTTAACTATCATCGATTTCAAATTAAAGTACATCAGTCACATACTAAAAATATGAGTAATTTCTACCTTATGTAAATCTCATAACCTTTTGCACATCAAAATACCAATTCCCTTAACAATACCATGCGATAATGTGAGTATCTTTATCTTGTATCTAGCAAGGGACAACTCGTGATAAACTGAAATCATACCTGACTCACAATTTTTGTAAGGAAAATAATGGCAAGAAATACTTATCTTTATTCATTTGGGGATCTTGAAGTTTTAACTTCGTTAACAATTCTCCCTCGTCCAATCCAGTCCATGTGTTAAAACAAAACAACAACTTCATTAGCCTTCATAATTATTTATCTCATGTTGAGCCCAATAGGCCCGAGTATTGTAACCTAAAGCTCTGATTGTTAAAATTTAATATGCTAAGACAGAAAATAGCAACATTACATTCCATTTCACAATAATAGCATATACAGGATCACTGAAGAAACAACAAGCATAGCATAAACACAAGAGACACAGATTTATCCTGGGAAACCCTCATGGGGTAGAAAACCCAGTAAAGCTTCCTCAATATAGATGACCAACAATATACAAAGATGCAAACCAAAAACATGATCTCCTCCTCCACCATAACAGACCTCTCCTCCACAAGTGCGCCTCTCTCAAGTGTGTGTGTGTATCAAATGAGGAATACACCTCCTCTATTTATACACTACTCTGACATATATTTTACACAAGTACATGTAGGCTCGTATTTAACCAATGGGTTAAATACCCCACTACAACTGACTGGGCCGACCCCTCTAGGGTGGTCTAATAACCCTTTGACCCATATAACACATACAGGGCCGACCTCCACTAGGGAAGTCTAATAACCCGAGTTACCACATTCCGACGGAGGAATAAACATCTCCGGATATACAATAAGATCTTTACAGAGGAATGAAACATCTTCGGAATAATAAAGTACAATTATAATATTCTTTGAAGTTACAATATCTCAACACTCCCCCTTAACGAGAAGGATATTATAACAGCATCTGCACGAGCAAGGAGTCATCAACATCATACATGATACATCTATAAATCATTGGAAGCTTTCTCAACATCATCAGTAACTCAACTAGTTACTGGAACATCTTCAATATTGGAACATCAACATCTTCAGTACTGAGTCTTTATCTTCTGCAGTACTCAAACAGCTACAGTAACATCAATATCTGAATCCTCACGATCGTCAGCATCGTCATCACACGATCATCAGCATCGTCATCACACGATCATCAGCGTCGTCACATCATCTTGATCTACAACATCTGGTTCATCACGATCTACAGCATTGTCATCATACGATCATCAACATCGTCATCATACGATCATCAACATCGTCATCACACGAACATCAACATTGTCATCATACGATCATCAGCATCGTCATCAGCATCGTCATCATACGATCAATCAGCATCGTTATCATACGATCAACAACATCGTCATCAGCATCGTCATCATACGATCAACATTTTCCAGGGTGATCAATCTTGCTCTCTTTAGGACATACGTCCATGGATGATGCAATCCAGTCATGTACCTTTTGAACCGAAGTCCAGGGATGATCCAGTCCTGTCATGTACCTTTTGAACCGAATTCCAGGGATGATCCAGTCATGTCATGTACCTTTTGAACCGAAGTCCAGGGACGATCCAGTCCTGTCATGTACCTTTTGAACCGAAGTCCAGGGATGATCCAGTCCTATCAATTCTCAGAGACCTCATGTCTATGGCTCAGTTCACAGGACCAAAGTCCAAGGATGATCCAATCCTTACCGTACATTTAGGACTACATCCAAGGATGACTTAATCCTCCACCGTACATTTAGGACCACGTCCAAGGATGACTTAATCCTCCACCGTACATTTAGGACCACGTCCAAGGATGACTTAATCCTCCACCGTACATTTAGGACCACGTCCAAGGATGAATTAATCCTCCACCGTACATTTAGGACCACGTCCAAGGATGACTTAATCCTCCACCGTACATTTAGGACCACGTCCAAGAATGACTTAATCCTCCACCGTACATTTAGGACTACGTCCAAGGATGACTTAATCCTCCACCGTACATTTAGGAACGTCCAAGGATGACTTAATCCTCCACCGCACATTTAGGACCACGTCCAAGGATGACTTAATCCTCCATTGTACATTTAGGACTACGTCCAAGGATGACTTAATCCTCCACCGAACATTTAGGACCACGTCCAAGGATGACTTAATCCTCCACCGTACATTTAGGACCACCTCCAAGGATGACTTAATCCTCCACCGTACATTTAGGACTACGTCCAAGTATGACTTAATCCTCCACCGTACATTTAGGACCACGTCCAAGGATGACTTAATCCTCCACTGTACATTTATGACCACGTCCAAGGATGACTTAATCCTCCACTGTACATTTAGGACCATGTCCAAGGATGACTTAATCCTCAACCGTCCACCAAGGACTTCATTCTCGAAGACATACGTCTACGGCTCTTCTTTCGGACTGAAGTCCAGGGATGATCCAATCCCCTCACATGTTCACCAAGAACTTCATTCTCGAAGACATACGTCTACGGCTCTTCTTTCGGACTGAAGTCCAGGGATGATCCAATCCCCTCACATGTTCACCAAGAACTTCATTCTCGAAGACATACGTCTACGGCTCTTCTTTCGGATTGAAGTCCAGGGATGATCCAATCCCCTCACATGTTCACTAATAACTTCATTCTCGAAGACATACGTCTACGGCTCTTCTTTCGGACTGAAGTCCAGGGATGATCCAATCCCCTCAGATGTTCACCAAGAACTTCATTCTCGAAGACATACGTCTACGGCTCTTCTTTCGGACTGAAGTCCAGGGATGATCCAATCCCCTCACATGTTTACCAAGAACTTCATCAAGACATGTGTCAATCATGTATTCTCATCATCAAAACATGTATAACAAAACATGTATCCTCATCATCAAAACATGTATAGCAAAACATGTATCCTCATCATCAAAACATGTATACATCTATCATCAAAAGCATGTATATCTAACATCAAAAGCATGTATGCATCTATCATCAAAAGCATGTATATCTAACATCAAAAGCATGTATGCATCTATCATCAAAAGCATGTATACATCTATCATCAAAAGAAAAAATATAAGATTCCTAAATCTAAATAATTCTAAGTAACTAAGTGCAGTAAATAGGTAACCTCATCATTGATGAGACAGACTTGTTATCAGATACTATGCTACTCCCCCTTTCGAGGAGAGTTCTTTTGAACTATACCAAGCTTGTCTCGAAAGTATTCAAACTTCACTCGAGACAGAGGTTTAGTCAAGATATCAGCAATCTGATCCTCAGTGCTTATATATATGAGCTTGATAGCTCCTCTTTGCACCATATCTCGTATATAGAAGTATCGGATCTCTATGTGTTTTGACTTATCGTGGAACACAGGATTTTCAGTGATCTTAATGCAGCTTTGATTGTCACACATAATCACAGTGGGATCCATTTCTAAGTCAAACACTGCATATAATAGCTTCTGAAGCCACACTGCTTCACAGCTGGCAGAGCAGACAGCCATATATTCTACTTCAACAGTACTGAGAGCCACACTAGATTGTTTCTTGCTGAACCATGAGATCATGGCAGATTCAAGACTATAACATCCACCTGATGTACTCTTTCTGTCTGAGACACTTCCTGCCCAATTAGAATCTGAGTAACCATGTAAACGGAGTTCATGACCTCCAAGATAATATAGACCAAAAAATCTAATGTACCTTTTAGGTACCTCACTACATGCTCTGTAGATATTAAGTGAACCTTTCTAGGTTCTACTAGATACTGACTTAGGGTATTTGCAGCAAAGCATATATCTGGCCTAGTATGACCCAATGATTTGTCTATATAGGGTTAGGTCCACTAAATACGATGAGTCATTAACTAATAACTTCAAGTTGGAATCCATGGGAGTGGCCATGGCTTTATACTCCAACATATCAAATCTTTTTAGAAACTTTACAACATACTTACCTTGATTTAAAAGATTCCTTTTGGATCTTGCCATACTTCTAGACTTAAGAAGTAGTGCATTAATCCGAGATCTTTCATTTTCATTTCTGTAGCCATTTTCATGACCTGTTTCTCATTCCTTGTCAGAAAGAGATCATCGTCATACAATAATGGTATGATAGGTTCATCATCCACAACCTTAAGGTAAAGGTTAGGAACAACTTTACTTTTGGTAAAGCCCAAGCTTTGTCATGAAGCTGTCAATTGTCCATTATTCACACTCAGCATTGAGTGATCTTCTGCATATCTATCTGTGCCATCTCTCGTCAGATGGGTCTACTAATATGAGCCTCAAAATCATTCGAACTCTGTGGTGAGTTCCTTCTTGCATCCATGTCATATGTGTATAGAACCCATATTCAACCTTGTAGCAAAGGTTGAGATCCACATCACCCATGATGATCATTAAGCTCATCAATTGACTACCGATCCTGGGAACCCATACAGAACTTGATTACATTATTAAGAGAATGGTCTTATCTAGTCCCTTGGAGCAAAACATCTCATCATGATTCTCTTCCTCTTTCTAAGAGAATCTCTTAACCACAAGCTTTCTATAGTGTGTTTGATTTGTAAATCTTTTGTTGAACATCCATCGCTTGTTCAGAGTTCATCATTCATCATGATCTTTCCTACAAATCAAAATTAAGTACATGATTAGTAATACTTCATAATCATCAAATCATATTGACATGATAACCTATTATGCATACAGATATCATTTACATAGTTATGCAACTATTTTGACCAATACTTTGGCACAACACTTTCCCATATCCTGTATGCATACAGTAGCTATCTAGATGCCTTCCATCTCTACCAGAACATACTATCGAGAGTGTGCACAGCTCTCAGCATGTCAGCAAAGAGGTTTCATTCTAGACAAGCAACAATGGAATGTTTGTCCAACTTACCAATCATATGCATATTAGTAGTATACTGTTCAATGCTTTATGAATGTTTACACTCAGCATGATATATTCTAGGAATACAAATATGCATACAAGCAATATCATTTACTATTTCTAATAACAACTCAAATACTTATCTTTTTTGTTTGTGTGGTTGCCTCCCGCTTGATCTTCTGTATGTCTTCTGAACTTCTATTCATTCTGTACCACTGTGCATGCTCAAGTGTACACTAGTGTCATCCTCATGATCTCATACACAAACATACATTCATTAGTATATTCTCAATATTATCAAAACATTCTAATTCTAAATAATCTTGAATATGTACAGTCATGATCATTAGTATTCAGGGTTTCAAGGAAGTCTTCTTTTACTCATGCATATTCTTGTTTGATCTAGTTAGTTAAATCATCAACCAAGATAAGAGATATAATATGCATAAACCCTTGATTACTAACCAATCATACCAAGTATACTTACACAAGGTAAGATTCTAACATGACATAGGAAAACATACCTGGATTAGTATACCTGCTTAGTTATGTACAACATACCTAAACAATCTCTTCAATGATTTAGAGATCCTGAGCTAGAACCTGCATGTATCTTAGGTTAAACATAATATAACAAAGTCATACATACCTCGTGAGTCTTTGTCTTCATGTTGTCATGGTCATGGAACTTGATTTGTCTTTTGTGATGTACATGTGTCTTGTTAGCAGACAACATCAACCTCACACAACACCATAATGCATAAGTACAATCATATAGCCCTAATCAATGAATGTCTTCGATCATTCACATGCATTCATATTGTTACTAGGGTGATAAGACAATTAATAACATTAATCAAGATTGTACTAATAAATAACATGAAGACAAACACATTATGAACTTAATCAAGAATCAGATTTCAAGGCATACCTGAACCTCCTTAAGTCATACCTGTCGAGACTTTTTGTAGTCTTCTCATGTAAGGCCTTAGCCTCAAGTCCCCCTGAAACTTGATCTGGAGCTTGATTAGGGTTTGCTAGAGAAACCCTAAAAATTCAATCTTTGACTTTCACACTTCTGAATGGATGGAAGAATGTGTCTTGCTGAGCTGATCAACCTAGCATTCTTCAATTTTGAAATCTCCAAAATTTGACCCCTCAAAATTGCCTTCGAAACTTCTGGATCTTCTGGACAGGAACCTGAACTAGGGTTTGATGAAGCCCACCCTTCTGTCCAATAAAAAGGTTCGATCCAAGGCTTTAAACTCTTATTTTTCTGAGGAGCTTCCAGCCATGGTTACAGACTTCAAAAATTCCAACTTTTGCTGAAGCCCTAATTTTCCATCTTTCTAATCAAAATCCCGAACTAGGGTTTAATCAAGCCCGGTCTTCTACCCAACCAAAAAATTCGATCTTGGTCTCTAAATTTTAATTTTCCTGAGTAGCATTCAGTCGTGGAATCCGATTCCAAAAATTCTAACTTTCTCCGAAACCCTAAATTCCGGAAGCCATGAATAAAGGTGCTCCAAAAATAATTCTGTTTTGACAGAAATATGCACCTGATTGTTTCTGCTATAACTCTGAAATTTTTGCTCCACAGGGTCTGAAAAATTTTTCTGCAGTATCCTGACCTGTCATCTTTCCATCCTGACAGGTCTGACCTCAATTGGATTTTCTGAGAGAGAGTTATGCCAAGTGTCGCAACGTGACCTGTTTATGGGATAAAACTGGAGAGCGAACTTGTACGGCGTGCCACGTGTCACTGTTTGAACTTCGGCCTCTGAACAATTTTCCTGAGATAGCTCGCCCTGTTATCTTCCCATCTTGACAGGTATGAACTCAATTGGACTCTCTGAGAGAGAGTTATGCCAAGTGTCGCAACATGACCTGTTTATGGGATAAAACATGAGAGCAAACTTGTACGGTGTGCCACGTGTCACTGGTTCAACTTCGGCCTCTGAAAAAGTTTTCTGAGATATTACAGTCTGTGTACTACCTGTCACTTTTTACAAAATTTCATTTGGAGCTTCCTAGCCCAAGTTATGACCTTTTTTCCTAGGTCACCTGATTTTGACTGAGATCTGGAAGAGGCAGAAACCCTAACTTATACTGATCATAACTTACAAAGTACAACGAATCTGAGGGTACCCTTTGGATACAAGATACCTGGAGATGTTATCTACGACCTGTAAAGGTTTTATATCCTGAACCTTTTCCAAAATGGATTTATAGCGAAAGTTCCACGATGACTGGTTTTTGTTATATAAAACCCTAACCTTCAAATTGTCGTAAGTAAAGCAAGTGTCGTAAGTGCCATACCTTACCTTCCTTCAGTTTAGCTCTGATACCATGTTAAAATTTAATATGCTAAGACAGAAAAATAGCAGCATTACATTCCATTTCACAATAATAGCATATACAGGATCACTGAAGAAACAACAAGCATAGCATAAACACAAGAGACACAGATTTATCCTGGGAAACCCTCATGGGGTAGAAAACCCAGTAAAGCTTCCTCAATATAGATGACCAGCAATATACAAAGATGCAAACCAAAAACATGATCTCCTCCTCCACCATAGCAGACCTCTCCTCCACAAGTGCGCCTCTCTCAAGTGTGTGTGTGTATCAAATGAGGAATACACCTCCTCTTTTTTTTTCAATGTGGTTCACGTACCGGTCCCACTGGCCAGCATCGCTACATCCACGGAATAATAGCTGGTGGATCCACCCGAAGGGACCTCACACCTTCGGCACATTTTGCGTACCTAACCCCAAGAGTGTCGAGGAGAATGGATCCCACAACCTCACATGCTGGGAGGCCTAACTACGGGTGCTCGACCGATTGAGCTAACTCTTGGGGCTAGGAATACACCTCCTCTATTTATACACTACTCTGACATATCTTTTACACAAGTACATGTAGGCTCGTATTTAACCAATGGGTTAAATACCCCACTACAACTGACTGGGCCGACCCCTCTAGGGTGGTCTAATAACCCTTTGACCCATATAACACATACAGGGCCGACCTCCACTAGGGAAGTCTAATAACCCGAGTTACCACATTCCGACGGAGGAATAAACATCTCCGGATATACAATAAGATCTTTACGGAGGAATGAAACATCTCCGGAATAATAAAGTACAATTATAATATTCTTTGAAGTTACAATATCTCAACACTGATACCATATGTCACATACCCAAAATTTCATAAAAATTTAAAATTTTTCCATACAGAAATAAACGCTAATATTAATTATCGCGGAAGTATATTACTTGACAAATTTACCCCTTTTAATAACAGAATAGTTATATGATAATATGAGGCCACAAAAGTTGTGAGTTATTTCAAAATGTCGTAATCAACATGATGGTGAAATTACTTTACTTGCGACGCATACATGCAATAATAATCTACAAGGTATCATTTCAATTTAAAAGAAGCATGTACGTCTTCTTATAAGTTAGTCATACCAAGAGAACTGATAACAAACATTAACATAATCATAAGGTACACATATTAGCAATATGCATCATATAAACAACCAACCAAACTATATTAATCATATGTATGAACACGTCAAAGTAAAAACACTTTAAGAAAGAGACAAGTACACATACATAAAAGACACAATGAGAAACACACATCAAGTACACCATTTTACCGTGGTTCACCCGCAACTTGGGCTACGTCCACAAGGGGTGTTGTTTTATTATATAATCATAAGCAAATATGGAGTTTACATCTACAACACCATTGTTGCTTTTTTACCTTCTCAAGCTACTCTTTTGGATCACATTTTCCAGACAAACAAGAAAAGTAGATATACCTTCCTTGCCCTAATGATACTAAGGGCATCTAATAATAATAAGGGTTGAATATCCACTTGCCTAGCAACTATTCTTATGAAGCGCAATTTTGAATACTTTCAATCACAATATAATCATAAGGATCTATTTATATTTACAGAAGGAAATCTTCGTAGGACTTCCAATAGTTTTCCTCAACATCGATTTAATAATAATACATGATACAAAATGTAAACAACCTAGGCATAAAGAGTACACCCTTCTTATAAGGATTATAGCTATATTAGAAAGGACCTTAGTCCTAATAACATGATGTAATAGACCATAAATAAGGAGTTAACTGCGACACTATCTCCTACATAATGTTGTCAATATTAGACTATAATGATTAAGTATTCTCCCTATTTATTTATAGAGAGTAATTACCAATACAACCAGACTAAAACTAGAGATCATACTAGTCTAACCTTTATTCCTTTTACCAATTACATGAGTTTAGTTAGTACGGATGTAATCCCATTTAATAATTTTAAATAGTAAACCTTCAAAAGTGCCTCCCTTCAAAAAGAATCTGACAGATCGGCACCATAAACATATTCATCACTTACTGCGAGTAAAGGCATGGATTTACAAGCTTAAGGACTTTACCGATCATAGTGTTATTCTTAAACAGATGTAGAATAGACTTTATGTCGGAGGATGACAACTAGGTTAGGCCATGATGACTCAATCTAGGTAGATACTTATGTGATACCAGAATTTTAACAAAGTAAAGGAACACATAAGATCAGGTTGCACACTTAACCTCCCAATTCCATACTTTAAATCCGAAGTCGAACGAGTTAAGGCTGCGCTCATACATCTTGTATGTGTGTATATATAATACAAACCTACCAGATATGCCCACCAAAAGGAAAACATCCAACAGACAACAATTAAACTATGGGGTCGAGTTTCATAGCCAGTCCTATTGATTAGGATCGTTGTACGTATATCATCCAAATTTAAAACACAGTAGGAAGTTTGCAGCGATTTTCAACCAGGCGTTGAGTAACTTTACGAAGAACACAACTCGGTATAAAGTGCCTCCCTTCTAAAAATATAAGTTTCAGCATTAATGTAGAGGTCTGACTCAGATCGGAATAGTGTAAGTATGTACTATATCAAACTTTTAACGCAGTTACCCAAAAAAGATAAACGTATCCTCGCTTCTCTGGTATCACGGCTATATAAAAAAAAAATAAAACCTCTGTTCTATCTTGGAGAATCCGCCAAGAAGGTTACCCTCCGCCACTTGGAGATCGAAAACCAGCCAAGTGGTAGGTCTTGCTCTTTTAGTAAGGTCGACACATCCCTTAAAAAACTCCATAGATTGATCTGGGCAGTAGTTACCAACAATCTCACCTCTATGAGTACGTGCTTAAACATGCGGTGAACCTTATGCTCAACCAAGGTTCTCGTATGAGTTCTAGTTTAACGTTTCGATCTTACTATGCATGCCACGATAGGGGTAGGTAGATCTTTAGGCAAGTTGCCTTAGTTCTTCTTTAAGAACCTTGCTTATATTTTGTTTATCTTAAACCATGTTTATTTATATTTATTTTACAACATATAAATATTATATTTATTTATATTTACATATATAATTATATATATTTATATTTACATATATAATTATATATATATATATAAATATAATAAACCAACACTATGTTTATGTATTTCAATTTCATAACTTATACTCACTTATAATGAAACTACCTTTAATTGATAACAAGTATCCCATAATACCATTGTTATAATTACATTAAGTATACCTTTTTGACAATTATACCCAAGATATTCACTAATAGGTTGGGTTTACCGAATATGCCAAAACATATATAATATGTTTTTATATATGAATTATATGTCCTTATTTCGACTTATAATACCAACATATATTTTATGTTTCATATATCAATATGTATAAGTGTAGATGTATCGTTAATCCCTTAGGATAATCCCTTTCCTAGGTAAAAATATTCAAATATCAAGATCATGACTAAAAGTCATAATTTAACTCCAATCCTTTGAAGCTCCTATAATACTTCTTATATGTGTATAAATATAAAAGTTGAAGCTCCTGTAATACTTCTTATATGTGTATAAATATAGAAGTTATAGTAGCTTAGTAATTTTTGCTTGTGGATTTTCAATTTTATGCTTAGGATGATACTTAGCATCTTTTTAGGTCTACGAGTTAACCTTCGATGCTTCCTTCTCTTCCCGTCGTTTAGTTGCAATGTTGTTTCTAGTCGTGCTTTCAACATTCTAATCTAAATCCATAATTGTAACTTAAGAAATTACGTAACAAGGTTTACACAGTTTACTGGTGGGGCCTTGGCCTTCAGCTCCTCACCAGAAACCAGTACAATAATTACTTGGAACAAGTTATCTCTATATAATTAGAATGATTCACTTAGTATAATAATTCATAAAATACAAAATATTATAAACACCAATTAGGGATAATATAGTACTTTATAGTATAAAATGTTAAATAGGAAAAATTGCAAAAGGGAGGGGCAAGGCAAATTCACAAACCTATTATCCTTGTCCTCTCGTCATGGTACCTTGGGTGCATTATCACCATCAAAATAATAAAAGACATGTAAAACAATGAGTGGGAGTTAGAAAAATATGCAGGGTCTAGAGACTGAGACCAAGTTAACATTAAGGAAAAAGACATGTAAAACAATGAGTGGGAGTTAGAAAAATATGGTTCAGAGACCAAGTAATGGAAGTAAGATTACCAATTCAGTCTATATATATATATAATGAATTTAAAATACGTTAGAATTGGAAAAAGAAAAATGATAAGATAATTTTATTAAGTATATAAGTTTCTCGATTTCATAGAGAAGCTATCTAATCAACATTAATAATAGACAACATAATGACAATGAATCTCTCAAATTGACATTATATAAAAGTTAGTCCTCACTCTTAATAGGAATAATGTTTATACTAAGAGAATTTACTTGATAAGCTTAGTTTATTGATCTCTTTACAAGCATATCTTTACAAATTAATTAGTTTATTGATCTCTCACACACATATAAATTGACATATAGGATGAGGTGTTTTACAGTAATTGATGTTGACTTATGGTAAATATTAGGCAACATAGGTCAACATGGATTAATAGCTTATAGGTGAGTGGGTAACTAGATCAACTATGATGAACGATGGTCAACCGTGAACAACTATGGTCTACCATAGTTAACATTGGTCTACCATAGTTAACATTGGTCAATCATGACCAACAATGGTTAATAATGGGAAAATGTGGTCAATATGGTCAATGAGGGTGGAGGGTTGAAGGGTTAATGGGTTACCAAGTTAGGAGGTTTATGGGTGATGGGATTATTGTGATGTGTGGTTGATGGATTATTGGAATATAAATGGCAAGGATATTAGTGGGTGGGAAAGCTAGGGGTCAATCGATTGATATGGTTAATAAGGTGAATCATAGTGAATGAGGTATATATAGTCAATACAATAAACACATATCAAACATGAGCAATGGTGTTTAATATGGTTAATGATGGTCAAGGATTAGTGAGTTATTGAGCTTAGTGGGTTGGGGGTTACAATGGATTAGCTAGTTAGTGGGCTAGTTGTTGGGTGATAGGTAGGAAGTTAGTTCTAACAAGGGACCGAAGTTGACTAAATAATCAACATCAACCAACATACGTCAATATGGGTTAAGGTGTTATGGATGTTTGGGTTACTAGATAAACCATGGTGAATGATGGTAAACCATGAATGACTATGTTGCACCATGGTCCATAAGGTCACTACATTAGTCAACCATGGCTATTGATGGTCAACATTGGGCAGTGATGGTTAATATGGTTAATAAGGGTGGAGGGATAATGTGTTAATGTGGTCACTGGGTTAGGAGGTTTTTGGGTGATGGGACTATCAAGTTGCACAATTAATGGATTTGTGGAATATTATAAGTGGAAACAAAGTTAGTGGGAAAGTTGGCTAAGGGTCAATGGGTCAATGTTGTTAATATGGTAAAGAACAATGAATATGGTATATATAGTCAATATGGTCAGCACAATTCCACCATAGTCTACAACTTTTGATATGGTCAATGATGCCCAAGGGTGAATGAAATATTGAGCTTAGCGGTTTGGGTGGTATGTGGCTAGTTGTGACAAGGGAGCGATGTTGACTACTAGTTGGTATTAGCCAACATAGGCCAATATGGGTCAAGGGTTGATGTGTGAGTGGATTGCTACATCAACCATTGAGAACAATAGTCAACAATGAATCACTATCATCTTCAATGCCAAAAAGTTCAAACCTATTCAACAATGGTTATCCATGACCAATAATGGTCAATAGTTTATGGTGGTGGTTTGTATAGTCAATGAGGGTGGAGAGTGGATAGATTAATGAAATTAATTGGTTATTAGGTTTTGGGTGATGGGATTATTAGGATGAGTTGTAAATAGATTAGTGGAATATAAGTGGTCACAATGTTAGTGGGTGAGCAAGTTAAGATTCAATGAATCAATGTAGTTAATATGGTCAACATGATTCCACCATGGTCAAAGGTGGTAAAGAAGGCTTGACATGATGAAGGTATAGTGATTTATTAATCTTATTGGATCGAGGGGTTTTAATGGATTATGTGGCTAGTGGTCTATTTCGTGAATCAAGGGTAGGTGGCTAGTTGCGACAATCGATCAATGTTAATAAGGGGCCATGGTTCAATGTCATAAGGTGTTAGGAGGGGATTTCATGAGTGGTAATAAGGGTTACATGGCAAATTTCATTAGGGGTTTTAATGCATTCAGGGTCATCGTGTGTTACAGAGTTAGTGGATTGGCTGGGTCATAATTTGTCAAGGGGTTAGTGTATTTGGGGTCATAATGTCTTAAGGGATGATTGTGTCAAGGGCCATAAGGTCAAGGGGTACTAGTGTCATATTGATTAGTGACATGTATCAGGGATCATAATAGTTAGGAAGTATGGTTAGTATAAGGTCACAATGGTTAGTGATCTTGATTTTCTAATGGTTTCTCTATTTGAGTGCCAAAATGTGTCTAAGGATTATTATGTTAAGGGCCATAGGGATTAGGAGGATAAGTGTGTCCGCAATCATAATTTATATTATACAATTAATACATAATAAATAATATTGAACATGGCATGAAGAGAAAACATGTTGCTAGGATATCATTGGGAAACCACGACTGGATTAACATATTTTCCAAGGAAAACCTCACAAGGAAACCCAAGAGAGGCTTCCCCATTCATGGATGGCATCCCTAGTAAACTCATCAATGTAGGCTAGTGCCTTTCACCTAGGGAGATTTGAACCATGCACCTTCAGGCACAAAACTATCCAATCCATTGAGCTAACCCCTTGGGATACCCCCATTAACATTTTATCGTTGATATTATTATTGTTACCAATACTACTACTACTACTACTACTACTACTACAACTTGAAATTATTATTTATTGTTATCATTATTGTTATTTATTATCTTTGTTAATATTATTAGAATTGGACATTTATTTGGTGTCAACCTAAAATAACAGTTTCATTAAAGGAACTAGTTTTTTGGCCCATAAATATGTATTTGTAGACATTGTGTTATATGTTGGCTTAGATGTTGTGATAGTCAATTTGTAAGAAATTTTGTATGAACTCCAAAATGTCGTACAATGGGACCAATGGTTGTATAATCAACCATTTTGATGGGGTGTCAAGGTAGACAAGTCGCTTGGACATTTTTTGAATGATAAATCAACCAAATTTGGGTAGTGCCTTCTTTTGGACTCATAAAGAAGAAAACACATAAAAGGCTAGCCCTTAGACTCATTGTAAACTCCAAGGTTGTCCCCATCTACACACATATTCTTTTGCATCAACCAAATCTAAAGTCTAGTAATGCACTCTATGGTACCCCTTCTAGCTATGACTTATGCTTGTGCATCAACCACAACTAAAGTCCACTCTTGGACTCAAAAAATAGGTGTTGATTTTTTAAAATAGGAATTGTTGTCATCATTAAAAAGGAGCCACTGATGTTTTCTTTTTGTAAATAAGACACGAGACCTTCAATTAATTATTAAAATATAAACTATGCATACAAAAATGACATTGTCTAGCCTAAAAAATCTAGGCTAGACATATTCAATCTAAGACAAACTATTTAAAGTCCTAGATTCACCAAATATCTAGAGATTTCCCTAGAGGAGAAACCAAGCCTCGGAGGAGATCGATAAAGTTTTTAAAACTAGACATAACAATTACATGGAATTTTATAGCCCACCAAAAATGGAAACTAGGTTGACATTTTAACCAATAGAGCTGACCCATATTTTTTTTCCTATAAAAAAAATATAGAAAACACAACTAGACAGAAGCGCAAAGGCCTACCCTTGTTGCGATGAAGCTCCCTCTACAAAAGTATTGACAAAGGAATTCACCCAAGAGTTGTTGATGTTGTCTACACCCATCGGATATCATGTGTCTATTGTGCAAACCAAACTATCCAGCTACTCATGGATCATGTCCAATTCTTCCCCGATTTTCCCAATGAATCTGTGAGTCTCCCACTGAAAATATTTCCTCTACATCTGAATGCAAGCAAGAATGTACTGAATTGTCCAATAGGGGCTTATTGGCTCCGTGCTATCCTCATGTTGCTCTTTCTCTTCAATGGAGCAGGATTCCATATCCAAAATGGATTCTTCTATATGATATAAAACCTCTCTGAGAAAATCTTGTCACAACGATGCTTGAGTAGTTCGATCCTGTCCAGACCTCCCACCTCCTCCCCTTTAGTTGCGGGCTCTCTGGAAAGGATCCATCGAGATATTTACCAAAATAAATATATAGTTTTAGTTAATCCCTTGCTCCTCGTGACTCTTAGACCCACATACCCAATCTTGATTTACAACCACCACTGCATGAGTTAATTGGTGTAGAGTTTCCTTTGAAAATAGAAGATGCTCATTACTAGACCCAAAGATGAAGAAAATACCATCCCTCACACCCCAAGATAGCACCAAATACCCAACATTGTTGTCATCCATTCCTATTGCATTAACTTGCTCGACCTTTCTCCTCTCTAGCTCGTGCATAATATCCATCTGCATAGTGTCGAAATCTCTGTGCATTAAGACCCCTTCTGCCCCATGGACAAAGCCATAGAAACAATCAATCCATGATTAAGTGTCCTATACATCTCCCAGCATTTAAAATTCCTTCTCCCATGCCTTGAATCTGGAGCAAGGTAAGTGCACACCAGGTAGCCTTGATCTAGAGCCTTCCCTTGACCACTTGTCATATCCACCTTAAACATGTTAGTTGGGGGAAGTTCCCTCTCACCTTTCGTCATCTACATCCGGATAAAAGGAGTCACTAATTTGAATCACTATACCATGATCTATTATGCTCACACCTAACTTCCTACCTCAACCCACTAATCAATTCCATGAGTTGAACGAAGGACTAATCAATTTCACCAAAAAACATCACCAAGATAAGTGACAAGAATGGATCTCTCAAAGTCAAGGGCATATTGTCATCATTCCATGATATTTGAATATTTTAATTGATGCAACCTCTTTAACATTGAAGTAACCAATTTCCACACATTATGATCCATCCAACTAAGATCAACTTAAAATGGTCTCATATGATCATAATTGAAATATCTACTTTACCCACGTATCATATGATTTTTCAAAAAATTTATAACCCATTCTCAAGAAATGAATTTCCAAACCACAATATCTTCATGGATGTAAATTACATCTTCTACTTGAATATTGATCATTCCTTCCTCAATAATGTGGTGTTAATGATGATTCTCTTAAATGTTCTCAAATATTTTGCTTCATTGTGACCTATTTGTTTAATGTTAAGAAATCTTTGTCAACACTACAAGTTCTTCATTCAACAATTGACTAGTTTATTCAACGTTAACACTTCTTCATTTATGTAACATGAAAAAATTTCCTTCCCCAAGGCTTCATTTTTTTTTTTCTATTTGTTTCTAACATTTTATATTGCATGCCTTATAAGCAAGACCTATATACACTGCCCCATTATTACTTCTATCAAAATAGATATATTCTAACTGTTAATGGTTCTTTATATTGGACATACAACTTTTGAATTTGAATTTTTGAAGATGATGTAATGTTATACTTTCTGAACAAGTTGGCAATATGGAAGACACTCTGAATGAGTATATGAAATATAAATCAATGAACCAATGCAAGTTTTGAGATAGTCAAAGTACACTAAGCACCTGAGGAATGTATTTTAAGATTTCAGTATAAATGAAAAGAATATGATTTTTTCTGTGAAAGAAAAGTTGTACATTCTTTCTAATCCTTGACCTAATTTAAATCTTATCTTCTATATAGAGTAAATAACAATGATATGCTTCTCAAAATTACCAAAAGTAATATCTTATTCTAAGAATCAAACAAACATGCAATTTTTTCTTCATTATAAGGGCTTGGGCTTCAAAGATCTTAGATTACTTCATATTCATTTGAGTGTCACAAATTTCAACATCACTTGAGTCACATTTATATCATTGCATGTCATAGTTATGGCATTACAAGAGGAATTATATTCAATTCCCCAATCTCATTCATAAATAAATCATTTTGTTATGAGAAGTTTTCAATATACATAAATAAAATGCTTTTTTATGTTGTTTTTCTATGCGGTGAGTTCTTTTTCAAACTCATTGGAACTTTGAAATCATATTTTCATTTAAAGTCAATTTAAGTATGAGTTTGTTTATTTAACTTTTTACATCATAGGTTTTTACAAATATATTTTATGTTAACATTAAAAGTAAATTCATTTGAAACTTTGTTATTTTTATTTTATTGTTTTGAGAGGCATTTTTTACAGCCTAAGTCATTGTAATGGTGATGGTGATGTGACATATATCGGTTCTAAAAATAAATATATATGTATAAATTTTAAAACCAAATATATGTGGGTTCCAAGTTTAAATTGGCTACATTGTAAAACATATTTATATAAATATATATCAAATTTCAAATTCAAATTCCACTCACTCATCTATAGATATTAAATAAATATTTTCATAAATAATTACAAGACAACTAAATTTACAAGAGATACATATATTCAAAAAGAAATATAAGGGACAATGTGTTCACAGTAGATATTAAATAAATATTTTCATAAATAATTACAAGACAACTAAATTTACAAGAGATACATATATTCAAAAAGAAATATAAGGGACAATGTGTTCACAATTAATTAATTAATGCAACTTTTGTTTATTTATAGGATTTATAAGTTATCATTTACAACATACTCCAAATTGGAGTGGTTGGCAATGGGAAATACATTGGATTATGTATGTTAAGTTAATAATAAAACTATTGATTCCAAATTGGAATAGTTGGTGCTATATCGGATTATGTATTGTTAAGTTAATAGATTATGTGTTGTTAAGTTAATAATAAAACAATGAATTAGATATTGGTTTTGTCATAATTGTAAGTTAATCAACAATTAGGTAAATTGCAACTATATTACTTCACGAGCATAGATCCATCTTAACTCTGCTCTATAAGCATGAAGAGGGATCAAATCCCTTGAGGTGCAAATCTTTCCTCAAGTTTAGGACTCTAAAATATGATTGAGCCTTAAAGAATTTGAGGTGCAAACTTTATTATGCAAATTTGCCTTCATAGTTCATATTTCTCACTCTTTTCATCAAAATTTTCTTACAAGATTTATTATCTTCTCTCAAATTAATAATACTTATGACTAGTTTTTAATTAAGATTGTGAAACTTTGGATTGATTTTATAACGTTTGTCATTTGTTAGGTATGTTTTTTTTTCTATTTTAAAGATTTTTTTCTAATATTTGTATTAATTTTTTTATATAATATATTTTTAAGTATTATTTTCACTTTGAATAATTTAAAACATCAATTTAGTTATAGAGTGTTTTATTAATTTTTTTATATAATATATTTTTAAGTATTATTTTCACTGTGAATAATTTAAAACATCAATTTAGTTATAGAGTGTTTTATTAAAATTATTTAAGAAAAGGGTATTAAGTTTAAAAAGTAAAATAACATTAAAAATATTTGAGAAAAGTGAAATTAAACGAACTAATTAAATTAATATTATTGCTAAGAAAGAGGGAAAAGCCAAGTATTAAAAGAATTATTTTATAAAAATGGAAAGAACAACAAATAAAAAAATTATCTTTATACAAAGGGGAAAGAGCAATTTCAACAAACCGATTTTTTTTTGTCTTTATACACAGGGATAAGAACAATTTCAACAAATCTAAATAGGGGAATGTCAGAACAATTTCAACAAATCTAAATAGGGCGAATGCCGGGAATGTTTAAGATAATAAATAATTAGAAGTAGGATAAAATTTTGCGTTTTACAGGTAAAAAATTGTAAAGGTTAATAATTAACTAAATTAAAGGACATCTAAGAAGTGAATAAGGCTTAAGCATGATAAAAAGGTTACGGCTTTGATTTAAGGGAAGAATTAAATAAATACAAGTTATATATAGGAAAATTAACATTAATATTAAAGAGTTTGTATATAGCTATCATAATAAAAAATAGATTAGAAAAAGTAATTAGAAAAGATATTGTTGTTCAAAAGAGATGGAATAAAAAGCATCCTAATAAAGTAGGAAGAGAAAAAGGAGAATGGTTTGAAGCAAAATATAATAAAAAGAGGGAATAGAGAGAGTTAAGGATATGAAAAAGGTTTATTGATCCATATAATGAATGATGGGTTTTCATGAAAGACTAATTTTATAGTTATTTTTTCGATTAAAATTATTAGAATGTTTTTCAATTTCAAGGGCTTCCTTCATAATCTAAGATGAGTAATGGGGTGTTGACGCTAGATTTTGGCTTAGTTATGAGGTGTATGGTTAATGATGATCAATGGTTAGTGAGTTATTTAGCTTAGTAGGTTAGGGATGGACTATAATGGATTAGGTAGTTAGTGGGGTAGATGATGGGTAAAGAGTAGGTGGCTAGTTGTGACAAGGGATTGTTGTTGACTAATTATCAACATCGACCAACATATGTCAATATGGGTTAGGGTGTTATAGGTGTTTGGGTGGCTAGATCAACTATGGTGAATGATGGTAAACCATGGATGATTATGTTCTGCCATGGTCAACCAAGGGAAATTGTGGACAATGATGGTTAATATGGTCAATGAGGGTGGAGGGTTCATGGGTTCTTGGGATCACTAGGTTAGGAGGTTTTGGGGTGATAGGAATATCAAGTTGCATGGTTAATGAATTGGTGGAATACTACAATTGGATACAAAGTTAGCGGGAAAAAGTAAAGGGTCAATATGTTAATGTATTAATATGGTGAAGTATGGTGAGTATGGTCTTTATAATCAATATGGTCAACATAGTTAATGATAGTTAATGAGGGAGGAGAGTTGATGGATTAATGGAGTTACTCAATTAGGAGGTTTGTGAGGGATAAGAAATTATTAGGTTGAATTGTTAATGGATTAGTGGAATATAAATGGGAACAATGTTAGTGGGAAAGAGAGCTAGGAGTTAATGGGTTAATTCATTCAATATGGTGAACATGGTCTATACAGTTTAAATATGGTCAACGATGGCCAACAATGGCTGATATGATGAAGGGTTAGTGATTTATTGATCTCGGTGGATTTGGGGGTTAGAATAGATTTAGGTGGTCAATGGTCTAGTTGATGGATCATAGGTAGGTGGCTAGTTTTGACAAGGGGTCAATGTTAACAAGGGACCATGGTTAGGGGTCATAAGCTATTGGGAGGTGATTTCATGAGGATCATAAGGGTTATAAGTCAAATTTTACTGTGGGGTTAATGTGTTCAAAGTCATATTGTATCAGGGAGTTAGTGTATTGGGGTCAAAGAGTGTTAGGGGGTTAATGTGTTTCAGGTCATAGTGTTTTAAGATGTGATTGGGTTAGGGGTTTTAAGTATCAAGGAGTATACTACTAATGCCATAGTTGTTAGAATTAGAGATCGAAAGGGTTATGAGGTATAGGGTGTATGAGGTCATAATGGTTAGAAGTCTCGTTGTGTTAAGGGGTTTCTCTATTAAAGGTTGACAATGTGTCAAAGGATGATTTTTTGTGAAGGGACACCAATGGGTTAGGAGGATAAATGTGTCCACAAACATAATGACTATAATGGAAAAAATAAATAATATTGGCGATGGCATGTAGGGAAAACATGACGTTGGGAGATTTGAACCTTTATAGGGGTAGTGACAATGTTGTTGGTTCACTAGCCAACCAATCCCCCATTAACATTGCTTTTCCAAACAAAACCTCATAGGGAAACCTAAGTGATGCTTTCACACATTTGTGGATGACATCCCTAGTAAACCCATTGGTGTAAATTAGTGCCCCTAACACAAGGGGATTTGAACCAAGCACCTTCTAGCACAAACTAGCCAAATGCTAGATAACATTGGTGACAATCAATTGAACTAACCCCTTGTACTACCCCCATTAACATTTTATCATTCATACTACTACTACTACTACTGGAGCTTACCCATTACTGTTATCATTATTTATTATTTTTGTTAATATTATTAGTGTGTATGTTTAATGGTGTCAACCTAGGACTCAATAATGTCTTAAATAAAGAAACTATTTTTTTGGTCCATAAATGCATGTTTGTAGAAGTTGCGTTATTGATTACTTTAGATGTTGCAATATTCAATTTGTAAGACATTTTAAAATCTAAAATGTCTTACATTGAAACAAGTGGTTGTACAATCAACCATTTTTATGGGATATTGGGGTAGAGAGATCACTTTGACACTTTTGGATGGTAAATCACCCAAAATTTTGTTGTTCCTTCTCTTGGACTCATAAAGAAAAAAAATGCATCAAATACTAGTCCTTAGAATCAATTCACACTCCAAGGTTGTCCCCATCTACACAAATATTCTTTTGCATCAACCAAATCTAGAATCTAGTAATGCACTACATGGTATCCCTCCTACCTACAACATATGCTTGTGCATCAACCAAAGCTAAAGCCCATTCATGGACTAAAAAAATGGATGTATGTTTTTTAAAACATGAATTGTTGTCATCATTAAAAATGAGTCATTAATGAGAATCGACATACCATCATCCATTATACTCACATCCAACTTTTCAAACCACAATATCCACATGGATGTAAATTCCCTATTCTACTTGAATCATGGCCATTCCTTCCATACTGGCAGGTTGCTGGCTATGATTCTCTTTAAATGTTCTTGCATTTTTGGCTTCATCATGACTTATTTGTTTAGCATCGAGACTTATTTGTTCAACATTATGACTTCTTAATTCAACAACATAATAGTTTATTCAACATCAATATTACTTCATTTATCTAATATGGAAATTCCATGTTTTTGAGACTTTTTTTTTCTATTTGTTTTTAATCATTTCTATTGCATGCTTTCTAAGCAAGAGCTGTATACATTGGACTCATTTTTACTTCTATCATAGTATATATACCTATGAATTCTTTCTAGTCCTCGTCTTAATTTAAATCTTATCTTCTACAACATCTCTGAGTAACTAACATTAGTATGCTGGTATGCTTCTTAAAGTAACTAAAATCAATATGTTGTACAAATAATTGAACACGTAGTGACTTTTTATTTTAATCATTGTATGGACATCAATGTTCATAGCTTCCTCCATCTTCATTTAAGTATTGTAAGTTTCAACATCACTCAAGAGTCACAATTATATAATTAATTATATCATTGTATGTCATGGTTATGCCATTACAAGATGTTATGAACCAATTGTAATATCCCCACCCTTGGACCCAATGCAAGGAAGGGAACCTGATGCCATTCTATGGGTTTTTTTCATAAACTCAGCCATATTCATTAGATTCACAGCCATAAAAGAGATGCGTGCAGATGGAAATCAAACAAACATGCACAGCAGAAATGAACTCATCCACACACATATTACAGGACTGTTATTCAATTTAACACAGTCAACAAATTAACACATTTGCAGAAGTAAATACACAATAAATACTCATCTTGATGTAATGCTGTCCCAAGCAACTAGCTATGTCGCTGCAACGTTCCTCCCAACTGTAGGTCTCTGCCCAGCCTGTATTCTTTCAGCACTCAGAGACCACCCCCGAGCTGGGCATGATATCTACAAGGAAAAGGGAACTCTCAAGCTCAGCTCAACCAAAGCAATGGATACCCATCTCAACCCCAACATTCTCTTGTACACCCAACTCAGATATGGGCTCTAGAACACACTTTCAGCAGTGGGACTTAGGGACTAGATGGACAGGGGTTTTCCCAAAATGTAGGCACACCAAAAACGGATTGTGGGAAGAGGAATCCAACCCCAGGGAAGAAAACCGATTTCTCCCACAGATGTATGAGCATACAGTGGGCCAAAACGACCTCTAAAAACCCCAAAAATCGTTTTACTCTTTTCTCCACTGTTAGGCACAACAAAAACACCCTTTCTACTTAGGAAAATGAAGGTAAACACAGTAAAACCAGTGAGGAAACCACCCAGGTAGCTCCAAAACCATGAGAGGGCAAAGTTGGTTGATGGGTAATGGCTTGGGGAGCAATTCATGGCTCTTTTCTTGCCCAAGAAGCCAAACACGTTTTTCCATGCAGGGTGGCTTTCCCATACCCGAATTTGGACAGCCATACCTCCCATTCCCCAA
Source organism: Larix kaempferi (assembly GCA_027924585.1). Taxonomy (NCBI): domain Eukaryota; kingdom Viridiplantae; phylum Streptophyta; class Pinopsida; order Pinales; family Pinaceae; genus Larix; species Larix kaempferi. The sequence goes on along the minus strand of BSBM01001108.1, from coordinate 213,016 downwards.
GGCATTAACTACCTCAACCAACTCTTGGGAGAAATCAATGATTGGGTACAAGAGTCAACATGGGTAGTTGAGGGTTTGATGGGTTCTCTCATTGACACTTGGATTGACTTGATTGGCTCAAGGGTTTGAATATTTTCCTCCCAATTCCTTGTAACATCATGCCCCCATCTCTTGTTGCATTGCATAGCTAGTTGTGGGAATTTATATTAAGATGCATATTTACGATTCCCATGGCTCACTAGCACATGGGTAGCATAATATCAAATACTTGCCTCTTCTAGATCGAGCGTTCACTAGCGGGACCTTGGCCTTGAGCTCCATGCTAGGAATCATACATAATATGCATGCATTATTTACATTATAGCCCAAAATATTACAAGGGTCAAAATGGGGGACATTACATTCCCCTCCCCTTGGAATAACACCGTCCTCGGTGTTCCAATACCTAGAAATACATACACGCTATATACATGTCCAAAATTCACAAAACATGGCAGGTCTATCCTGCATTTCACCCTTTACTTGGGTTTTCAGGACCAAGTCCTTTGGTCTTCACAAACGGCTCCTGTTGGCTGGGACCTTCTAGCTCTGCATGAGGGCATTGTTCCAAAACAATCCCTTCCCTTTCTTTACCTTCCCGCTGATCTACAAGTTTGGAAACTTTATGGCGGCTACCCTCTTGATGCTCCATTGTTGGGCAGTCACGGAGACAATGGTTTCCTCCACATCCCCAACATTTCATTGGTTGCTTTACCTTTTCCTGCTCAAATTCCTTTGAGTCTTCCTACCTGGAGCGTTTCTTAATCGACCGATTGGATGAATGCTTCTTCATGGATCTACTTTCCTTTCCTTTACCGATTGCTCCCAGAATGCTTTTTACCTCTTTTTGCAGACGAATAGAGTCCTGCAAAACCTTGTGGTTCATCTCATTCTGTTGCCTCTGTAGCTTGAGCATCTCTCCAAGATTTTCTTGGGTCTTGACAATTGTTTGAAGAAGATTTTCAGCCAACTCTAATAGCCCTCGGTCTACTGCCATGGTCAATGGAAACAACTGACCACACTTTGCTTACTAGCAACACTTTCTTGTGCTGACTACAACCAATTGTTTCAGCTTCTTACCTGTGAAATTCATCATGGAAATCCTTTATTAGGACAAGCATAACATAACATTAAAATTAATCAATTATTTTCCCAATTGACATGGAATGTCCACGCTTTATTCATGGGACTTCCACACTTTTTATGTTTTCCCAACATACACATGAACTCATTCATGTTCATCCTTTCACAGGAAATTTACTATTTCAGCATTCACAATTCATCTCAAGCATTTAAACACAATCTATTTTCAGCCATGACATGCACTCAACAATCTTTTGTTTTATAAATGCATCAATCAAAAGGAAAGAGAAGAGTAGGGGTTTCTCCCTCTTAGTCTTGTTCTATTATGGAGCTACACCATCGTTGTGGTTTCATGCTCCTTAGTCTCTTTCACTTCAATGTGAATGCTTTGACTTTCCTTTCTTGGCTATGACACTTAGTGTCTAAGGTCTGTCTAAGGATTTTCAACTAGGAACCCTTCTCCATAGTTTCCTATAGAACCTTTGGCTGCTATGACCCACTCATGTCTACTAGCACCATCTTTCATTATTGCTCATACTGAGCTCTTTAGGATGGTCACATGTCCATCTACGTCCCTATGATGCCTTCCTGGTCCTTGCTTCCAACAATACCTACACTCAAACATTGAATCAATTCACATGTTTAGTTCATTTTCATAGGGTTTATCTCTAAACAAGAGTTTAGGAAATCATAGCCAAATCATATACACACGTATATTCATAAGCAAGAAGCTGCAAGGTAACCAAATACTTATCTGTATTGGATTCTTCACTTTATTCCACGAGATCCTTCTTTGCTTTGCAAGCCTTGGATTTCCCGTGGACACAATTATGAATGTTGGGCCAGCACGTAGGCTACTCCACAATCATTCGAATAGGCAATGCCAGGCTAGTACGCCGACTGGGTTTATCAATCATTTCCTTTAGCAATATGCTAGGCCAGTGCTCTGACTGGTTTTATCAATTGTTTAAGGGGTGTTGGGCCAGCGTACACGTTGCTTTATCATATCAAGTAGTTAATGCCCAACTAGTCACTCTCTGGACTTATCAAGAACTTTATAGCGTTCAACCAGCTACTCCTTAGATTTCTCAATAATTTGTATCACCCACTCATTTACTCTCTAGATTTACTAGCAATTTATATTGCCCACTCATTTACTCTTTGGATTTACCAGCAATTTATAGTATTTCAGGGTCTTGCCTTCTTGCAATGACCAAGGTTTCCAACAAAGAAACAATAGTGATCAACTTAGCTATTAGAGGACTTATACCTGAAAGCTTCATTATTCCAAACAAGACATAAATGAAAACGAATAGTTATCTATATTGTGCGTTTCCCCTCTGGTCCACAGGGTCCTGCTTCGCTTTGCAAGCCTTGGAATCGCCTATGGACTTGGATGTATTTAATGCTTAACTAGTACACCTCCCCATCAGTTGGATTTACCAAGCATTTGGTGGTGCCCAACCAGTCCCATACTTGGTTGGCCCTCTCCAGTGCCGAGCCAACACATCCGTCTGGGTCATCGACCAATGGAAGGAAACTGTGCCACCTGACCATTATAGGTCAAGGCTCTACTATGGAGCCATAGGAATCTCAGGGTTTTCAGTCAGTATTGGCACTCGCCCTCCTACTACTGAACCAATAGGCATCTCAGGGTTTTCAGTCAGTCTTGGCGCCCACCCTCCTACTGTTGACCTAATAGGCATCTCAGGGTTTTCAGTCAATCTTGGCGCCCGCCCTCCTACTGCTGACCCAATAGAGATTTTATGCCTTCACCAATGTCACCACACCTTCTTGCACCATAACCCTTCACACACACATCAACTCTTCATTCATACAAGGATGCCACTCCTTCTCTTGTGCAAATCGGTGGTTCCTTTTAGGAACTTTATAGGTGACTTTCTTGACTGCAGGTTAACATGGCCCCACTCACATAAGGATGATACCCCTTTTCACTACACAGCTCCCTGTGTTTGTCCATCCGTTCCAGTATTATTTAGCGTGAGCATAGAAAGGTTGCCAATTTCTATACAGTCCTTCTGCATACCATTCTTCATACCTCTTAATGTGTAGTACCAATTGGCATCTGTGTAGGCTGACAACACAAGAAGGATAAGCAGGCTTATCAGTATTGCTTCTCAAAATCGTAACCACATTCCATAACATTCACTATCAAGTATTGAAACACCAGGAATGCGTCCATTCCCTTAGGGTGTAGTCAATATTGACAACCCTATCATGACTCACCACCAGAAAAGGTGTGCACCCCCTTTACGATGTGAGCCATGTAGGCCCTAATCATACTTAAGCAATTTGAAATGATATAAATAAAATAGAGCATGCTCTGCATATTAACCCTAATAATTTAGACATGCATATTCTTATCTAGGGTCACATAATACTCATTCATTTTGCAGATTTATCTTTTCTTGATTTGCGAAGAATGGGGGCTCCCTTCTCTGAGTCAACAGTTCTTCGGTTTTCCACCCCAATCTTTCTACATTCCATAATCCACACATGCCTTCTTAGCATAGCTTTACCATCTCACTCTCATGGTTTTCCAACATACAGCTCAACTGAGATGTCATCCTTGAATTATGCAATGGTGTTTCACCCGAAACCCATTTCTAAAGCATGGGGTCCTTCCCATGGAGTTTGGCTTCTGCAGGTCATTACACATGGTCTTCCTGCAATGTGTCTACCTGGCACATTTATCAAATAGCCAAACAATCAACAACATTTCAATAAAATTCAAATATGATTTTCCTTAATCAAACAATGACATTAATAATTAAATTCAAGTATGAATTTGCAATTCTGTCCTCTGCAGAATTGATTTGCTTAGCCATGAGTCTGTTCTCATATCGTCTGGCTCTTTTTCATGGTAGATTCCAATCTTCATCATGGACTTACCCACATTTTCCATGCCCAAAACAATCTACTTGAAATTTGAAAATTCAATCAGCCAAACATGTTGTGAGTATCTATGCATATAATTCTTTCATTGCTACAACAGTCTGAAGTGATCTCAGAATTATAACCCTCAATAATTCAAACACCTTCAGCTATCAACATTTGAACTGCAATGAAATATATGTATATATCTATATATGCATCGTTATCATAAATAAAATTGCTAGACATGGGTACACTATCCGTGCAATTTAAATAAATTGTAAGTACTCGCTACTTCACATTCCATGCAATCTCTGTCCTTCCACAGAGCACACTGGTAGCCCATCAACATGTCTATCTTCTTCGTGCAATCCTTTTCCTGCATTCATAGAAGCTCATGAAATGGTCTCGGGGTTATCAATAGTTCACCATTTCATCTATTATCTAATTGCAATGAAACATACACCCCAACCATGCATTCACACAATGCATCTCAACATGTGCACTCACACATACACATGCATATTCACAACATTTACATAATCCTTTAATGTGCATTCATTCAATGCATAACCACAAGATTGTATAGAATATTCTAATGCACATCCTTTCAATGCAACCTCGCATTAATCCATGAAGACTATGCATTCCAACATATTATGGCCTAACCATGACTACCTCATATGGCATACACTTACAACAAGACCATAAGTCATCACTTGTTTTGGTTGTTAAACTCAACACCCATCCTACCCAAATGGCATGATATAATTTCATATGAATGCATTGAGGTTTCTAAGAAACTATAGGGCGTAAGGATCCCTGCCTTCACTTACCCACACCTCACCATACTTGGCAGGTTGACATTCACGTTCAGGCACTCAATACCACATGCAAACCAAATCAACATAGTTTAATCATAGTTGAAGGGATCTTACCAAATCCTCTTTCAACATCCATGCACTTAAGCACAAATATCTATTACCTTCATGGCTGTCATTAACATCAATGGATGTTACCTAACCAGGTGGCCTCTTACCAAGGCTTGACAATTCTTTTTCCAACCTCATGCTCGTAGATTTGTTGCACCATCTTTTCCTCATAAGGTTGTTGGTCATATGCAACAATCATCATCCACACCCTTAGTCATGCTTCGGTTGTCTTTGGTCCTATAACCATTGCAAACACGACTAGTTATTTAACAACCACCATAATCATCTTAAGTGGCTTATTGCATATGTAAAACCTCACTATTCTACCAATATGCAATATCATATATATATACACAAGTACTTTTACATGCACTGTGCAATGTTTATCAATATGCCATCTAGTGCATATTCATTTCAGCTATCTAATCTCTTACATTTTCAATCATGCTTCTATGGTCTGATTCATACAACCATTATCAACAACATTACTGGTGATCAACCATAAGAAATACAATTAATGGGCTATTGCATGTGTAACTTTCACTACCTTTACCCATATGCAACATCATGCTTTATGCATAAGCGATTCACATGCACTATGCAATGACTCCTTAATCATGCCCATTAATTCATATGCATTACTCTCTTGCATTTCCAACATCCCTATGCCATAATTTTCAACTTATGAAACTTAGGAAATATAAATACAATAGCAAGAGAGGAGTTAAGGAATTCCCCCTTTCCAATTCCTCCTAGTAGCATGGAATTTCTTCTTCCGCATCATAGCTGATCCAGTTTCATGGGCTCTCTACCATGCACACAAGGTATCATTAGCTGTCATTTCTCACCAAGTAGCAATTTAATACAAATGTAAAACATTCTTAGTTGCTACTTTGCAAGCATGCAATTCTTATGCTATAACAGAAATAGTTAAGGTGAGAAGCTTCCCTCTTTATCAACATTGTCTTACTTAGCTCCCATAGAATCTTTATCATCATTGACGACGTCTCAAGGGGACGACGGGGGTCAAGGGGTGTTTCCCCCTTGTGGCTTCTGCCACTGCAGGGCGGGTCGAGGGCAACACCCTCATTTTTTTTTTTGTAAATCCTTCAATTTCGTGCAATCTGGCGTATAAGTTCCATTGCATTTTTCAACTTTTGGCACCTGAAAAAAATCACCCTGGAAAACAACTGAATTCTTTGTTCCGGCAGACTTCGCCATTCTCTTCCGACCCGTTGCGGACAAACTTGCTGAGCTCTTCTGGTCGAAAACTCAACTTTTCCTTCCGCCATTACGGCGCAAACTTGCCAACTTCCTCCGACACTACGACGGAAACTCACCAACCTTTTACGCCGTTGCGGATGAACTCGCTGATTTTCGACGCCATTGCGGACGAATTCGCGGAGTTCTTTCGGTTTGGCGAAATTAAAAAACTTTCGGTCGACCATTTCGGAAAAAACTCACGCGTTCTTTCTGTCGTTGGGGAGCAACCATCTCTTCCGTCGTTGCGAAGAAACTCGCCCATCTCTTCCGCCGTTGCAGAGCAACTCGCCCATCTCTTTCGACACTGCGGCGGAAACTCACCAACCTTTTCCGCCGTTAACACTTAGAAAATTTTTGAAATTTTTCAGACCAACTCATCGAGTCCTTCCACCGTTTCGGACCAACTCGCTGAGTTCTCCACCGTTGCAGACAAACTTGCTGAGTTCTTCCGGTCGAAAACTCAGCTTTTCCTTCCATCACTGCGGTGAAACTCACTAATTCCTTCCGACGCTGTGGCGGAAACTCACCAACTTTTTTCGCCGTTGTGGACGAACTTGCTGAGTTTCACCGCCGTTGCGGAGCAAAACTCTTAACTCTTCCGCCGTCTTGGCCCAAAACTTTTAACGTTTCCGCCGTTTCGTTTGCGGAGCAATTGGGCAAGTTTTGCCGGCAACTTCGGTGCAACTCAGCGAGATTCGCCGAAACACATTGGCTCAACTCCACGAGACTCGCCCAAATAGTTAGGCAAAACAATTAGAAAATTTTTGAATTTTTGGAAAATTTTCTTAATGGTTTATGCGGTACAGGAAGCATACTTACCCCTGCGAGCTGTGATAGGTAGCCCATGAAGGCCCAAATGTTGCAACCTTCGCTCTGATACCAAATGTAATGTCCCCACCCTTGGACCCAATGCAAGGAAGGGAACCTGATGCCATTCTATGGGGCTTTTCATAAACTCAGCCATATTCATTAGATTCACAGCCATAAAAGAGATGTGTGCAGATGGAAATCAAACAAACATGCACAGCGGAAATGAACTCATCCACACACATATTACATGACTGTTATTCAATTTAACACAGTCAACAAATTAACACATTTGCAGAAGTAAATACACAATAAATACTCATCTTGATGTAACGCTGTCCCAAGCAACTATATCGCTACAACGTTCCTCCCAACCGTAGGTCTCTGCCCATCCCGTATTCTTTCAGCACTCAGAGACCACCCCCGAGCTAGGCATGATATCTACAAGGAAAAGGGAACTCTCAAGCTCAGCTCAACCAAAGCAATGGATACCCATCTCAACCCCAACATTCTCTTGTACACCCAACTCATATATGGGCTCTAGAACACACTTTCAGCAGTGGGACTTAGGGACTAGATGGACAGGGGTTTTCCCAAAATGTAGGCACACCAAAAACGGATTGTGGGAAGAGGAATCCAAACCCAGGGAAGAAAACTGATTTCTCCCATAGATGTATGAGCATACAGTGGGCCAAAACGGCCTCTAAAAACCCCAAAAATTGTTTTACTCTTTTCTCCACTGTTAGGCACAACAAAAACACCCTTTCTAGTTAGGAAAATGAAGGTAAACACAGTAAAACCAGTGAGGAAACCGCCTAGGTAGCTCCAAACCCGTGAGAGGGCAAAGTTGGTTGATGGGTAATGGCTTGGGGAGCAATTCATGGCTCTTTTCTTGCCCAAGAAGCCAAACACGTTTTTCCATGCAGGGTGGCTTGCCCATACCCGAATTTGGATAGCCATACCTCCCATTCCTCAAGGCATTAACTACCTCAACCAACTCTTGGGAGAAATCAATGATTGGGTACAAAAGTCAACATGGGTAGTTGAGGGTTTGATGGGTTCTCTCATTGACACTTGGATTGACTTGATTGGCTCAAGGGTTTGAATATTTCCCTCCCAATTCCTTGTAACATCATGCCCCCATCTCTTGTTGCATTACATAGCTAGTTGTGAGCATTTATATTAAGATGCATATTTACAATTCCCATGGTTCACTAGCACATGGGTAGCATAATATCAAATACTTGCCTCTTCTAGATCGAGCGTTCACTAGCGGGACCTTGGCCTTGAGCTCCACGCTAGGAATCATACATAATATGCATACATTATTTACATTATAGCCCAAAATATTACAAGGGTCAAAATGGGGGACATTACACCAATTCTTTAAGATAGAATAAATAATCGATTCATGGTGTGTACTTTTCTCTCTTATGCTATCTTAAAGATGGTGTGTACTCTTCTCTATTATGTTATTTTAAGAATATTAGTTCATAACATAAGATAGAGGCATTGTTTCTTTTATATGGAATACATTCTTTTTTAAATTCCTTAGACATTATTACGGAACTTGTATTCTCATTTGAAGTCAATTCAAGTATGAGTTATTCATTTAACTTCTTCATAGTCATCAAAAACTTAACAAATTCAATTCCTTCATTCTTCCAACATATGTTAACAATAATACCAAACTCATTTAGAAATTCACCATTTCCCTCTTTTTTTAAAATTCACATCATGTTATACATATTTATCATTTATTCCATTACTTCCATTTTGTGAACTTAAATTTGCCTCCGCGATTCGTATTTCTCGCTCTTTTTATAAGTTATTCACATTCATCTTTCAAATTTAATTAGTTTTTTAATTATTCATTATCTTTTACTCAATTTACCTGCTTTTTAATTAAAATTTTAAAAAAATACACTGAATATGTTTAGCATTTATTATATATATTCTTCTATTTATAATAAAAAAATTAAAAAATTTTCTCAATTTTTATATTTTTCTTTTAAAAATATAAAAGTTATTAGTATTATTAAAATATTTTTCACATTTATATTAATAATTTAAAACACATTCATGCTAATAATTTAATGTTTAAAATAATTTTCACATTCATATTAATAGTTTAAAACACATTCATGCTCTTAATTTAAAACATCAATTCATTATGTTTAAAATATTTTTCACATTCATATTAATAATTTAAAACACATTCATACGACCTTGATTGTGATCATTTAATTTAATCACCATCTTTTCATTACTTTAAACATCTTTAAATAAAAATGAATATATTTCCAGCAATGCAGACATGACTTCTTAAAATTAATAACATCTAAACCATCATTTTTTCCAATTTAATTACTATTTTTAGGTCTCAAATGACATAATTTGTACCAATCCTTACCATTTGTTATTATTTTTAATAAATCATAAATAATTATTTATTAATAACATAAGATGAATGACATTATGTAATATATGAACAATCTAAAAATATCCGGAGTATTTTTAATGCATTTCTTTCGCATCCCAAGTAATGTCATCCTTTCACATCCCAAGTGATGCCATGACCATTATTGATATTATTTAAATCATGAATAATTATTTATTAATAACATAACATGAATGACATTATGCAAAATCTGAATAATCTAAAAAGATATGCAATCCTTTCACATGCCAAGTGATGTCATGACCATTATTGAACTTTGAAGATGAATGATGCAATCCTTTCTAAATCCCAAGTGATATAATGAACATTATTGAACATTCAAGATGAATTTATGTCGTCGTCTATGTATCAGATGTCATGCCAAAGACGAGGGAAAGTGTATCTACACTTAGGACAAAATCGAAGTTCGACGATTAAATTCATCATAATTTTTATTTATTTATTTAAATCGAAAATGAGTGCATGGAGAAGTAATTTCTTTGGATATATACAACAGTGGAAAATTTATAGTTGAGTTTAAGGCCGGGACATTTAATGACAATTATTTTGAGGTAAATCCTCAGGCACTTCTTCTTATTATATAGATGATATTTAAAATAAACTATATATTTTTCAAGTAACAAGGCCAAGTCAACAACAAGATTTAAGAATATATTCATTATGAACTCAACTTGTCATTTACGGGAATAAAATCTAGGTTGAGATGGTAACACTTCATTCCACAATTAATTTGGCTAGACCTATTTGACTATTCAATAACAATTGGTGTACCAATGTTCAAGTCAATTAGTGTAAGATTACGCTGACGAGCTCGATATCCTATAACATGCATTGAGATACACCAACATAGATCCATTTTAAATCCAAATTTACTCAACCAGCGAGAAGGATCAAATTTCTTGAGGTGTATTTTATTTACCTATTTTTTTTCCATGTATGTTACATACGTGACAACATCTCCCCATATTGGGATGTAGAACACCTAACTACTCTCTGTACAAAGATACAATCCAATAGGAATTCTCAAGTAATAAAATAAATTACTTTCCTACATTTAAATATAGATAGAATTTGTGATCTAATATCTGTGGTGATTCTCATTGTTTTGCAATAAAGTCATAAGAAAATTTAGTGTCTAGGAATTCACATTAGAAGTTATTAAATCCCAATGCATTATAGTAAGATTGAACTGCCAAAGATAATAATAGCAACATGTAGCCTCAAGGATTATGAGAAAATGAAAATAAATATTAGTAGAGAAGGAAGTGTTGTAACTTCTACAAGACCTTAGGACATATTGACAAGGATTATCACACCCATAAAGATATTAGGCATATGTGTAATAACCACCAGCTATGTTAGAGGAAAAGCTTCAAACCACCAACTATGGCATGCCTCAATGCCAATCGTTAAATACAAGCAAAGAGAATGTGGTTCCTTGTTGTTTTTACCTTGTTTACTAATGAGTCATGGACTTAGCACTAGCTGACTTAGATTCCATATTTTTTATAACGTTACATTATGAGAATTGATTTTTTTGAGACATTCAATATCGTTTGTTTGCGATTGGTTGGTTTTGTATATATTTATGAACAAAAGCTTTTCCTTATTAGTTGTTATTATTTTTATAGATGGTATGTCTTGAGATGACAATTTCAGTGTTGATATTTGTTTATATGTAAACATGGGCATACTAGAAAGTTAGTTGTTGTTTTATAACAAGAGTGGTCTTAGGTGCAGATGGCATAGTATGGTATAATGATAAACAATTTTAAGTTAATGAATAATAATTTCTAGTTTTATACATGGTTATATTACAATATTTATTATGAAGAAATCATGATGTTATTACATGTATGATTTGACTATATAATAAATTTGACTATGGATAAATATGCATATGATAATGATGATTTAATATATGTGATGAACAATTTTCACTTTGGCTAATAACACATGATCGATGCTAGTTATACATTGGTCATGAAATTGTAATGATTTGATACATGTGATCACTTGATGTTTTGTTGATATGATGTAAGTGAAAGCTTGATATGCCATATTATTCATGGGCATAAAGGGTAGTTTAGTAATAAGTATTATGGGAGTCTATACCCACAAAGTGTTAGAAAAACAGGATCGCAAAGCAATAACAATAAACATAAATGCAAATATAATCACATAGACACACTATAAGAGAGACACCAGTATATCGTGGTTCACCCAAGATGGGATACGTCCACACTGAAATTGCCAGTCCTTATTATTATACCATCCAGCAAATGAAGGGATACAACCTACATCACATCCGCTGCACTTCCTCTTCACTGTCTCATAGTCTCTCTTCACGATCTCAGAGATCTTTACAATGCATAATACCTAATACATCAACCCTAGCCGTATTACAATGTCTTTCTTATAAAGGGTAAATACAAAGGGAAAATACCACAGGTTACCCAAAACCATGGGCCCGTAATCTGTTGGCAGAACAACCCAAGAATTTCCTTCAGGGGCTACGCCCTCAAACCCCCTTTCTCGGGGGCGCTACCCACGAACCCCCGACGGGGGCCCGTTGGCCCTCGCGCCCCCCACTCGGGGGAGTACAACCACTCCCCTGGACCCCCTAAGGCACGTGCCAGGATCATAACCAAACCTGGGATACAATACGACTGAAACAACATCATCTATGAGACTGGAAGACCAGGCTCCACAACCAACACAAAAGATCTCACTAGCACCACAATATGGTCCAAGGATAGGATATAACATGAGCATTATTTATATACCAACTAATATAGACTTATGAAATTCCTATGGCCATAAATCCTTTCAAGATTCCTAAAGCCATGGAGATTTTCAAATGCCTAGGTCCAAAGAGCCTTGATAAGTAACGAAAGTTGCAAAAAATGGAGCCTCATTGTTGTGAATATAACTTTCAATACCTATTATAGTCATGTATGCGATGGGTTGTAACATCCATACCATGATGATTGGCATATAAAGGACTAGTCTCATAAGACGGAGACATGCCATGGTGAGGGGGGCCATTCAAGCACTAGGTGTGGTATATTGGTCGATGTGAATGGCGGAGTATGAATGGAATTACGGTGGATTGTGTATGGATTGCACAACTTCTTGGTCATATTGTCTCTCTGTGCACTTGTACTCATTAAATTAAAGAGCATATAGAACTATGTTGATGCATGATTGTGTTTTAGTTATACAAATGTTATTTGATCCTAAATAACTTGTTTATGCATCTTACATTATGAAAAACATGTAGTATTTAGAGGAACCTATTGCTTCAATAATAGTGCACATGTAAGGTACTACACATGATAGTTACACGTGCATGCTCAACAAGTTGCGTGCCAATAATATTATATTAAATGTACATTTGAGTGATGAGTTCATGCTAAAAGAAATTGAATAAATATGTGCAAGGTTAAAAATAAAGGAAAAATGTTTAATAACTAAGTAAATAATCAACAAATATGTTAAAGTCTAACTAGAGGGAATTGATAGGATTAGGTGCATGTGCATTGTAGCATACTACATGCAATTAAAAGACAACTGGTTATTCATAGGGAGTAGACTAGATGGTGAATGAGTGTATTGTTGAGGCACTCTTTGGGATAGGTCACCGGTTCAAAACTTTGTGGGTACCAGTTTACAAAAAAAAAGATAATTGATTATTTTTAATGAAAAAGAATGCACGTAGATTTTTGAGGGTGAATAAAAGAAAATAAAGAGAACGGAAGAAGGATTATGCATTCACATCTTAGTTTCATAAAATGTTGAAGACCAGTGGATAGTGCTCTAAGAGATTTTGCTTTGGTTGTGAGGTTGGAAAGTAGAGAATCTAGATTTAGAGAGTTGTGAAAATATCGTATAATGCTTGGGGGCTTGATAGGTATTCAACCCGAGGATTAATATAATTAGGTTGGAAGGAGAACACTTGTATCACTCACATTTTATTACAAGGAGCTTATTATTACATTTGGATATTTTATTGGAGGTATTGTAACATCAAGCTACAAATTGTCTTCCTATTGGGTATTCCTTAATCCAATCATGGTTCTTGCTTTGCATGTGTAAAGTTAATTGATGATTAAATTTGTTGAATCATCATTGAATTTTTGAGATGGTAGATAAATTTGTTTGCTTAAAGGAATTTGGAAAAGTTATGTAAATTTGTGTTAATTCCCATTATCTTCATATCATAGAATATAAATGAATGGGAATTGAATAATGGATCTATACTTCACACCCCTTTAAATGAAAATAAGTGTAGATCTTTAATTGTTTTATTTAACTGAGGAAAAAAAATGTTTTATTGGCAATCTTCCTTAGGAAGCATATTAGTATTCAATTATTATGAATTTTAAGATGGCTTAGTATAAGCAAGCTAGATGATTATGCATGATGGGATTTTAGTATGTAATAATAAGTCAAATTAGATTTAAATTCACATGCATGATCATCCCTATTACCATTTTTTACCTTATCTTTCCATTAACCTTAACAAGCAAAATGAGGGTGATTAATGAATGTTACTGGTTGTTATAGTAATATTTGTCACCCTTGATGATGACAGACATAGTTGAAGTTCAAGACACCTTCAGTGCATATAATTCCACAAAAAGAGGAAGAAAAGCACACGATTCCACAAAAAAGAGGAATTAGGTACATTAATTGCACAAAAAGAGCAATCAAACACATTAAATGCACAAAAAGAGGGATGCAAATGCATGGTTCCACAAAACTAGGAATGACAGAACATTAATTGCACAAAAAAAGGAATAAAGCACACGATTCAACAAAAATAGGAAGGTAATCGCTCCATAGAATAATCCTTTGAGGTAAATAAGACTCTAAGTAAGTTTTATCATGGAAGTCACCAAGATAGGTTGTTTGCATGGTAATCCCTCCAAAAAAGAATACTTTGAGTTAAAGAAGTCTCTAAGTAAGTTTTCTCATGGAAATCACTAAGATAGGTTGTTTGCATGAAAGACATTGTAAAGTATGCTTGACATGCATCTCGTTCTCATTATCATATTGGCCCTATAAATAAGATGCATTTGATGCTCACTAAGAGGTTGGAAAGATAGATTGAGAAGAGCATTGGGAGAGATATTTATAGGAGATTTAGAGTGAAGGTATTTTTATGCTAGAGAGATATCTTAAGAGTAGAACTCTCTTGGTTTGCAGATTTGGATTATTAAGAGATGACGACTTGGGTGAAGCTAGTTAGCCTCTAATAGGCTACTTCACCAAGATAGGTTATGGGATTAGATCGATGGTTAGATTGAGGCTAATGGCTATGGAAGAGACTCAAACTCGGGATAAACAATTACAACAGGCATGACCAATCATGTAAGTGTTGTATCTTCTTCATTTTTATTAATATAAATCTACCTCATCCCCCCCACCAGATTTAGTGTCAATGGTATATGTGTTTGGTTGGAATTCTATAAATTGGATAGTAGAATGGGATTTTTTTGAATGTCGTTTAAATGTTTTAACTTTTATAAATGAAGAATGAGAAAGGTTTCTTGATTTTTTCTGTGTGTTGGATTGGTCCATGAAGATTAGGAGTTGGATTAGGATCGAAGGAACTAGTGTGACAAAATTAAGGACAACCTTTGTCAATCAGAATATTTACTATTACTCATCCCTTTATTTAGGTTGCATGCATGTTAGATATAAGGAAAAGTTAGGATTAAAAATTTATATCCTCTTTCGGTGAGCTTATCCCATTCACCGAGAAAAGCACCTAGCTCTCTAGCTTCATGGTAGTTTCCCATACAATAGAATTGGAAACTCTAGTAGGGAAAGTTCGTTGAAATTTTCTTGGATTGGGATGTTTCATTGTGTTCCTCCAATTTAAAAATATTTGAGATCAAGTGTGATAACATTACAATCAATTAGTGAAATTTTGGGACACATTTGGAATGTTTTACCCCATTTTTGAGTAATTTTCCTCTCTTCTTTGAGCCTGAAACCTTCCAAATTCCTGAATTTTCTCGTGCTAATTAGGTAATTGTTAAAAACTGAACTCATTTATGTTGATTTGATCCCTTGCATGAGTGAATTTGTCATATAAAGAATCAAAATTCATGTTATTTGATAGAAATAAAAGATTGCATGGCATGCCATCGGCCAGTTTGTTTCTTTATCACACTGTTTGTTCCTTTTAAATGTGTATGTTAGCTTTATTTTTTAAATCGGTATTGTTTTCATCCATAAGAAAAACAAAATAAAAATTGTATCATTTGCATTTTGTTCATTTTCTTTAGAAGCCAGTGTATCTTGTTAGATTGCACATTACTTTTTTCATCATTGTGTTTTACTGTTATAAAGAACCTCTTCTCTCTTTCTCCATAGCTAATAGTTTTCATTGAATGAAAAGTAAAAAAAAAATTGTCTTGCATATTTCAGTAGTCTTTCTTTATTGATTTTTTGAGTCAAAACATCACAAAGAGTTTCACTCCATACCTCTAATTAAGCAATAAACCTTGAAATCAATGATTAAACTTAAAATCAATTAGACATTGTTTTAAATCAAATACTTTTTTAGTCTAGCTGATAGGGCCTTAGTGTAAAGTTGGAGAGCAAATTATCCAAGTCATCAAATGAAACTAGGAACCAAGTAAAGAGTAAAATCCATTAGTAGAAAAGAGCGCTTGCTGGGAAAGCACATCTTACACCTGTGCCAAACACTACAATCAAGCTAGGAAAGTGAATTGGATATCCCCTCTTCACTTGCTTAGTGGGATTATCACATGTCACGTCCCCTTCCATCAATCCCACCCCGAGAAGGGAACATGACTAAAATGCTAGGCTTTTACAAAAGTCTAGCCCCATTATCATTCACAAATTCATAGCGAATACAATACATATGTGTGCGGATGCATAATCAAATTTGACAGAGCGGAATAAATTCTACTACACACATCTATATGCAATTTTCAACGTAATCATAATTAAAACAGGCATCAGTTAAAAACATTGCATAACTGAAATACAAGAGAATACTTATCTTGAAGTGAAGTTGTACCGAGCAACTGGCTATGCAACTGCAACGTTCCACCCAGCCATAAGCCAACTGCGCTCATCAATATCTCAACACAGCTGCCACCCCCGAGTTGGGAATGATTTCCACAAGGAAAAATGAAACAATCACTAACACATAGCCAAGTAATACATCACAATTCAGCCAATCCAATCCAAAGTTGGGTTTATCAGGCTGCTAAGGTAGTAAAAAGGAAGGAATTGCTAAGCTAATGAGTTCAATCATAGAGCTATCGGCACCTCTACAATATCTAGCTAGCTTGGCACCCACAATACCTACACACTCAACACAAGGAAGTATTTCCTTCACTTCTACATAGTCCCTCAGCCCATACCTTCCCTTCTAGTGCTCTTCAGGGTGTGCATAGAAAAGTAGTCAAAGCCCTTTGATCTTTGGTGAGGTTAAACTCTTCACTAGGTTCATCAAGCCAATTCTAATCCTCTTCTACTCCTAGTTGCTTACTCACACATTCAATCCAAAGCATGGATGCACATAACAACAAGGCACAAATATTGGGCATGGGAAAATGTTTTAACTATGGGAGGCCCAAAACAAGATTTCCATGGGTTCCCTCAATTCGTGGCACACCAACAAATGTCTTTTGAGATAGAAAACGACCACTGAAATTTACAGGTCGAATTCCCAACATGTACAACAACAACTGAGCAACAAAAACAGATCACATAGATCCCCAACTCATTTTTCCTTCTTCCCAGTCGATTTGCAACACAAAAATGGCCTCCCAACTATGGAAAATGAGGGAATGCTCAACAAAAACGTAGAGGAAAATACCCAACAAGATTAGACTACGTGAGAGAGCAAAACCCATGCATGAATAATGGCTTGGGGAGCAATTTCGTGGGTACTTTCTTGCCCAGGAAGCAAAAAAACGATTTTCCAAATTGATGGCGTGCCCATACACGAAATTGGGCAGCCATACCTCTCCATTCCCTAAAGCATTAACTACCTCAACCAACTCTTGGAAGAATTAAATGATTGGGTGCATAAGTCAAAATGGGTAGTTAATGGTTTATGGGTTCTCTCATTGACACTTGGATTGACACTATTGGTGCAAAGGTTTGAATATTTTCCCTCCCTATTCCTTGTAAAAATCATGCCCCCATACTCTTGTTGCATTGCATAGCTAATTGTGAGTATTTTATTGAATACATATTTACATGATATTTGTAATTTCTATTGTGCCTGGCTAGCACAAGAACCATATGCATTGATTTTTAATTGCCGATACATAAAACGCTAAATCGATGGTGGGTCCTTGGCCTTGAGCTCCCCACCACAATTTTTATAATGATATTACATCATTTATAATTTTAATGCAAAAAGGAAATCAGGGTGTTATATCACATATATGGGGGTTTTGGATTGAAGTGGAAAGTCCTTAGGATGACACCACTTTTCTCTACAGATTCAAGTTGAGGACTTAAGTCCTACATTCCCTACCCATATGCATAATCTTGAATCACGATTGTTCCCCCTAGTCGTTTATTGAGAAGTGGTGACTTTAGTGGATTTTCCTAGGACATCACACAGGTGACGACAAATGGGAAGTGTTTGTGGCACATGAGACAGGCGTATAAAATCCACCTCATCTCCTTTGGTGGGTATTCACCTTGGCACATATACTTGCACCTCTCGTGATTGTTGCATGAGGGCTACCGCAACTTTCTCTCACACACCTTCACTGATTCATGACTGGGACTTAGCATCCTTAGGAATAATCTTCAACATGTTCTATTTTTTTGTCTCTTTACTAATCAGATCAAGGCCTTAACCATCTTTTCTAGTTTTTAAAAGAGTAGTATTGCTTGTTATTGCCTAAATTTTTCATAAGTTGAGTGCTTTATAGTGATGTGTGTTTCAAAGGACTTATAGATTTTTCTTCCATTTTTAAGAGATTATGGTTAATTCTCCTAAGGATACCAACCAAGGAACCCTTGTGCCAGGGGATCCCTGTGATTTTCCTTTCTTTGGAAATGTCGTTTCTCCCTTGATGGACACCTTGAATCTTCTTGGATTCACTGTGGGATTGTAGGTTTGGATTTTTTCCACTCTGAATGTCCTGCATGCTTCTAATTATTCTCAAATAAGCCCCATATGTCAAAATCATCAAAACCCTTTTTCTTCTTCACCAATGCAATATTGTCCTCGTCCTTCTACCTTGTCTGGTGAAAGTATATATCCTAGTGACCAGAAGTAAAAAAGGAATAGAAAGAGGAAGAATAAAAAGAAGATGCGAAGATAAGGGGGCATGATACCAACCAATGCAAGTCATGCTGGCGGAATTTCCATGACCAATGCAAGTCAAGATAGGGGAATGTCACCAGTCACTACAAGTCATACTTGAGACAAGTCACTAGTCACTACAAATCATACTGGAGAGAAGCCACCAACCAATATAGTCTGATTCATGATGAGGATAATTCATTAGCCACTATGAGTCATGCTAGGGGAAAGTCACTAGCCTTTGCAAGCCATGCTATGGGCAAGCAACCAACTACTGCAAGTTATGATGGGGGAAAACAACCAACCAATGCAAGTCATGCAGGAGTATTGATATTGTTGAGAAACCTAGACAAATAGGATGCAAGCCCAAGTTCCCTTGTAAACTTTGCGAGGCGATCACCTTACTTCATAAGGTACAAAGAGTGTGGTCTCTATCTCAAGGATCTTCTACTCTTGAAAAACCTATGGTTTCATAATATCCCATTCAACCTTTAGATGATAAAGTGGTTGATTCAATGCAATTTTTGACCAATATCACTCTTCACATAGAGAGTGCTAATATTGAAGTGGTCAAGTCAATGCAATCTTCGGTAAATTCCACCATTCCATCGAAGAGTGTCAATATTGAAGTGATCGAACAGATGCAATATTCAATTGATCTCGCTCTTCCTTTGGAGAGCGATATGACTACCGTTCAAGTTTTTATTACTACTAGTTTAGAAATTTTTGGACAAAGGTGCAGTTTGTTCACTTAAAATGAACCCCCGCCAAGATCTAGGATCATTTCCTTTGATTGGAATAGTCTAGATAGGGCTCGCCTGCCTTCTTTTGCACCCTTCCAAATAAAGTTTCAAGTTAAATCTTAGATGATTTTTCAATGTATTGTAGATGAAGGACTATTATTTTATCCCAATATGCTTGGAAAGCTTTGGGTTATCCCAACCTTGTTTAAGTTATCAGTCCATTATAGGACTTTAATAAAAACACTAGTGAACCCTTGGGGTTGCTTCATCAATTTTTTATTTTGTTGGGTGGGAAGAATGTTTTAGTCGGTATTATTGTTATGGATGATCCATTGGACTTCAATATGCTCCTTGGACGTGATTATATATATGCTATGAATGTTTTGGTGTCTACATTATTTTGTGTAATGCACTTTCCTCACAGTGGAAGCATTGTCACTATTGATCAGCTTACATTTATTTATCCATCTCTTTACCCGAATTTAGACCAAGTGTCCCCTTCTTCTATTTCTAGTGTTTTGGTAGAAATTACCCCGCCATAGGTGAATTATGTGGTCTCAAACTCTTGTGTGCAATTTATAATGAGAAGAAGCCTCGACATTCATGCTTACCTTATTGGGACTTGGTTCTGGTAGTTGATGAGGTGATCTATCCAATGGAGGAAATTGAGTATATTCTTGCCCTTGTTGATCCAAGTGAATGTTCTATCATACATTCTCTCTCAAATGATGTTCTTCCCTCAGATGAATATATCCTAGAGGCTATGATCAATTTTGACATTCTTTCAGATATTTTTGTCCTTTCCGAAGTTTGTCTCCCTGGATTGGACTCATTTGCAATAAAAAGCAATCCCAATTTTCCTTTTGATCCTAATATCACTATTTGTGGATCCTCAAACTTTGTCCCTTTTGAGTCTCTAGAGTCTATCATTGAACTGCAAGTTAGTGTTCCTGATGAGTTTGATTCCTTTAGTATATCTTTAGACTCCTGCGATGATGAGTTGTTTTCTTGCAGAATCCATTAATTATTTCAGCTTTGATTTTCCTTATGGGTTTAGTTGTATTGATTGTAGGTCCTCAGGCCTAGGAATTCTTGAGTATTCATTGGTAGACCATATCTTGGTAATGAATATTGTTGAAGATATCAAATTTGAAGATACCCCTATTAAAGTAACCCATATTAGATATTTCTTTTTAAAAATTGTAGATATGATCATGGTATTGTTGTTTCTTGGATATAGGATTTTAAGCTGGATTCTCGATTTCTTACAGATCATGCTTTGCACATTATTAAATTCAGTTAAGCATATTTGGAATCTTGCATATAGGTTTAGGTTTTCCCTAATTTATGATGCATTTAATCCTTTTTCCATCCAAATTTTCTATAGGGTAGAACTCGTTGGATATTGGTGCGTCAACCTTTTCTAACTGCATTTTGCACTAGTATGAAAGAATACTTAACATGGGACACTATATCCAACACCCTCTTTCCATTTTGGTGGCCATGCTAAGTTTTTATCATAGGCTCGGGAGTCCTATTAGCCTTGATATGACTTGGAGTTTGAGACGACATGCTTCTCTCTAATATTTTTCTGGCCATTTCTTGGTAGCCTCCCGATTTTTTTGGGTCAATTTACATCAACATTTGTTAAAATACCCACTTGGGCATATGTGCCTATTGCTTCGATGTTTATTGTTTATTTCACCTCTTTTCCATTGCATTCACTTTTTGTCGCTTTTCATTTATATACCTTTTCTCTTGTTTGTTAACCTTTATATCTGGAGGAAACATCATTATGAGTGTACACAACTAGCCTAATACCTTTTTAAAACTTGTTTTTGCATAGGAATATATCGTTCCCTTTGAATGTAGGGGCACACCCTTAAGAAACTAATTTCCTCCACTATACATTAGAATTATTTATTCTTTTTCAAGCTTTCACAAAAAAGAAAAAGACACAACCATCAAAAAATATAAGTAGAAACTGCAACAATCAAACTTTGTCACCCTTGAGCACAACACATATTGTCATCAGTCTATTGCACTTGGGTTTCATAATTTCCTTAGAAATTTGTACCGTCATTCTAAACATTACTCCATTGGCTATTTATCCTTCCATTCCTTATGGAGAATTCATCAAAGCGCCCAACATCGATGGATTTCATTGGTATTTGTTTGTGTCAAAGTTTCCCAAGTAATTAGTGTATCATGCTAAGTGTTCAAGGGAAGTGTGTCAACTTATGTCAACCATTCCTCAGATATATTGACAATTCATGTCGGCCTTCCCTATGTCATATTGTACTTAATGGTTTTGTTATACTCAAATATTGTTCCAACATATCAAATTATATTTCTAATCTTTGTTTCATGTCGATTGATGGGGTATTCCCTAATTCCCTGCTATCGACAACAACTCATTTTCTAGGAAAAAATCTAGACACCCCTATAGTACCTTGGAACTTGTAGTCATTAGTGGCAGGTATCCTCATAATTAATAGTGGGTATACATCAATGACCCTAACTTGATTGATTCTCCATGTGTTTGACAATAGCTCATTTATTCACACTTATGAGATTGCACTTTGTACCTTAGGCCCCATCTTCATTATCGATGAGTTCCATCGCATTTGTCAATGGTATACATCAATGATCAGTGATCAAGTGATTTTGTACCATGATTATTCATGTGATGTAGGAACCATACTATCGACTGATCTAGATTGAATACATTGGGCCAACAGGTGGCTTCCCTCTTTGGTGGGTCTCCTCGCAATTAATAGTGGTATACATAAATGACCCCTATTTGATAGATTCTCCAAGTGTTCAACATCAACTCATTTATTCACACGTGTGAGATTATACTTTGTACCTTGGGCCCCATATTCATTATCAGTGGCTTCCCTCACGTCTGTGAATGATATACATCATTGACCAATGATCAGACGATTTTATACCATGTTCAACTTTAGATAATTTATTCACATGGTGTAGGAATTATATTATTGACATATTTGGATTGAAGAGCTTGGGACAACAGGTGGCATCCCTCTTTTGTTGCTACCCGCTTGATTTGTGCAAGACATATCAAACATTTTCTGATTATCTTGAGATCCAATTTGCACACCTCATCGTGTTAGTTCTCATTCGGATGTACATTGCGACTGGTTGGAAGGTCCACAAGCTCTGGTATTTGATGCTATCCTAGCTAGTGTTTATCTTTGTATATTGCAACTAATATATAAACCTTGGCTTGGGAATCCTGAATAGCTATTGATGTATGTATCTATGTAGATGGATGGAGATATAGGGAGGATGCATGTTCAAACATAGAGATAATTCATGAATATTGTTGTTGTGCATTGTTAAACTTGATTATGATTTTTAATGCAAGTTTGTTGATCATCATTATGGCGTACTAATTTTCACTTAGTTCTGTGACCATTCCTGGAGCATTGACCAAGCTAGGAAAGGCCCCTTGAGTCTTGGTATGCATTGCATTATCATTATTAGATTAGTTTCTTTTATGCTCAATAATTTGGTTTAATTAATTGATGGTATTCGATTTCACATCGTGTGATTACTTGATTCCATACAATGTCTTTAATGAATTTGATTGGTCTAGTGCATTTATAAAACTATAGAGAATATCTATGCACCAATTTTCATTGAACAAGATTGCTTAAATTATTGTTACAAGAACATTCTTCTTTTGAGATAAATGGAAGATTGTGACATGGTGTTCTTAATTGTGATTAGTAGATAACAATTCAAAGTGTTTAGAAATATTCAGGTAGAATAGTTGTTCATTTGAGTGATTTTCTTTTGATTTGGTTCCTACATAGTTAAGTGTACTTCATAATAGAGTTCTTTCTATTGAAATAAAAGTTGTTTTTTTTTCCCCGAAAAAAAAGCGTAATTTTATTTCATCTTTCGAGTACAAAATTACATAGATCATCGTCACTCTAGAAGAGTGTTTTTGCTGTTTAAAGCACAAAATCAGTACCATCTCTGAGATCTAAAATAAGTGTCAAAACACCCGAACAAAAACAGAGAAAACACCTAGATTCAGGCCCGTCATGAATGATAAAGCCCTAAATTGGGTTAGCCAATATGGCTCAGATACAATAGAAAAAACATCTTGTAAAGAGATGAACCAAAAAGAGAAACCCAAAGAAAATGTTGCCACCAGAAGAAGAACAGATAAATCTTGAACAACAGGTGAAAATAGGGCCACCAGTTTCAGATCTGGACGCTCGACGAAGGAACAACCAAGAAAGAAGTCACCGCCACCATCGAGGATGTAGCAGTCGCCATCGAAGGAGTTAGCAGCCGCCGTCGAAGGAGCAGGAGCCTGTAGGCTAAGCCACCCCACGCCGTCAAGGGTGTATGCCGTCGAGAAAGGCTGGGACCTGGCTTTGATGCCCCCACTACCGCCGCACTCAGGGTCTGCTCACAGCCGATGCGCCCTGGAGCAGCCATCCGCCCTCTATCGCGCCATCGCTGCCAAGCCTAACCGCAACCGCCAACCATCTCCGCCGTCGTGGGACTCCCGGAAACCGCCGCCGCCTCCACTGGATCTCGTGCTCACAGACCCAATCGGTCACCGCGCAAAGGCGGCGCCCTCTCTCCAAACTCAGAAAAATCCATCACGCTCCATCGATGACTGAAAGCAAACGCAGGAAAGAGGAGAGGCGGCCATGGAAGAATCCATGGCCGCCGAGGTTCTGAACGCTCAAACCCTAGCGAAGCCCCCCCTTGTCTATGGTGTGTTTTCAGAAATAAAAGTTGTTATTGAGCTCCCCTGCATATATACTTCCTACATGTCACAAGGACACATCCCTGGTTGATAAATAAATGTAATAGGATTTAAATGCATATAAATTGACTAGCATTTTTGGTGTCGTTGCAGTGGGAAATGCTAAAAGGGATTAGAACATTTATAGATTTTGTTTCTTTGTTTTAGAGATGGCATTAAAAATTATTTTTATCTTGCATTTGATTTCTTACAGTACTAACATTTTATTTTTGGTGGATTAGGGATGGTAAAACGAGGGGTAAGAAGCTGTGCATTCACTATAGTGATTACTCTTTTCCACTAAATCCAAATTATGTTGGTACTATATGAATAGGCCCAGAGATGATAAAGGTAGAGTAGTTGCAACTTTTTCGGCTACTCCATCTCGAGGTGCTTATATAATACCCCCCATTCACTAACCCACTGGTAGGTGGCACAGTTCGAAGAGGACAAGCAGGTAGGAAGAAAGTCACCTGACCAAATCCAAAGGTAAAACCTAGAACAATAGGGGAGACTGTAGTTGAACCTACATCAGAAGCAATACTGGCTAGAGGGACAAGTGGACAACTATAATTAGAGGATGAGAGAAATCCAATCCAAGAACAAAAGTGACTAGGTTCTACGTATAACTCATTTGGAGGCAGAAAAATGGTAGAAGGAGAAGGAGAGGCAAATTTTGGATTCCCAATTGTGGATCAGACAACAATGGTACAAATGAAAAAAAAATCTTCCTCAGTTTTACCACATTTTCATGGAATGGTATCAGAGGATCTCAATTCTTTCCTTCTTGAGTTTGATATCCTTTGTCGTAGCTATGATTATTCCAATTATGCACAAAAACTCAAATTGTTTCCTTCCACTCTTAAAGAGGCAACATTGCATTGGTTCATGAGGTGGGAGGAAACAAAATTAGAACTTGGGATGACACGTGTAAGACGTTTTTGAAGAAATATCAAGAGTATTGCAAAGCTAGGGATTTAAAAGAAGAAATCTTTAGAATGCCACAAAAAGAAGATGAAAGCATAGAGGACTATATTGAAATATTTTTGTACAACCTTAAGATATCTAAGCAAAGTAGATTGGACCAAGATACTATTAAAACTATCTTCCTAAGAGGTATCACATATGGGTCTATAAATTTTCTTAATTTAATGGGATCAAGTGATGTATCTCAACTAACTTTTTAGGAAATATGTGAGTTATGCAGGGAGTATTCTCGTGGACAAGCTAGATTTGGTAAGGGATCTAGAGACACTCTTTCTAAATTTTGAAAATCATCCACAAGTGGGGTCACTAGCGATGAATTGGGAAATTTGTTAGAGAATTTCAAAACTAACATTCTTGGTGTTCTTAGTTTGCAATTATATACTTTACAACTTAAAAAGAATCAAGAAGAAGAGAATGCAAGTTTGTCCATATTTTGCTCTCTACATGTAGAAAGAAACAACCACTTAGATAATGTCATATTAATAACATTGAAATATGTGGAAATTGTACAAAGAAGTATCCAACATATAATTGTCCCTCATTACTTGAACTCAAGGAAATCTATTAAGGAGACAACGAAGTGATAAAACAACTCATGCTTACACCAAGAATACCTTGGAATCCTTGAGCAATAGGTATGACTTCAAACCCTACACAATAACTGTCTCCATATTTTTCTAGCCAGTGATACACACCCCCTATTTGGAATCCCCCTATGCCTTAGCAAGTATGGCTCTACAAGAGATGCATAACCAAACTTGGAAACAAAGATGGAGATTACCTCCTTATGGGAATATGAGTACCTACTCCTATCCATCTCAACCATAGTATCCTTCACAATTCCAACAACTACAGACACAATATCCTCCACTACAACAACCATATCCCGTGAAGGCCCAACAAAAACAAGTTGCACAACTGCAGTTTTTGTATCTTACATCTAGCCAACAACCCCAATACCTACTCAAATACCTACCCAACTAATACCTTCCCCAAATAATAAGGTATCTCAACCTATTTTCAACATTGAGCTACATCCCTTTCCTACATATTTGATCACTATGGTAGGATTGCAAGATATTCATTTGAGATTTAGAAAGGTGCTTAAGAAGAGTTTATTTGTTATCACTGAGGAAGAACCTGAGGAGGAAAGTCTCGATCAATCAAACAACAATGACACCCTTGCTGAAATAAATAAAATTTATTCTTCAAAGAAAGAGCAACCTCGGTCATCCAAAACTCCTCCCTATCTTGAGAGGTTTAATTTGGATAAACCAATAATCCACTCTAAATTTGATTTAGTCATTGAATTGAAGAACGTTTGTATAAAAATTCATGTATTCCAATCCATAAAAGACATTCCAATCTATGCCAAAACAATTAGGGAATTATGTCCTAAAAATTCAGGAAGAAAGAAAACAAACCCACACACTATTCAATTTATTGGAAGTTCAACAAACTTGATGTTAGGACAATTTTTCATGGATAAATATATCGATCATGGAAGCACTGGTGTTTCACTTCACATCAATAACATTCTCATTCCAAACACTTTAGTTGACATAAGATCTGTAATCAATATAATGACTAGAGATACCATGAAGCAATTGCAGTTGTATAATCTTCGACCTACACCTACAATTTTTTAATTAGCAAACATATCTAAGATAAAACATGAAGGTGTATTAGATGGCATTGTTGTTTCCTTAGATTCATGGGGGTATCCTATTGATTTTATTGTATCTCATTCGGGAGGTCATCCATTAATCTTATGGAGAGCATGATTTTCCATTGTAGATGCATTTATTGGTTGCATGTTTGGGAACATGATTATCTCACATGGTGATTCAGGTAAGAAAGTGACTCTATATCCACCTGTAAAACCTTTAACTAAGCTATAAAACACTTTATGGATTGATAATACAAACAATGATGAATATATTATACAACCAATTTTTACAATAGACCAAGTTATGAATTTTAAAGAAAATACTAAAGAGAACCAATTAATAATTTTCTCATTAATCCAATTTTTTTCCAATGTTTTGGTTCATCTTTTCTTTCTTTTGACCATATCTTGGGTACATATTTTTAGGAAATATGTGAATTAGGAAATTTTTTATCACTATGTAATATTGAATCAACCATAAATGCAATTTTAGATTCCTTGAGTTCTCCTTTTGAAATTAGTCAAGGGAAATTTCTCAATATTAATTCTAGACTTGACAATCTCAGCAGCAACAATTAGTTGAGATGATATAGTAACATTCCAATGCATTTACATGGGAGTATAGTGAAATGAAAGGTATTCATACTGATAGTTTTATTCATCACATTTATATTCAAGAGAATGCACAACCTATTAGACAGTCCCAATGACGCATGATCCATCTCTTAAAGAAATTGTGAAGGAAGAGTTACAAAAGTTACTCAATGCAAAATTCAACTACATAATTTTAGACAATCAATGGGTTTCACCCCTAGTCATAGTTCCCGAAAATAATGGTAAGTGGTGTATTTGTATTGATTTCCGAGAATTAAATAAATCCAGTTTGAAAGAGTACTTCACTCTCCCATTCATTGATAAGGTCCTAGATACCCTAGCTCGGAAAAAGTAATTTATTTTGTTGACGGTTTCACTGGATATAATCATATACAAATTTCACCAGAAGATACAGATAAAAATACCTTTACATGCACATGGGGTACATTTGCTTACAAAATGATATCCTTTGGGTTATGAAATGCGCTAACTACATTTCAACGACTAGTATTGATTATTTTCTCTAATTTGATTCATGACTGTGCCGAGGTGTACATGGATGAATTTACTGTTTATGGTAACTCTTTCGAAGAAGCACTAAATAATATTAAGAAGGTTTTTGATCCACTCAGCACTTGGGCATTATTTTTGGATTCCAACATCGACAAGTTCAACATCTTCAACATCGACTTCGACACGACTGTGACTAGTAATCGACGTCGACACGACTTCGACAAGTTCTACAACCTCGACATACATCGTTGACACCTTGTGACTGACGAACCACAATAGATTATCTCTTTGTATTCTAGTCGACCATAACGGTTGAACTTCTGTAACCGTTCTCTAACTTCTCTTGTAACTGAACGTAACGGGAAGACACCCAAGCGTCTCAACATTCTATATAAGCATGTAAAATATTGTAATATACAAGTTCGGCAAGTAGACTTCAAGTAATAGAGAATATCAGTTCACATTCCTACATAATTTCTCTGTGTATATGTTTCTATGTGTAGTGTATTTCCTGCTTTGCTTATTATTCTTATGCTTCTTCCATAACAGAGCCAACTCATTCAGTCGAACTATTGTCCCCCTCATGCTCCTGGGCATGTACGGATCATCGGTATTAGAGCAGTAGCATCAGATTTGTTTGTGCTTAAGTTTTGCGCAGACACTTCCCTCGAAGTTACGTGACTTATGCTTGTTCAAACACGCTCACGGGCTCATCAATCCAAGCAGACACTACCTCCAGAGATGGCAGGAGAAACATATGATAGACATGCAATCGACGAGACAACACAACTTATAGAGAAAGCACTGGCTCAACAACGAACTGAAATGTTCTCCCAGTTCAATGAGATTCTCACGCGATTTGCTTCGACATCAAGAGGATTTCCAATGAGATCCAACTCTGAAAAAATCAGTCCATTCAAAGTGAAAATGAATCTGGACATACCGAATCTAGAAGGCAAGATTGACGTGGAATCCGTCGACAATTGGGTACAACAACTAGAATCCTATTACTCTGTAAATCAACTCTCAGAAGCTGAAAAGATCACCATTGTATCCTTAAAGATGTTAACATATATGCACTACTGGTGGGAGAACCTCTCGACAAAGATGGATAAAAGCAGAGACCCCGTAGACACATGGGAGAAATTTGTCGAATATGTATGAAAGGAGTTTTACCCACCCAAGTACCTTGAGCGGTAGTATAAGAAGTGGCAGCAACTAAGGAAATGGAAAGACCAGTCCATACAGAGTTACACCAACGAGTTCTATTGACTCATGGTTAGACTTGGCGTTCAAGAAGAAGAGAAATTGCTTGTTTTGAAGTACATCAACGGATTGTCCTAGTATATTTACCAAGAGATGGAATTTATGACTGTCAATACGCTTGCGGATGCATTCCACTATGGCAGTAAGCTTGAAACGAAACATAAGGGAAAATCACGCTTCGTGACTAAGTCGACATCAGGATGATCACCCGACAAGAAGTCACCATCCGACTTCGACAAGTCGAAACCTTCTCAGCCAACCCCGACAAAGCAAGATCATGGCAAAAGGAATTCTTAGAAAGACAAAAGGGAACGTAGCAAGCAACCTACCAGGAAATGGTGTGATTACCACAATTCATCATGGCATGATACGTCTGACTGTAAATATCAGAAGACATTTTTGTCAAAATCCTGTCAACATCTTACTCATTCGACAAAACTCTGGTAGAATTTGAACCAGAAGCAACGACCTTTTTGACATCGACATCGACCACTCTAGCAGCCTCGACTATTGTGGACGAGGAGGAACGAGAACGCCCGTTTCATACACAGATATGGGTTCAAAACAATCCATTACATTTGGTTGTGGATAATGGGATCCATAAGAACTTTGTTTCTGAATATATTGTGAATAAACTAGGTCCTGTTACCACTCCACATCCTCAACCTTACAACATCAGTTGGATGAAGGATGGATAAGAACTAAGGATCACTCAATAATGGAAAATCACCTACTTCATTAAGCCTTTTGAAGATGAAGTACTCTGTGGCATGGCACCACTCTCCGTAGCCGACACCCTATTTGGGAAACCTTACCTATGGGATTGTCATGGAAGTTACTAGTCACGACCTCAGAAGGTGATTGTCAGAATTCAGAATCAATGGTACGGCATACCAGAGTGACGACCGACACCAACGGTTGCAATGATATATTCTAAACAGACGAAGAATCTCATCAACCATGCTCAAAAATTCGCATGAATCATGATTAAGCCACAACATTCTAGGAATACTACAGCAACCAGTCGAGTCATCGACCAGTGTATCTCCTGACAGAAGCAACAGATCGATAAGATTCTTGATGAGTACTAGAATCTATTTCAAGAGCCAGATGGAGTACCTCGATATTCCCAGGTAAAACACTCTATTGAACTTGCTTCTGGTTCTTCATTACCTAATGCATTTTTTTAGAAGATCCATTCTAAAAAATGAAGAGATTCATAGATAGATCCAAGATTTGATCGAAAAAGGTCATATCCGGCCCAGCTCCTCTCTTTGTGGAAGTCTATTCATCCTCGTTCCAAATAAAGACGAGGCTTGGCGCATGTGCATCAACTACCGGGCCCTCAAAAAAATTTCGGTCAAGAATCGCTACCCTCTGCCGCGGATAGATGAGCTCATCGACTGTTTGAAAGGTGCTAAATTCTTTACTAAGCTCGACCTCAAGTCAAGATATCATCAGATTCCAATCGAGCCCGCAGATGTATGGAAAAATTATTTCAAGACCAAGGAAGGATTGTTTGAATGGTTAGTCATGCATTTCGTCTTAACCAGTGCACCTGCGACCTTCATGCGGTATATGGATAACATTCTTCGACCCTTCATTGGCAAATGGGTCATTGTCCATCTCGACGACATATTGATTTTTAGTTGATCATGGGAAGAACATGTCAGACAGCTTTGACAAGTCCTCAATACTCTCCAGCAACATCGAATCTACTTGAACATGGACAAGTGTTCCTTTGAATGACCAGCATCAAATATTTGGGGTATGTAATTGACTCTGCAGGCATTCACGTCGACCCAGAAAAAGTACAAATCCTCAAATATTGTCCCATTCCTCAAAGCATTCATGAATTAATAATTTTTCTTGGTTTGGCGAAGTTCTATCGACGATTCATACTCGACTTCAGTCACATAGTCTGGCCCTTGAATCAGTTGACGAAGGGAAATGGGAAAATTGTCTTCAAATGGACATTGAAACAACAAGCATCTTTCAAACTTCTAAAACACAATATCTGCACTGCACCGGTACTTTTGTAACCTGATTTGCATCAGCCCTTTGAAATTGAGACAAACGCATCAGACTATGCCTTGGGTGTAGTGATCACTCAGTCTGGTCACCCAGTTGCTTTTCATTCCAAAAAATTTAACGAAATTGTTAGAAGATATTCGACATATGAGAAAGAACTGTACAGCATTGTGCAAGCTTTTAAGAAATGGAGACATTATATCCTTGGAAATGAGATGGTCATTCTCACTGACCACAAGCCCTTACATTTCTCCTCGTCCCATTCAAAGTTACAGACAACTAGACAACTCAAGTGGATTAATTACCTGCAACAATTTCAGTTGGTAATTAAGTATCGGAAAGGTAAAGCCAATGTTGTTTCTGATTGCCTAAGTCAACCTCCCATTACTCTCCTTCTTACAATGATGAGTATGCAGGGTTATGACACCACCACTTGGCCTCAATTGTATCAAGACGACAACGAATTTTCAATAGTCTATCGACAACTTATGAGTGACAAGTCATCGACCTCTGACTATTTCCTGAAAGATACCTTGCTATACAAGCTGGGACATCTTTTTGTACCGACATGTGAGCATCGACAACAACTCATTTGGGACGCGCACTACAACAAGACTGCAGGACACTTTGGAGTAGCAAAGACCCTTTCTATTCTCCAAAAGTACTTATTTTTTCCTACACTTATAACCGACGTCAACAAGTACAATTGATCATGTGTGGTTTGTGCCATTGCTAAACCGCCTAATCGACGATAGGGATTGTACACACCTTTTCTAGTTCCTAGTCGACCATGGGAATCTATTTCTATGGACTACTTGACGGGATATCCTACTAGAAAACATCAGCATGACGTGATCTTAGTAGTAGTCGACAGATTTTATAAGATGGCCATTCTCATTCCATGCAAGAAGACTACGACCACGCAGCAGATCGCTCATCTCTTCTTCGAACATGTCTGGAAACATTACGAGTTACCGAAAACCATTATTTCTGACAGAGATGCCATATTTGTCAGCATCTTTTGGAAGATCCTCTGGAAGCAGCTCGACACAAGACTTTCCCTTTCAACAGCTTTCCATCCTCAGACATACAGAAGCTGTGAATCACTTGGTCGTAAAACTGCTTCGCATGTACAACCACAAGCATCGACGAACATGGGATGACAGTCTTCCATATATACAACACAGCTACAATCGTGCTCAGCACAACTCTACGAGAAAGATTCCATTTGAGATCTGTTATGGATTTCAACCCTCAACGCCTATTGACTTGATCAGTTCTTCGACATAGTCGAACCAACTATAACCTGTGAGAAGTTGACAAAGCATTGAAGTTTCGAGATCAAATTTGTGACATCCAGAAGCAAGCACATGAAATGTTACAACGAGCTAATGCAAAAGCCAAGGCCCGACGCGATAAGCATTGTATCCCTCATTCATTCCAAATTGGGGATAAGATCTGGTTGCATCTCAAGAAGGAGCACTTCACCGGTTCATATAAGAAGTTGAAACCTTTGCAATATGGTCCGTACAGTATTCTTCAGCAAATTGGAGAAAATGCTTTCCAGCTGTACATTCCTTCATGCCTGGGTCTGCATCCAGTATTTAATGTGGATCTACTTCGACCATACCATGCACCACTGTTGGAACATAACGACTTGCAAACAACAGAACCCGACGACATTCATCCAGATGTTCAGGAGCCTCCTCCTTGCGACACCATTGTGGGACGACGAGTACGCCATACAAGGACAAACACAATTCCCTTGTTTCAGGTGGCCAAAGCCGGACAGATCCCAGCACAAGAAAAATGGTACTCTGCTACTGAACTGACCAACAAGCTTCCTCATCTATACGAGAAAACAACGGAGACCATTGTTTATTAAGGAAGGAGGTATGATCCACTCAACACTTGGCATTATTTTCGGATGTCAACATTGACAAGTTCAACATCTTCAACATCGACTTCGACAGGACTGCGGCCAGTAATCGACATCGACAGGACTGCGACCAGTAATAGACGTCGACACGAATTCAACAAGTTCTGCAACCTCGACATACATCGTCGACACCTTGCGACTGACGAACCACGACAGATTGTCTCTATGTCTTCCAGTCAACCATAATGGTTGAACTTATGTAACCATTCTCTAATTTGTCTTGTAATTGAATGTAACGGGCAGACACCCAAGTGTCTTAGCATTCTATATAAGCATGTAACATATTGTAATATACAGGTTCGGCGAGTAGACTTCAAGTAATAGAGAAGATTAGTTTTCATTCCTGCATATTGTCTGTGTGTATATGTTTCTGTGTGTAGTGTGTTTCCTGCTTTGCTTATTATTCTTATGCTTCTGCTATAACAAAGCCGGCTCATTCAATCGAATTGTTGTCCCCCTCGTGCTCATGGGCGCGTGCAGATCAATTTTTATCAGATGCGAAGAAATTGACCTTCTATCAAGTAATGAAAAATGCTTTATGTTGATAACTGAAGGTATTGTTCTTGGTCATCACATATCTTGTGAAGGAATTAAAGTTGACCCAGTGAATATTGAAGTCCTCTCGAAGCTTCTAGTTCATAAAAATCCGAAATATGTAAGAAGCGTTTTACGATGCATAGGTTCTTATAGGCGTTTCATAGAAAATTTCATGAAAATAGTTGCTCCTTTGTTTAAATTACTTACTAAAGATGTTGCTTTCTTCAGGGATATTCATTGTCAAAAAGATTTTGAGGCATTAAAGGAAAATATTTTTGAAGCACCAATCTTAAGGGGACCAAATTAGTCTCTTCCTATTCACATATCAATTGATTCTTCCAATACTTTTCTTGGAGTAGTCTTTGGACAAAAAGAGAATCAACTAACTTATTTCATTTATTTTAGTCTCTTCCTATTCACATATCAATTGATTCTTTGGAGACTTCTCTTAGATTAGTCTTGGGACAAAAATAGAATCAACTAACTTATTCCATTTATTTTATAAGTAAAAATTAACACATGTTTAGTTGAACTACATAATCACAAAAAAAGAGATTTTGGCAATAATGCATCCTATAAACAAATTTAGGCACTACATTACTGGTTAAGAGGTTTTCATCCACACTAACCACCTTGATATCAAGTATTTTATCAACAAACCCATTACAAATGGCATAATAACTAGGTGGCTCTTTTTGCTATAGGAATTCAATATCACTATTTTAGATAGACTTGGACAAGAAAATTTAGATGCAGATTTTCTTTCTAGAACTCATAACGAAGGTGAAATTGTTCTTGTAGATGATAATTTTCCTCATGAACATTTGTTTACATTATCTACTAACTCTCCTTGGTTTTCCGATATTGATAACTACTTGGCTACATGAAATTTACCACATCATCTTTCACATAGGGAAAATCAGAAGATTATCAGGCTAAGTGCTACATATTCATGGATAAGAAGAGATCTTTTCGGCAAATGACTAGATATGATTATCTAATGGTGTGTATGATAAGTTGAAGTAATAATAATAATAATAATAATAATTTATTTTTAAGGTCACATCCAAGCCAGACACCAATTTCGGTGTATGAGACCCCCTTGTTTGCAGGATAAGGGACCCCCTCCATATAGTGATTTGACTGCTAAAGTATACGGAGGTGTACATACCCTACCCCCCTCCGAATTTGAACCTATGACCTCCTAAGAGGAAACACATATTCTTAACCGTTAGGCCCACTCAGGTTGTATTCGACATATTGACATCATGTCATGATGAGCCATGTGGAGGGAAATTTGTCGATATGAGAAGTGCTTCTAAAGTCCTGCATCTAGGGTATTATTGACCCACTCTTTTCAAATATACTAAGAGATACGTCAGAAGTTGTGACACCTGTCAGCGAATTGTTCGACTAGTACCAGAAGATTAAATGCCTTTACAACCTCAAGTACTCATAGATCATTTTGAGAAATAGGCCTTAGATTTCATGGGACAA
This sequence comes from Larix kaempferi, assembly GCA_027924585.1. Classification (NCBI taxonomy): domain Eukaryota; kingdom Viridiplantae; phylum Streptophyta; class Pinopsida; order Pinales; family Pinaceae; genus Larix; species Larix kaempferi. The sequence goes on along the minus strand of BSBM01001108.1, from coordinate 177,646 downwards.
TCACTCCAATCTCAATAAAGAAGAGGTATATCCTAACATGTACGAATTATGTTAATAAATGGGTAGAAGCTAAAAATATCCTCCAAGAAACTGACCAATTAGTAATGGAATTTTTATTTGATGATGTTTTCACCTGCTTTGGTGTCTCTAGGGAAATTGTTACAGATCAAGGTTCACAATTCACATCAAATCTTGTCTAGTGTAATTACCCTATAAATATTCTCCATACCATCCACAAACCAATGGGTAGCTGGAATATTTAAACAAAGTTTTGGAGGCCATATTGACTAAGACAGTGTAATTACATCACCAATATTAGGTAGATCAACTTCCAGAAGCATAATGGGAATATAGGACCACTAGGAAAAATGCCACTGGGTTCACACCTTATGAAATGGAATATGGTAAGTAGGTTCTTCTCCCTATTGAATTTAAAGTCAATACTTTCAAGGCTATAGTACAATTAGGGATGAATCTATCATATGCTTAGAAGCATAGGATAGCACAACTCAATGATTTAGATGAGATGCACCAAGATGCCATTCAACACACAATCCTCCTCAAACACCAGAGAATGAAATGGAATGACAAGTTTATCAGAAAGAAGCAATTTAAACCAAGTGATTGGGATCTCCTTTTTTATTCTAAGTTCAAAAAATTTAAAGGGAAACTCACTACTCACTAGTTAGGGCCATACAAGATAGAGACCATCTTTGATAATGGCTCCATGAAGATGAAGGCTATCAATGAGGAAGAAGTCTATTTTCTGGTTAATGGCCACATATCAAGATTGTTCCAGAAACCTACGAACAAAGAGTAATTTGTTCACAACTTATTGCAATAGTCTGAGATGGAGGTTACAAGTAAGGGGATCCTTCCTCCTACTTCCACCTCAACCTTATTTTTATTTCCTTTATGTGATATATATATATTATAATAAAGAAAAAAGATAAAAATAATAAATAGTAAAGATAAAAATAACATTCAGTTGTGAAAACCAGGCTTCTCACACAAGTAAACATGAAATTTGCTTGAAAACCAAGGTCTTGGCTAGCGGAAGTTCAAGAATAAACAAATTTTCCAATAATTTTTTGATAATTATAGGATTTACAATATCCTGTAACGAGCTCCAGATTACCAATTTTTTAGATTTTGATTTCAGTGTTTAAGGTTCCTTTTCATATAAGCATGTTGCGAGGATTAGATCTAGATATTATTTTATTCCAAAATATTATTTCCCCTACATGGTCTAGGACTTAGAAAATCAACTTATGTTCAGAAGCACAGGCATTTTACGTCTGTCCCAATATGTAATAAAAATTTCGTCCTTGCGAACTTCAGTTTCAAGGTCCAATCTCTGAAAGGTTCTAGCATTTCAAGGTTATAGGAGTTGAATACTTTAGCAGAGAGATTTTAGATTCTAGTTTCATTTTATAGTAGCTAGAGTTTGTTTTAGACTAGCATTAAAAGGTTCAACCACTTCAAGTTTTAATAAGGGAATATTCCAGCTCTTTCCCTCTGTTCATGTAGTTGAACTTTCAATCATTAGAGATTTCTTCTACAACAGTTTCTGAGTCCAAGAATTTATACAAGGAATGGACTCGACCTTATTCAACATTAGTTCTTACAAAGTTCCTTCTCAGTACTTTCAAGAATGACCAGTATTTTCAAAACACAATGGTTACGAGATTATGTTTTTAACAAAATTCCTATAACAATGAATCTCATCGTTTGCTTCAAATTTTAGAAGGTTGTTTTATGGCGGAATGTTTAAGGCCCATGCTCAATTCATGGGCTCATAATCATCCTTATCCAACTCAATTTCCTACATCAAGATCCAACCTTTTGTTCCAGACTTCAGATTCATCATCAACGTAATCCTTTGTTTAGATTCGAAGTTCAACATTAATAGAAGACTTGTTCTAGTAGCAGTAGAATATCACTTGCTTAGGTATTGAAAGTATCAGAATCAATACTCAGTTCATCATTCTCTTAAGACTCTAGTGATCCAAATCCTCATCATCAAAACTCAAGGAAAAATTTGACTCATTACTGGTAATCCAGGTAAATTATTTTTTGATCTATATTGTTTTATAAGAAGTATGGAAGTGTGTGATACAACTTGGATATTATCCTTTGATGGAATATCATTCCTAAAATATTACCTTATTATCACAATACCCTACCCTTTCCATATTTATCTCATCCATAGTACTGATTTACCATATCCTCTACTTATCCATTACATAACCAACCTTTAAGGAACGTTATTGTCACCACATCCAATGATTTATTGTGTTCATGGGTAATCATACCTGATCATCACTTGGAAATTGGACCTCTTTGCAAAGATCATCCCCAGGATTTATTTCAAATCCTAATGAATTCCAGATTATCCTGCCGATTTAACTACCGAAACGATGAAGCTTCATGAATTAGAGTGAATTCCCAAATCATGTGCCGCTAACTAAGTCTGATCAAGGAAATACCACCATCCCATACTCCCTTATACCCTCTAACTATCCATGTCGAAGTTGAAACCAAATATCATATGCCTCATTTACATTGAGTCAAAGGCATTGTGCTAGGATCTAAGGCACTAACATTTTGATGTCTACATTTTTCCATGTACAACCTGGCCTTTTCTCTTATCTCATGGGCCTATTCAGGGGGGAACTCCTTCCTTCTAGAATTTCTTTTATTATTACGTTTGTTGCCCATATTCAATATGTTTTTTAACAAAACAAAAATATCACCCCTGCAAAAAAAAATAACAAATAAGATATTATTCACTTATGAAATGAGGAAAACAAACTTTTACCATGATTATGACTTGTATAATGTGCAATATTATTAAAGCTCGATGTAGCAATTGATTAGGTATTGTGCAAACCTATGTGTGTTATCTTCGTAAGTGTACAATGTAAACTATGGTCACGGAAGTATGTTTTTTTTTCTTGACATTGGACATATAGATCAAACAAATATGGTAGCAAGAAAGAAGGTGGTATGAGGCCATTGCAACTATCACAAAAAATTATCGAAGTGGTGCAGCAAATATCTGTTTTTCTCTCAACATCCCATTGGTGTGTACATGCATAGAGCTTGTGTTACTGGTATCGATCATACACTTATTCAATCAAATATTGATGTGGGGTTTAATAATGTTTCAGCAATGCACAACCCAACCTAGGTTGGCATCAAGGTCCTCCTATCCATCTTAGTGACATAGGCTTTTAGTGAGGTGAATTCCCTCATTTTGAGTGCAACTCACTTTTGTCTAAATGTGTGGCTATGGTTTCCCATTTTATGTCTAATACCATGGTAGGGTCCTCATTTCACATTTGTCCTTAATTGGTCATCATCTTGAAACAATGTACAACAACATCTAGTGAGAATGTTTTCTTATAATCTTAAAAGCTATTGAGAATGCCCTAGATATAACAACAACATCACCTCTAGGACCTCAATTTGAGATGTTTTATTGTCATCTTGAAACAATGTACAATGAGCCTCATTTTAGTAGATTGGCACATGGTTTTTTGACAATAGTTTGTGTTAGTATATGGTATTGGATGGTGGTATGGGGTGTTAGTAGGAGCACATTTCCTATAAAAGGAGAAGCTCCTACTCGCTTCATTTTCATGTTTTGGATGAGGGAAAATCGCCCCTAAAGATTAAGAATTTGATTATTTTGGCGTTTGTGTGAGTTTTTGTAGTGAAATCATGAGGAATTCAACAATTTTTTGTGTATTGGATGGAGTTATGTGATTATGAAAGGTTACTGGTGATGATGCAAGTAATTTTTTTTATTTTCTTTATGAAAGGTGGAAAGCATTGCTTGATGCATGTTGTAGTTTTTTTGTGGTAAGATGTTTTTATTGTCTATGTTGAAGATTAAGAAGACTAAAATAAATTTATCATACAATTAATGAGGAAAAAATAAAATACATACAATTCAAACAAAGTGAATGAAGACTAAAATACAATTCATAAGGAAAAATTGTCACCATACCTCAAGGATTGCTCTTTGCTTGAAATGTAAAATGGTCTTTTGATGTATCCACTATATGCAAGAAGAGTTCAAGTGTGTCCACGCAGCATGAGAATTCAATCCAAAGATCCAAATAGAGCCCAAATGTTGTGTATTAAATCCAAAGAGCCAAATAAAGTCCAACTGGTGTGTATTCAATCCAAAGAGCCAAATAGAGTCCAACTGATGTGTATTCAATCCAAATTGTCAAATAAACTCCAAAAGGTGTGTGAATTCAATCCAAAATGAAAGTGATTTTCGAGCTGTGTGTGAGAAGAAAGAAAATTTTGTGATATGAGCGAAAAAAATTGTGGGAGAAGAGTGCAGTTCATTTGCAAAATTTCATGTTCAGCAGAGGCGCGCACGCGGAAGGAGCGTGCACACACTAGATGCATGCACACGCCGTGCGTGCCTCTGTAGAACATTGATTTTTTCAGTGGGTAACGTTTAGTGCATTTATTACCCAATAAATCTCTATTTGTCTGTTTATTCCTAGAGCCCCTCCCCCATAAAAGCCTTTATCCCTCTTCTAAACCATAATCCCCAAGTGCATAAGTGCTTAGGTGTTTAAGGGTTTTGGGATTTAGAGCTTGTGGGTTAGGGGGTTAAGGTGTTTTGGGTTAAATAGGATTTAAGGGTTAAGGTGTTTGGGGTTTAGCACTACTAAATTCTTATAAAGTCCATACAAATAAAGGTTATAACAATGATTCCAAGATAGATAGTAGGATTCATAAAGGCTCGTGGGGGCTAGGGATTATAAGTTCTATGGTTAGGAAGGGTTTTATTGGTCAAGAATTTAGTGCTAGTTGTTATTTGTGTTAGAGTTAAGGGATTATGGGTGATAGGGTTACATGGTGTATATGGGTTAGAGATTATTTATGTTACCATTTTGGGGTTGTGTTGGTTGATGTTAATATGTTAAGAATTATAGGGCTTATTAGTTAGAAATATATAGGGGTTCAAAGGGTTAGAGTATATATGGGTTAAAGGTGGTAGGGGTTAGGGTTATAAGGATTGTAGGTTAAGAGTTGTTAAGGTTATGGGGTTAAAGGTTATATATTTTAGTGTTCAAAATTGATAGTCTTTAAGGGTTATAGGGGTAATGAGTTCTCCCTTTAAACCCCTAACCCCCAATCTCTCTCTCTCTCCCTTTAAACTCCTAACCTCCATTTTTTCTCCATCTCTCTATAAACACCTACCCTAATTTCTCTCTCTTTTCAAACATCCTTGATCTATTTATTTCCCTCTAAACCCATAATCCTGAATCTCTCTCTCTATATATAAACCCTTGAGCCCCAATATCTCTCTCTCTTTGAACCCCTTACCACCAATCTCTCTCTCTAAACCCATATGCTCTCTCTCTCTCTCTCTCTCTAAACCTTTAACACATAATATCTCTCTTTCTATATGTCCCTCTAAACCCCTAAATTATAATCCACCACTCTCTCTCTCTCTACCCCTAACCACCGATCTCTCTCTCTCTCTCTCTCTCTCTCCTGACATGGAACCACTAATATCTCACTTTCTCAAGCTCTAAACCCATAACCCCCTCTCTCTCTAACCCATTATCCCCCAATATCTATCTCTTCCTCCGTAAGACCCTAACCACCATTTTCTCTCCCTTTATATCTCTCTATAAACCATTAAACCACAATATCTCTCTCTCTCTTTCTATACCCCTCACCACCAACTCTCTAAACCCTAAACCATAACTGTCTCTCTCTCTAATCCCCTAGCCCCCAATTCCTCTCTCTCTCTGTACACCTATCCCCCAATCTCTCTCTCTATAAACCCGTAACCCACAATCTCTCTCTCTCTCTCTCTCTCTCGGAACCACTAACCTCCAATAAATTTTTCTCTCTAAACCCCTAACCACCAATATCTCTCTCTCTCCCTCTATAATCCCCTAACCTCCAATATATCTCTCTCTAAACCCCTAACCACTGATCTCTCTCGTTCTATATATCTCTCTAAACCCCTAACTTTCAATCTCTCTCTCTCTCTCTCTCTCTATACACCTAACCCCCAATATCTCTCTCTCTCTTTACACCTAACCCCCAATATATCTCTCTCTTTCTCTAAACCTCTACCCCCCAATATCTCTCTCTCTCTCTAAACTGATAACCACCAATCTCTCATGTTTTCTCCCTCTAGAACCCTAACCTATAGCCTCTCTCTCGCTCTCTCGCTCTCTCTCTCTCTAAACACCTAGCCACCAATTTCTATCTCCCTCTCTAAGCCACTAAGCTCCAATATCCCTCTCTCTATCATTAAATCCTGGAGCACCACTAGTACAAAATGAGAGATAAGTGACCAAAAAAACGACTAAAATCCGCATATAAATGACCACTTTTGAGTTGGTGACCACTGGTAGCAAATTAGTAGTCATATATCACGCGACCAAAAATGTTGTCATATTTAGCTTGGTCATTTATAGCTTATCTTGTGGTCATATATTTCGTCGTATATTTGATCATTAATTTGGTCATTAATTGTCACAATTAATGACCAAATTTATGACCACATTTTTTGTCACATGATAAATGACCGCTAATTTGCTACCAGCGATCGCCAACTCAAAAGTGGTCATTTATATGCATATTTTGGTCAATTTTTTGGTCACTTATATCTCATGTTGTAATGGTGGTCGTTTATATGCAAATTTTGGTCATTTTTTTAGTCATTTATCTCTTTTTAGTGGTTTCAGAATATAAATAGGGCACGGTGGAATTGAACCACCAAACTCCTGCCCATAAGGCAGGTGCTCTACCATTGAGCTAGCACCCTTAAATATAATTCCTTATGGATTGATATGAGAATAAAATTTCCAACAGTTAACACCATCTTGTCAAATTCTAGAAAATGGTCACATACCTAGGTAAGAAACAAAGATTACCCAATAGTCACAAAAAATGGTCATGTTAATGATAACCTTCTTTTGTCAAAATCTCTGAAAAATCAAGTGCAGCTCATTCAATAAAATATAAGATTAATATGTATGCAGGATGATAGTCACCTATTATATCATCTAGGATTCACATATTTACTAAGCAGAGGAGTATATGGAGAGGTCTTAGGATTAATGACATTTTATATTAAGGGTTACATTTCACATGGGACATATATTGCATATGATAGGTACATATATTTTTGAGAGTATCACCTAGTAAGGAAAGTACTATTACAATGGGATTATCCAACTAATCCTCATTCGAAGAAGAGAGAGCATCTCTAGATGATAAAACATGCCAACAATGGGGGGAGCACACTTTCCTCAAGTGGAGAATATATGGCACATGGACCAAATAGGTGACGCACTCCCTAAATTGTGTGGTCAAAGAAAAACAACAAGAACTTCAAGGTGGCAGTTTTAAAATTGCCAGCTTTCTCAATTTTTATAGTGTTTTATATTATGACCACTTTTCATAAATCCCGTGGCCACTTTATATTAAAAAACATTTGTCTCTTTTTATAAAAATATAGATTCTTTCGTCTTTGCTTAGATTGTTTCTAGTATTTTTAATATATAATTGATGGCATTCTTGTTTATGTGATTTATCTTAAGGCGGGTTTAAGTTTGTAACAATGCCCATAGAAGAGGATATAAATATCATATTTTATTGAGAATCCTATTTCCACAACATACAATTATCCAAGGAATTAATAAATTTTGTTTAGTTGACAGCTCATTACATTCCAATTTATTCTATCAATTATTTGGATAAGTTTTGGAGGTACCGATCACTGAGTCTACTAGTACTAAGTAATTGAGTTTCCTCTTCTCTCCCTTTGAAGATAGGCAACTCATTCTATATAACAGAGGCTGACATTTTCAATGCAAAAGTGGAAAATACCTATTTCAAAAGTATCTCTTTTTGACCTCCACAAGCATCCATGTGTCAATCTAGCAAACATGCTTACATTACTCCTACAGATTAATATGTCCTTTGCTAGAAAGCGTAAAGTGTATACCATTAGAGGAAGACGGAGACAATTTTTTCTCAACAGGGAGGAAATGATGAGATAGTTGAATTAGTCAACAATGTAGTATTGTAGTATATATGTGTTCTAAGAGTTAACTATGAATCTCACCTACTACTCCACCTTACTCTCACTTATCTTATTGTAATTGTAAACTTCTAATTTCAACTCCCGAGACAAGGAATTAAACACCCACTATCCACTTTACTCATCCCTCTGGAGTTAAGGAGAGACAACCACTAATTGCTCATTCATCACCCCTTGATTCAAGGAGATAGATACCCATCAGTCACTCTATTTGATTGATTACACTCCATTTTTGGACTCTATTACTTTTATAAATACATAATGAATATAGAGCATAGTTTGGCAATCTTGTATTTTGCTTGCATCTTTACTTTCTTGTTTGTTTTCTTTTATGTATTTTGCATTACTGTCCACTGTGCATCTCAGCACCCCACAGAAACTTGAAGTGATTTTTTCACAGAATACATTATTTTATTATTTTCTTTGTTTTGTTGTTCAATGACCATATGTGGCTCAGATGTATTGCTTGTGGTAGATGTCTTGGGCACTCCCTCACTAGTCGTGCTCTGTTTGTAGATGTGTTTTAGTCGCATTGACAAATTTTGGTTGCGTGAGGACATTAACTTCAACTTGTCATTTTTAATTACTGATACTCAATCATGAACTTAGCAGTGGTCTTGCTGCATAGACAGAGCGGTTAGATGCACTTCTTAGAGCTCTACGTAATCATTGTGGCAACCAAACTTTTCGCCGCCATCTTGACCTGCAAGCACATAAAAGCTCAAAAATTTTGCAGGTGTATGATGAATTAACACCTCTAACTGAGGAGTCCATTGGTATGTTCTATCTTCCCCCCTGCATATTTAATGTGAATGCATAAATGATTTTCATGCTTTTTAAGCTTCCACTTTTAAACTAACTATTTTGTTTTGTGTATAATATTTTAAACATTTCTTGCACAGGTTATATCTCACGAGAGAAGGGGAAAGGTTTAGTTATCATGGGATTGCACATAACAACTCCCAACTTACAAACTACTCTTATAAGAAATATGAATATCTCTCTCTCACCTAGAGAATCACTGTTGATAATGGGGCCTTCAGGATTTGGAAAGTCTTCCTTGTTGCGTGTTATAGCAGGACTGTGAAATGTGGGTGAAGGGATAATCCGAGGACCATCCCAAAAGGAAATGTTTTTCCTCCCACAAAATCCATATATGCCACTTGGTACACTTCGGGATCAATTACTCTTTCCAGTATCTGATAGTAGCTTTAAATATCTAAGCGATGAAAATATGTTGAGATTTCTTGAGGATGTCTCATTGGTTGATCTTCCTAGAAGAACAGGGGGCTTTGGTGGTTTTTTTGACTGGGCAGATGTACTTAGTATTGGTGAGAAACCGAGATTGGCATTTGCTAGGCTCTTCATGCATGAACCCAACATGGCTTTCTTGGATGAAGCTACAAGTGCACTATATTTGGAAAATGAGTCTCAATTGTATTCTTTGTTAAAAAGAAAGATTGGGACCTACATATCCATTGGTCATAGGTTATCATTCGTTAAGATTCACACACACATTCTGAAGTTTGGTGAAAACTTTGATTGGACAATATATTCTAGATTCGACTTTGAAAGGTCAAGGTTGCATTCGATAAATTGATATAGAAAGCTTTGATTCCTAACACATTTGACAGTAATATTGTCAAATGTGAAGCTCTACCAGGTTTTTGTGCATTGTAGAAATATCCTTACTTGGATTTCTATGATACAAACCCATACAATTAATGAATTTATTATATCTTAAGAATCATCACTCCAGTTCTTGGTCTGTTTAAGCTAGAATTATGGATTTCGAATCTTTGAAATAATCAGAATATTGTATTTTCGATTTCTGCATTCTGACTATGTGCTCAAATTTTTAATGTAATCGCTTTACATTTGGAATGATGACATTATGGAAGGTAATATATTTAAGTATAGCTCTTGGAAGATTTGTATACTAGATTAGAAAGTTCAATCTTAATCTTCAATTTGTCATTGAAGAGAATCTTGCTTCCAGAAAAGATAAGCATATGCAATAGTTTCAGCAGTAGTTATAGTGACTTCCAACTTCAATATAGATGAGTTTCACAGGTACATAATTGCTGCTATATTGTGTTTGGAATTATTGAAATAATTAACATCTTGTACCAGTGAAGAGATTCTCAGTGACTGCGTGTTCAACCTATATATTCAAATTTACAGTGTTAGCACTTTGCATTTGGAACAATGCCATCATAAAAGGCCAAGTATCATAATGTTGCTCTTTGGAGATATCCTAGATAAACTCTATCTTAATCTTTCACTAGTAATTCAAGGGAATCTTACTCCGATATCTTGAAAGAAATCATACAGTTTTCTCCCTGCAGATGGTCATACATTTTAATCATTTTCGATCGCTCTAGCCTTCTCCAATATGCTTTCTATGTTTTCTCTCTGTTGCTTCTCTAGAGACTCCATAATATCAGAAGAGAAGACTTATGTTGTTAATCAAATTAAAAAACGTCATTGTCAAATAAAGAAACAGAAATCTATAAAAACAAGATCGCTAAAAAGGCCTCCATATTGCCTCTGAACTCCTTGTTGCAGAAGCATTTTCTAAGTTCAAAAGCAATCTGGCAATCAATATAGACGACCATACTTACAATTTATCGCCTATGGCGAACTTAGGTTTGTCTCAATATATTTATATTTCTAAACTACAATAACTATACATGCTAGCACATTCTTATCTCAACCCGGGTCTGATGTGCACCTCATAGATGCTAAGTATCTCAAGGTCCTGTATATTTGATATGCCTTCTATTTGTATGAACTTAAATATGCAAATATGCATTCATGCATCTCTTTTCAACATTCTCCTATTTAAAAATGTTTCACTCAAAAAGCACTCGAGCATCTACACTTGAACTCTTGATCAACCTATCAATGGGGACTGGCAATGTTTTAGTTTTAAAGCCATTCTAAACTGCACTCTCAGGGAAATATTTGGTTGCACTTCCTCAGGTGCTTGTAAATACTGTGCTATATGGATTACCTTGTGAAATATTGTGTGGTAACTGATTCAACAACTCTGAAGTAGCTTGGGATTGTGACACTTGCTGTAACTGTGGTAGTTGTTGAGGAATTTGTTGAACAGGCTATGATCCATGTGGATATTGTTGAAAGGACTGCGAAGAATGACCTTGGGAATGAAGAGTCGGAAATTAAACTTGTGATTGACCAGGATTCATGAAATTAGCTTGATGCTGATGGTGTAGTGATTGAAACCGTGGATGTTGAAGGTGTGATGCTGATGGTGTAGTGATTGAAACCGTGGATGTTGAAGGTGTAATGCAGATGGAGGTAACAATGGCAATGTTTGCATAGAAGGTTGTACGGATTGTGTGATTGGATACATAGAAGCATGTCTCTGTAATTGTTTCCTTTGTGGGAAAGGAACGTTGCTTGATGATGGTTTCATGGGTGATCCAGGAATGAAAATCTCAAGGGATCAAAGCCAAGGGAATATCTAGCATTTTCCCAATATTTTGATACCATTCCCAATGACATTTTTGTACTTCCCAACCTAAAGTCATTTGCTGAAGCCACACAGTGACCAGAAAAATGAGTTAAATTGAATGAATAAGCCAAGCTAGAACTTGAATTTATATGGCCAAGAATAGAAATTTGAAGCGTCCCATCCTTGATTATGAAGTTAGGATATGATTTTGATGTTCCATATGAAGAGGATCATGACCCATTACAGGTCCATGTCTCAGTGAACCTTGACTACTTTGCAGTAGAGACAACATCTCAGTGGAAGTATCTCTAATATTTCGGGACATAATACCTTATTGCAAAAGAGAAGATGGATGATGCTCATCTAATTCCAACATTAAGAAAAAAATTATTCTATCAAAGATCCCTTATCTTTCCATGATAAGGAAATCATTAATAAATAAAGAAATGAAAAACGGAAATGAAAATCATTTGGCATTGAACTAATTAAATAAAAAATACAAAAGGAAGAAAAGAAGAATATCCTTATAGGAAGTCGCTTGTCCTTCTCACTCATCATAGGTCTATCCATATGAGAGAGGGTCCATACATCTGCCTACTGTCACAGGTTCCAGGCCCATTATTTTCTCTCTCTATAAACTTGGCCACTTCTTTAGGTTACTAGGAAAATATTAATCTTTCCTCAAGTTATCACCTCATTTGCCATGATTCTCCAATATCAGGATCATATCCTCCCATGAGTATTCTTCCTCCTCTAAATTTTGCCAATTTATAAACACCAGTTTACTATTTTTTTATATAAATTTCCTAAGTTGGTTGTACATGTGACAGTAGTCCACGTGAAGATATTTGAACCTTGCAATTTCCATAGGAATCAACCAAAGCACCAAGAATTGGCTGATGTCTCCAATTATAGCCATTCCTTTGACAATATGATACACTTGTATCAACGGTGTTAAGTTTCCATAGGAGATCTCCATCACCTTTACCGCATGAAGGAATTTCCCACCCAATATCATGATTTGCACTCCTGTCATTCATCTTTCCAATTACAATCCTTAACAAAGGAATTATTCCAATTCCAATCCTTGACAAATAGGGAGTCCTTTTAATTCCAATTCTTGACGATGCAAGAGGAGGAGCACTTTTTCCTCCAATGCTTGGAGGAGGATCCCTTCCAATTCCAACTCTTGGTGGAGAGGAAACCCTTCCACTTCTTAACTTGGAGAGGGGAGAGGAAGGATTTCCAACTTCAATCCTTGACAAGGGAGACATAGTCCTTCCAATTCTAATCCTCAATGGCGAAATATTGAAATCATTGTCATTATATCCTGTAGAATGCTTTTGTCCATATACAAGTTCAAGAAAAGCATCTACACTTTCTGGTCGATGGGAATTCTGGAAATAATAAATAATATTCAATCATAATGTATAAATATATGATAATGTTACCCAGAAGCCGAATTCAATCCTACACATGAATAATATGCAACATCCTCCATGAGGTTGTGACAACATCTCCCCCATACTGGGCTGAGAGCACCTCTCTTCTCTTGGTGCAATAAAGAGAAAAAACTGAAAAGGCCAGTAATACAAACTGGTGCTTACATAGGAGAAAGTAAAGGATAGGAATCTCATCCAAACACTATAAACAAAATGAGCAAGCATGCAACAATGTATCAACTTTATTTGAATGAGTGGTAAGACTGCTGCTTTTGTCTTTGGGATGTTTTTTGTGCAAAGAATGTGGGTGTCAATATGGCCAGCCATAATGGCAGCATAAAACTCATTGAACAAAATTTGCTTGTCAATATACTCCTAATACTTTACTCGATTACCACGAGATGGTAATTTGTTCCCTATTTTTAATGTTCTATGTTCAGTGATTATTACAATATGAATGCACATGGATCTTGCATCCAAGGAACGAGATACAAATGCAACAAGTAGATAATAAATAAGCAATCCACCATGAACAACAAAAATTTCTGAAACTCATAAATAAAACACAAAAATCCAACCTGTGTAGTCTCATGAGCGCTCATAATCTATGATAAAGTGTGTGATAAAAGGATTCTATATAACATATCCAATATTTTATGCATCTTCATGTTTAAGTAATTGAAATGCAATTCCCACACACTGGCCCTTGTCATTGAAAGCAAGTCCCCCAGAATTTCCATCATTTATGGCAGCATCAATCTAAATTGATCAAATCAAACAGGACACCTGCACAAATTGAAACAACCAATTAAGATTCAATCCCATACGATACAAAATTTCCAGTCATTGCAAGCAGTGCAAAAGATTCCATTATACTGATGACAAAACACTCTAATTGCATATGAAATATTCAAAAGAAAATAAAAGTACTCAACAAGTCACTTGCACTCCTAGAAGCTCTGTGGCTCCATGCACATATGAAAGAACTTCAATGCGTGATACAACTCCACTAGTCACAGAGATTGTGTCGCCACCAATTGGATAACCCACAACAGTGACAACATCCTGCAAAATGGGAAGGGATCCAAATTGCACTGGAGATACTCCTTCCCAAAATTCATCATCGCTCACAGTTATCATGGCTATTAAAATCAGATAAAAAAACATTTATTAACTGTGATAACTTGTGCTTAAACATTCATTCAGCAAATTTCCCATACAAGCATTACAATTTACTAATAGCTTTCTTCTTACAAATATCACACTCAGTCCCAGTTGCAAGCACAGTAGCCAAATACTTTGTGTCTGATCCTCGCTTCTTGAGCTTCACTTATGTATGATGCTCTACAGAATGGGCATTGGTCAGAACTTGGCGTCCATCAATAATAAACCCACTGTTGTTTGATCTAAATTGACGCTTGCGCTGCCATGGAAGGGAAAATTTTGGTTATGTATGCACAAAAAAACTTTGACTACTGATTCATAAATGGAGAACCCTTGAAATCATCAGCCACTGTATCTGCAGTCGCATTCTGCCTGATAACATCACTCAGACCATGAGGGGATGATAAAGTATACCGCAAACTTCTCCATAAAGGAGATATTTCCAAATACTGATCGCTTTTCAATTTTTTCACATCCTTGGGATCGACTCCAAAGACATTCTCTTGACTGATATAAGGTTTATTAAAACCCGGAGCTGAACCATTCTACAATGGATGCTTTCTTGGCCTTCCCCTTCCTCTACCACTCCTACCCAACATAATACTATCTAACATCTCAATTTCTCCATTGGGAGAGGCCTCTACTGAATTATTGTTGTTGGAATTTGGCTTCTGGAATTCAGGGGCACTAGGGGTAGAGCCGATCCCAGTCGCTAATTTAGGGTGTTGCTTCGGGGGCCTTCCACGCCCATGCTTTGCAGTGATCTGATCCATCGTTTATAAACACTCGGGACATGCAAACTCCAACACTCTTCTAAACTGCCACTATTTCTTCTCAAAGGTTTCGAAGGAAACAAATGTCCAATTACCCCAACCCTCAACCTCCAATAAATATGACGGGGTTTCAAGACTCTTCAACCCTAAAAATGGGCACGCACCTGCAATAAAACTGAAAATACTAAGATTCAAATCCTTCAATCAACGTATTGTGGTTTCGAAACTCCTACACCCTAAAAATAACAAAAGGTCCAGACATTCACCTACAAAAGAATTTCAAAGTACCAAGTTTTCAAAAGCTTCAATCAACACACAAGACTTTCTAACAGAAATTGCACATACTGAGGCTTCACCCTCTTCAAACCCTAAATTTGAAAATACTGGATTTCAATCTCTTCAAACTCTAAAGTTAAAATATAGTGGGTTTCCAACCTCTTCAAACACTGAATTTGAAAATCACCAGGTTTTCAACCTCTTCAAACCCTAAATTTGAAAAATATTGAGCTTTCAACCTCTTCAAACCCTAATTATGATATTTTTTGCCCGAGACAAAACCCTACAATTATTTCATTTACATTTTAAAGTAAACACAATGTAAATAAAAATCAACCCTCAGAAATGCTTCTAACCAAAAGTCTCGATCAAACGTCTTGAAAAACTGCACAATTGTAGAAAAATTAGAAAAACAAAAATGCATAAAAAACCTCGTTTATTTACTACAGACAGACGGGTCGAAGTATGACTTAACAAGGATCGATCCCCAGTAGCATGTGAAGATCGACAATGGATTCCTCGCTACTCTTCACTTCGTGTGGGTTCGAGTGAGGCAAGGAATTAGCAGGCGGGACAGACAGAGGACTTGTCTAGGCCACCATCTCAAGGAATTTTAAATCATTGATATGGGTGTTTATTTTATATTGTATTTTTATTTTTATTATTTCTACAATTTTTTCTATATTCCAAATCCTAATTTCCATATTAAATTCTAAACATTTTTATACAAAATATTCAACCCACTCCATTTTATTCATATGCCTTCAACATAAGTGTATGATATTCAATTTGTTCAACATTGGTAATACTTTCTAATGGGTAATGATATTATCACACATTTTAATTATAAACTTGTGTACATTTATATATTTTGCACGTTCATTTTAATTATAAACTTTACATGTTTGGTACGTTATTAATATGTGCAAAATACCTTTATTAAGATTATGGGTTCACCTTGAGAAAGGGCTCATTAGATATTCCTCCATTGAAATGATGAACCTTTTGATTATGGCCAGATTATCATAATCAAGGTATAAATTATGAAATGAAATTATTATGTAGATATGTAACTAACTAAACCTAACTAAAATGAGTAAAAGGGGTCAAGGATTCAATCAATAGAAATGGAGATAGTGTATGGTAAACTAGAAATGAATCTAAGTTAAAGCCTCCAAACTCCTACCTGAAGTGGGATGATCCAATTGTTGGGTACACTTCCATGTTATACAACTAGTGAGCTGAAATGATACTTGATCAATGATATAATATTAGGGAGCATAGTGTACTAGCAGAAGCATATCCAAAATTAGAGGTTATGAGTAAGCAAGAATAGTCCAAGAGTATTGAGAGACTCCTTCCTTCATGTAAACAAAGCGCACAGTAATGGCCCTGGGATAGTCAAACTACTATGTGAGGAGAGGGGAGAACATGGCATATATATATATATATATAATCAATTTTTTATTATTATTAATTTTTAAAATATAAAATGTGTTATAGAATTAAAATAAAAAATATAGTGTGAAAATAATTAATTTTTATAGAATTAAATAATTTTTTAAGATGTAATGTACATTATAGAATGAAAATAATATAAGAAATCTTTTAAAATGTAATATGTATTGCACAATTAGTTTTATATAAAAATAAAATTTAGTGTGCATTGTAAAATTAGTTATAAAAGTTTAAAGTAAAATGTTATATATATATTTCTCCTTTAATATATATTCGAGTCAAAACCCTTTCATGGAATGAATTTTATTCATCATCTTAGATGTTTTTGGGGATAATGATATCACCTAAAAAGGCTTTGAAAAGAAATGACAATTCTAAGATCTCCTATAACATTTAAATGAAGATTTCATAATATGGTTTTAGAGGTGAAGTTGAAGTGTATATGTGGCTTCAAAGAAAAATCAAACTAGGCTTTAGGTGTCTGAGGCACATAATAAAAAAGATAAGTTAAATATATCCCTTCAACACTTAGAAGGGTGAACACATATATGGCGGGTAAGGTGGATCACCACACATACCAAAGGAAATTTTAGTAAGTTCATACTTGCAATATCCCAAAGAGTTGACCAACATTTCACAACACCCCCTATAAGCCCAAATGCCACAAATGCTCTTATCCTTGGTCTAAAATCCCCAAATGTCACAAATGCTCTTAGCCTTGGTCTAAAATCCATGTATGTACCCTCAAGAAACTTTATATTGTTGGCCTCAAAGAAACGATCCCTTAGAAGACATGTATTGAAAAATAATCCAAGTTGTATACTATTAATGTTACAATTTACTGAATTTTAATACTGTAGATGCATTCGGAGACGGGAGTCTCTGAATCCATTTGCAGTGTTAAAATTCAGTAAATTGTACAAATTCATTATCAAAATTATAATTTTCCACTATTGGAATGACACAAGTAAAAATGACCACATAAATGACCAATTGTTATGTGGTCATTTTTAGTTTAGTTTTTATCTCATGACCAAATTGGTCATTTTTAGTTTAGGTCTTAACCCGTCACCAAATTGGTCATTTTTAGTCAGTTCACTTAAAATTTCTCAATTTTGGTCATTTATCCCATGAAAAAGCCGCGGTGACCAAATTTTTTGGTTGCCTGGTCACTTATCTCTCATTTTGTACTAGTGCACCAATCTCTCTCTTTCTATCCCTCTACCTCCATTCTCTCTCTCTATCTAAATCTATAACCCCGAATTCCTCTAATTCTCTTTCTCTCTCTCTAAACCTCTAACGTCCAATATCTCTCTCTCTCTAAATTCCTAACCCACACTTTCTCTCTATATATGCTTAGCCAACAATCTCCTTTTGTTTCTCCCTAAACCTGTAACCACCAATATCTCTCTCTCTCTCTCTCTCTCTAAACCCCTAATCCCAAATCTCTATCTCACTAAACCCATAACCTCCAATCTCTCTCTCTCTCTCTCTAAACCACTAACCACCAATCTATTTCTCTCTCTCAACCACAAAGCTCCAATATCTCTCTCTAAGCCCTTAACCATCAATCTATTTATTTCACTCTATATCTCTCTCTCTAAACCCCTAAGCTCCAATCTCTCTCTCTCTAAACCCCTAGCATCCAATCTCTCTCCATATCTCACTCTTTGATCCCCTAACACCCAAACTCTCTCTCTCTCTCTCTAAAATCCTAACCCAAAATCGAGCTTTCTCTCTCTCTCTCTCTCTCTGTGTGTAAAACCATAACTCCCAATATCTCTCTTTTTATCTCTTTGTAATCCTTTGAACTTCCAATATCTCTCTTTATGATCCTAACCCCTAATCTCTCTCTCTCTAAACCCCTAACCTCCAATCTCTATCACTTTCTCTCTCTCTAGACACCTATCAACCAATCTCTCTTTGTCTCTAAAAACCTAAACTCTAGCCTCTCTTTCTCTAAACCCCTAACCATCAATCTCCCTCTCTCTAAACCCATGACCCCAAATATTTCTCTCTCTCACTCTCTAAACCCTTAATCCGCAATCTCTCTCTCTAAATCCTTAACCCCCACTATCTCTCTCATTCTACCTAAATCCCTAACCATCGATTTCTCTCGCTATACCTCTCTCTCTCTCTAAACCCCTAACCCCAATCTCTCTCTCTATCTAAACCACTAACCACCAGACTCTTTCTTTCTCTCTCTCTAAACCCCTAAGCTCCATTATCTTTCTCTCTCTCAATCTCCCTCTTTGAACCCCTAATCTCCAATCTCTCTCTCTCTCTCTCTCTCTCAACCCCTAACCATCTCTTTCTCTCTCAAAAACATTAACCACCAATCTCTCTCTCTCACTCTCAACCCCTAACCTCCAATCTCTCTCTCTCTCTCTCTAACTATCTCTCTAAACCTCTTACCACCACTCTCTCTCTCTCTCAACCCATAAGCTACAATATCTCTCTGTCTATCTATGTACCCCTAGAAACGAATCTCCCTCCATCTCTCTCCCTCTAATCCCTTAAAACCCAATCTCTCTCTCTCTCTCTCTCTCAACCCATAACTCCCAATATCTCTCTCTCTAAACCCCTATTCCCCCAATCTCTCTCTCTCTCTCTAAACCCTTAAGCCCTAACATCTCTCTCTCTAAACCACCAATCTTTCACTCTCTCTCTCTCTCTCTCCCCTAACCTCCAATCTCTCCAATCTCTCTCTCATATATCTCTAAACCCCTAACCTCCATTCTCTCTCTCTCTCTCTCTCTCTACCCTTAACCCCTAACTTCCAATATCTCTCTCTCTCTCTCTATACCTCTAACCCCTAATCTCTCTAAAAAAACAAAACCCTAAACCCCAATCTGTCTCTCTCTCCCTAGACACCTAACCACCAATCTCTCACTTTCTCTCTCTTCATCTAAAATCCTAATATCTAGTCTCTCTCTCCTCTCTCTCTCTAAACCCAAATCCCCCAATCTCACTCTTTCTATCTCTTTCTCTAAACCCATAACATCTATTCTCTCTCTCTCTCTCTAAACCCTTAACCCACTCTCTCTCTCTAAACCCTTAACCCTAATATCTCTCTCTTTCTACCTAAAACCATAACTATCATTCTCTCTCCCTCTATCTCTCTCTCTCCACCATTAACCCACAATCTCTCTCTCTATACCCCTAACACCCAATCTCTATCTCTCTCTCTCTCTCTCTCTAAACCCCTAACCCATAATCTCTCTCACTCTCTCCCTCTCTCTAAACCACTAAGCCCCAGTATATCTCTCTCTAAACCCCTAACCACCAATCTCTCTCTCTAAACACCTACTGTCCAATCTCTCTCTCTCTAAGCCCTCAACCACTGATCTCTCTCTTTCTATCTCTCTATAAACCCCTAACTTTCAATCTCTCACTCTCTCTCTCTCTCTCTCTCTAGATCTCAAACCACCAATCTCTCACTTTCTCCCTCTCCAAAATCCTGACCTCTAGTCTCTATATATCTCTATCTCCCTCTCCCTCTCCCTCTCTAAACACCTAACCACCAATTTCTCTCTCCCTCCCTCTAAACCACAAAGCTCCAATCTCTCTCTCTCTCTCTAAGCCCATAACCACCAATCTCTCCCTTTCTCTCCCTCTTTTTCTATAAACCCATAAGCTCTCTCTCTCTCTCTCTCTCTCTCTCTCTCTAAGCCCATAACCACCAATCTCTCACTTTCTCTCCCTTTTTTTCTCTAAACCCATAACCTCCATTCTCTCTCTCTCTCTCTCTCTCTAAAACTGTAACCCCCACTACCTCTAATTCTATTTCTCTCTCTCTCTCTAAACATGTAACCCCCAATACCTCTACTTTTATCTCTCTCTCTCTAAACCTCTAACCTCCAATCTCTCTTTCTCTCTCTGAACGCCTAACCCATGTTTTCTCTCTCTAAACACCTAACCCCCAATCTCTTAATGTTTCTCCCGACACCCATAACCACCAATTCCTTTCCCTCTCGCTATGTTTCTTTAATCCCGTAACCCCCAGTCCCCCTCTTTCTCTCTAAGCCCCCAACCTCCAATCTCTCTCTCTCTCTCTCTAAACTAGATATGGGTTATAGGTTTTAAGGGTTGGGTGTTTGATGATAGAGTTCCCCTCTGACTATCTCTCTAAATTGGCTATGGGTTATAGGTTTTTGTTGGGTATGTTATATCTCTTCCAATGGTGGCTGCGTGTACAACACGATCCCTTCCCCAGTAGTGATTCGGTTGCGTCGGGCGCATCCGAAGGGGGGGGGGTAACCCGACAGGGCCCACCCCCTTCGTTTCGGACTGTTAGGCCCCCGGAGTCCGCGCGGAGCGCAAAATTTTTTGGGTTGTTTTTGCTTTTTCACGATTTCGACCCATTGTACTCTATCTAATCCCGGTAAAAGGGATTAGGGTTGTAACCTAATTTCGGGTAAACGAATTAGGGTTTTAGATGCTGCGGAATACCATATATTGTATTGTAAATGGTTGAATAAACATATAATGAAAAGGAGCAGTGCGGCTCTAAGTTTTGCTGGTTTTTTTCCGGTTAAGGGTTTCCAGGTGAAAATCTCTGTGTTATGTGTGTGCCATTGTGTATATTCTGTTAATGCTTAAGAATCAATATAAGTTTGTACTTCATTGTTAAGGTTTAAAACTTACATTTGGTATCAGAGCATTATTGGGTTCAGAGGGACGCCTTTGTTTCCAAGGGTTTGGCTCGATCTTGGATTTGTGATAAACCTGGTTTCAGTGGGAGCTTTGCAACGGTGATTTTTTTGTTTTTTGAAAGAACGGCGAGCAGTTCTAGATTCGAGATTGAGAAATTTAATGGCCAGAGCTTTGAGCTATGGAAGCTCAAGATGGAAGATGTTCTGGTAGATAGAGAACAATGGATCGCAGTAGATCTAGGTACCATGCCCATTGGTGCAGTAAAAGAAGAATGGGATAAGCTGGAAAGAAAAGCAAGGAGCACCATTCGTCTTTGCCTCGCAGATTCGGTGTTGGTGAACGTATCTGGAGAAGACAATACAAAGAAGCTATGGGATAAACTGGGAAATCTGTATCAGTCAAAGTCCCTCGTAAATAAGTTATTTCTGTGAAAGAAATTGTACCTTCTGAGGATGACTGATGGAGACTCTGTGTCAGAGCATCTAAACGCCTTCAATACTCTGGTAAGTCAGTTGACATCTGTTGGTATTACGATTACTGATGATGAAAAATTTATTAGTCTGTTGTGCTCTTTGCCATATTCATGGGATAATCTGGTTTTAGCTATTGGGAGTAATGCAACCACGTTAAACTTCGATGATGTGGTTGCATCCCTGCTATCGGAGGAAATGAGGCAGAGATCCATGGACAGTTCAACCAAGGATGCCTTATTTGTAAGAGGTCGCCCTGGAGACAGATCTAAAAATAAGTCTTCAGGTGGTAGATCTAAATCTAGAGGGAGATCTAAATCTCCAGGACCTTCTGTAAGAAAATGCTGGAAGTGCGGTAAAACTGGGCATTACAAGAAGGATTGTAAATCCAAAAATACTGATAAAAGCAGAGGACCTAATGATGCTCCATCCGCAGATGGGAAAGAATCTACAAAGGAAGGAGGAGATGTGTATTTGGCATCTTCAAGTACATATGCAGAGCATGATTCGTGGTTGATTGACTCAGGTGCGTCTTATCATATGACTCCTCACAGGGAGTGGTTTTCTGAATACGAAAAGTATGATGGAGGAGATGTATTTCTGGGAGACAACTCGATGGCGAAAATCATAGGTCGAGGAAAGATCAAGCTACTGCTCAAAGATGGAAGGGTTAAAACTCTTCCCAGGGTTCTGCACATTCCAAAGCTGGCTAGAAACCTTATATATGTAAGTAAAATGGATGATGCGGGTATGAAAACTTTATTTGAAAAGAACACATGCAAGATGGTTCGAGAATCACTGGTGCTGATGAGGGGAGTTCGGATTGGAACTCTATACAAGTTGTTGGGAAGCACCTTTAAAAATGGATGTAACAATACTATTGTTCCTGAGGGTAAAAATGAAGGAGACAGAGTCCTTACTGTCTCTAGTGAGAAGACATCGCTATGGCATCGAAGGCTAGGACATATTGGAGAGAAGGGTCTTCGACTATTACAAGGTAAAAGTATGGCTGAAGGCATGTCTGATTTCACATTAGATTTTGATTTTTGTGAACATTGCTTATATGGTAAACAGAATCGGGTAAGATTCTCATATGGTGTTGTAAGAGCTAAAGGAATCTTAGAGTTAATACATAGTGATGTTTTTGGACCTATGCCTGTTCCATCACTAGGTAAATCTGTGTATTATGTTTCATTTATAGATGATTTCTCAAGGAAAACTTGGATTTATTTCCTGCGTAAGAAATCTAAGGTTTTTAAAAGATTCAAAGAATTTAAGGCTCTTGTAGAGAATCAAACTGAAAAGAAAATAAAAGTACTCAGAACAGATAACGGTGGAGAATTCTATGAAAGTGAATTTGAGGAGTTCTGTAAAACGTGTGGAATAGCAAGGCAAAAGACTACTCCATACACACCTCAACAGAATGGGGTTGCAGAAAGGATGAACAGGACATTGATGGAAAAGGCAAGGAGTATGCTCAGTGGTGCAGGGTTAACACAACAATTCTGGGCAAAAGCTGTTGACACTGCGCGTTACTTAGTGAATAGGACACCCACATCAGCGTTGGTTGACAAGACACCTCATGAGGTTTGGACTGGTAAGAAACCCTCTCTCTCTAATCTCAGAGTGTTTGGGTGTGATGCTTTTGTACATGTTCCAAAGGAGAAAAGGAGCAAGTTGGATAATAAAGCGGAAAAATGTATCTTCATTGGTTACAAGGATGGAGTGAAAGGTTACAAGCTGTGGAACCCAGTAAAAAGGCAAACAGTTTACAGTCGAGATGTGATCTTCAAAGAAGTTGAAAGCACTTCCAAGATTGAGGATGTACCAAAGGAAAAGGATTCAGAGAAGCTACACTTTGATATCAAGGATGAAAGAGGTGATTCTTTTGAGGAACCAGATTTGTCTGAATCAGATGAGGAGGCAGAATCGTCTGAATCAGATGAAGAGGGGGATCCACAGACTCCAGTATTGAGGAGATATGACCGAGTAAGAAGGCAAGCTGAAAGGTACAGTCCCCCTGATTTTCGTTCTAATTTTGTGTTATCTATTACTGATGATGATCCTAGAACTGCTAAAGAGGCAATGGATTCAGAAGATAGTAAACTATGGAAGAAGTCCATGATAGAAGAAATGGATGCCTTGGACAAAAATGAGGCATGGGATCTGGTTGAGTTGCCAGAAGGAAGAAAGCCTGGTGGAAGCAAATGGGTATTCAAGAAGAAGTTAAATGCAACAGGTAAAGTGGAGAAGTACAAGGCTCGACTAGTAGCGAAAGGTTATTCCCAAATTGAGGGCATCGATTTTGGTGAGATTTTTTCACCTGTTGCAAAATTGACTTCTATTAGATTTCTTCTATCTATTTCTGTTGCTTTTGACCTTGAAGTAGAACAGATGGATGTAAAAACGGCTTTCCTACATGGAAATCTTAATGAAGAGATCTATATGAAGCAACCAGAATGGTTTGTGGTGAAAGGAAGAAAGGAGCTTGTCTGTAAGTTGAAAAAATCTCTCTATGGATTGAAACAATCTCCAAGAATGTGGTATCAAAAATTTGATACTTATATACTGGGACTTGGTTTCTCAAGAAGCAAAGCTGATCACTGTGTTTATTTTAAGCTAACTGGTGATCATTTTATTTATGTAATATTGTATGCTGATGATATGCTGCTAATTGGAAACAACAAGGAAATAATCAAGGATGTCAAAAATCAGCTGTCATCTGAATTTGACATGAAAGATCTTGGTGCTGCAAATTTTATTTTGGGCATGGAAATAAAAAGAGATCGTGAAAACATGAAACTCTGGTTAAATTAGAGGAAATATGTTGAAACAATATTGAAGAGATTTAATATGCAGGAAAGCAAACCAGTGAAGGTGCCCATTCCTGTAGGTGTAAGGTTATCTGCAGAACAGTGTCCCACGACACAAGAAGAGGTAGAGGACATGTCTCATGTTCCCTATGCTAGTGCAGTTGGCAGTCTGATGTATGCCATGGTCTGTACTAGACCAGATATAGCCCATGCAGTGGGAGTTTTGAGTAGATACATGTCAAAACCAGGAAATGAACATTGGACTGCAGTAAAGAGGGTCTTCAGGTATTTGCGTGGCACTACAAATTTTTCAATCTGCTACCAAGGAAGACCCAGTCTAAACAGAGAGATAGATATACAAGGATTTGCTGATGCTGACTGGGCTGGAGATCTTGATCACAGAAGATCTACAAGTGGCTACGTTTTTAATCTATTTGGAGGAGCAATCAGTTGGATGAGTAGAAGACAAGTTGTAGTTGCACTCTCAACTACAGAAGCTAAATACATGGCAGCTACCCATGCAAGTAAGGAAACTGTATGGTTGCAAAGATTGTGTTCAGGTATTGGTTTTGTTCAGAATGCAGTAAAGATTGGCTGTGATAGCGCAAGTGCAATATTTCTGGAAAAGAACCCTGCTTATCACTCGAGGACAAAGCACATTGATGTGTAGTACCATTTCGTCAGAGACATGGTTGAACAAAACAAAGTGTTGCTGGAGAAGGTTGACACTTTGGTAAATGTTGCAGACTCTTTGACAAAGTCTGTGAGTACTCAGAAGTTCTCTTGGTGTAAAGAGAACATGGGCATTGTTGCCCTGAATTGTTGAAGTCATAAATTTCTCCTGTATGTGAAGAGAACAACAAGTGGGAGAATGTTGGGTATGTTATATCTCTTCACATGGTGGCTGCATGTACAACACAATCCCTTCCCCAGTAGTGATTTGGCTGCGTCGGGCGCATCCGGAGGGGGGGGGTTAGAGGGGGGGGGTAACCCGACAGGGCCCACCCCCTTCGTTTCGGACCGTTAGGCCCCCAGAGTCCGCGCGGAGTGCAAAATTTTTTGGGTTGTTTTTGCTTTTTCGCGATTTCGACCCATTGTACTCTATCTAATCCCGGTAAAAGGGATTAGGGTTGTAACCTAATTTCGGGTAAACGAATTAGGGTTTTAGATACTGCGGAATACCATATATTGTATTGTAAATGGTTGAATAAACATATAATGAAAAGGAGCAGTGCGGCTCTAAGTTTTGTTGGTTTTTTCCCAGTTAAGGGTTTCCAGGTGAAAATCTCTGTGTTATGTGTGTGCCATTGTGTATTTTCTGTTAATGCTTAAGAATCAATATAAGTTTGTACTTCACTGTTAAGGTTTAAAACTTGCATTTGGTATCAGAGCATTATTGGGTTCAGAGGGACGCCTTTGTTTCCAAGGGTTTGGCTCGATCTTGGATTTGTGATAAACCTGGTTTCAGTGGGAGCTTTGCAGGGGTGATTTTTTTTTTTTTGAAAGAATGGCGAGCAGTTCTAGATTCGAGATTGAGAAATTTAATGGCCAGAGCTTTGAGCTATGGAAGCTCAAGATGGAAGATGTTCTGGTAGATAGAGAACAATGGATCGCAGTAGATCTAGGTACCATGCCCACTGGTGCGGTAAAAGAAGAATGGGATAAGCTGGAAAGAAAAGAAAGGAGCACCATTCGTCTTTGCCTCGCAGATTCGGTATTGGTGAACGTATCTGGAGAAGACAGTGCAAAGAAGCTATGGGATAAACTGGGAAATCTGTATCAGTCAAAGTCCCTGGTAAATAAGTTATTTCTACGAAAGAAATTGTACCTTCTGAGGATGACTGATGGAGACTCTGTGTCAGAGCATCTAAATGCCTTCAATACTCTGGTAAGTCAGTTGACATCTGTTGGTATTACGATTACTGATGATGAAAAATGTATTAGTCTGTTGTACTCTTTGCCAGATTCATGGGATAATCTGGTTATAGCTATTGGGAGTAATGCAACCACTCTAAACTTCGATGATGTGGTTGCATCCCTGCTATCGGAGGAAATGAGGCGGAGATCCATGGACAGTTCAACCAAGGATGCCTTATTTGTAAGAGGTCGCCCTGGAGACAGATCTAAAAATAAGTCTTCAGGTGGTAGATCTAAATCTAGAGGGAGATCTAAATCTCCAGGACCTTCTGTAAGAAAATGCTGGAAGTGCGGTAAAACTGGGCATTACAAGAAGGATTGTAAATCCAAAAATACTAATAAAAGCAGAGGACCTAATGATGCTCCATCCGCAGATGGGAAAGAATCTACAAAGGAAGGAGGAGATGTGTATTTGGCATCTTCAAGTACACATGCAGAGCATGATTCGTAGTTGATTGACTTAGGTGCGTCTTATCATATGACTCCTCACAGGGAGTGGTTTTCTGAATACGAAAAGTATGATGGAGGAGATGTATTTCTGAGAGACAACTCGGTGGCGAAAATCATAGGTCGAAGAAAGATCAAGCTACTGCTCAAAGATGGAAGGGTTAAAACTCTTCCCGGGGTTCTGCATATTTCAAAGCTGGCTAGAAACCTTATATCTGTAAGTAATATGGATGATACAGGTGTGAAAACTTTATTTGAAAAGAACACATGCAAGATGGTTCGAGAATCACTGGTGCTGATGAGGGGAGTTCGGATTGGAACTCTATACAAGTTGTTGGGAAGCACCTTTAAAAATGGATGTAACAGTACTATTGTTCCTGAGGGTAAAAATGAAGGAGACAGATTCCTTACTGTCTCTAGTGAGAAGGCATCGCTATGGCATCGAAGGCTAGGACATATTGGAGAGAAGGGTCTTCGACTATTACAAGGTAAAAGTATGGCTAAAGGCATGTCTGATTTCACATTAGATTTTGATTTCTGTGAACATTGCTTATATGGTAAATAGAATCGGGTAAGATTCTCATCTGGTGTTGTAAGAGCTAAAGGAATCTTAGAGTTAATACATAGTGATGTTTTTGGACCTGTGCCTGTTCCATCACTAGGTAAATCTGTGTATTATGTTTCATTTATAGATGATTTCTCAAGGAAAACTTGGATTTATTTCCTGCGTAAGAAATATGAGGTTTTTAAAAGATTCAAAGAATTTAAGGCTCTTGTAGAGAATCAAACTGAAAAGAAAATAAAAGTACTCAGAACAGATAACGGTGGAGAATTCTGTGAAAGTGAATTTGAGGAGTTCTGTAAAACGTGTGGAATAGCAAGGCAAAAGACTACTCCATACACACCTCTACAGAATGGGGTTGCAGAAAGGATGAACAAGACATTGATGGAAAAGGCAAGGAGTATGCTCAGTGGTGCAGGGCTAACACAACAATTCTGGGTAGAAGGTGTTGACACAAGTTCATCAAGAATTATAGTCAAATACCAACACCTCTAACAAGGTTATTGAAAAAGGAGGTGTTTTCTTGGACTCAAGAAGCAACCAAAGATTTTGAAAAACTTAAAGAAGTTATGTACAACTCATGTGTTAGCCATGCTTGACTTCACAAAAACCTTTATTGTGGAATGTGATGCCTTATGGCATGGAATTGGTATTGTTTTAATGCAAGAAGAAGACCCCTTTCCTTTGAAAGTTGCCAACTTAAAGAAAAAACTTACTCAAACCAATTTATGAAAAGGAAATGTTGGCCATACTGCAAACAATTAAAAAATGGTGCCCTTACCTTATAGGAAGACACTTCAAGGTAAGAACAAATCATGATAGTCTTAAGTACTTCATGGAACAATGATTATCTTTAGAAGAGTGACAAAAATGGGTTACAAATATGCTAGGTTATGACTTTGAAATTATGTACAAAAATGAAAACAAAATGTGGTTGTTGATGCACTTTCAAGGAAAGAAGATGACATTGAGGGCTTAGTTTGTGTTATTTTCATTCTACAGTCCAATTGGGTTGAAGAAGCAAGGATAGAATGGAAGTAGGATCAAAAGGCATGCAAGACAATTCAACAACTACAAGAGGAGCCTAACTCATTAGATAAATTTGTATGGAAGAATGATAATTCAACAACATGCGTTTGTGGGTAGGTAAGTACGCAAGTTGCATAGGCCTATGAACTACATGAATACTAAAACCAAGATTTGTGTATTGGAAGTTTTTTAAAAATTACAAAATTTGAAAAAACTAAATGGTTGGTGGTCTCTAGGCAGTTAACTCCTCAAAGGTGAGTGAACTAAGTGGGCCAGGGACTCCAAATGGTTTTGAGATTAAATCAAATCCAAATAAAAGAAGAAATCATGGATTTCTTCCTCATTGGATTCGTCATTCTATTGTGGGCTATGTTGTTCTAGCAAGAACAAGATTACTTCCACCTATAGATTGGATCTATGGGTGCAGACATAAATATTTGAAAGAAATTTCAATGAGGGTGCTTAAGGCATTATCACCATTTCCCCTTAATATGAAATGATTGAAAGATAAAGAGGGATAAGGGGAAACCTTCACACCAGAGCCTCCTCTTAGGTCTTGCACAATATATCATAATAACAAACAACACTATTAAACTTTCTATACTCTAAATAGGTTAAAAATCAATCTAATGCAAAGATGAAATAACCAATACACAACATATTTTGATGGGGAAAGAAAACCCATAAAATATATGGATAAAGATTGGAAAGCAATTTACAAAAAGTAAGAACAATGTCACATGGGAGTAGTTGTGAAGACGACCTTTAAGATTCCTCTTCAAGTGTGTATTGTCCTCTTTGAGGCATTCTCTCAAAACTTGAGTAATAACTAAAAGGAGGATTTCTTCCAAGTGGCAAAAGCTAAGACTCAATATTGCTACCAATGAGAATCAATGAATCTAGAACTAAGTAAGGCACCAAATTCTTGATTATCTTTTGTAGCTTGATAGTGCATTCACTGAATTCCTAGAACTCTTGGAAGCTCCTTGTTGTATTTATAGGTTTTCTTTGGAGAATGTATGCATGAAAATAGAAGATGTTTCCCAATATAAATCATGCAATTGCCTCCTTAACTTTAGTACTTTATCACAATTGACAAAATCACAAGCTTTCGAACCTTTTCTCTTCTATGAGTGTGCATCAAAATTGTGATTGTGTGATTGAATGTGATTGTGACATACAAACACATTACATGAATAGCAAAGGATTAATCACACATGGTACATGGCCTACAGAAGTGAAGGGCAACATAGCTATGAGTTTAGTTAATTTCGTGATTTTGGTTTTACATATAAATCCTTACTATTTTTGTGATATATTCATCTACTCAAGCAAACAAAATATGTATAATAACACACTATTTTTGTGATATATTGTTTCATTGATTTCTTATCGATATACAACCATAAACTATACTTACTATAAAAAAACCCTTCATCTACTCAAGCAAACAAAATATCTATAATAACACACTATTTTTATGATATATTATTTCATTGATTTATGTATTCATATACAACCATAAATGATGGTTTCTATAAAAACCCTTATTTAACCAACAAAGCAAACAAAATATGTATAATAACACACTCATAGATATCATCTCTTTTTTATCTTTTTAAACATTTTTTATATGTCCATTTTATATTTTAAAACTTTAATGATATAAAAAAATAAAAAACACAAAAGTAAAAAAATATTTTTTATATATCCATTTTATACTTTAAAACTCTAATGATATAAAAAAATATAAAGCAAAAAAGTAAAAAAATAGTTAATGTGGTTCATTATATAAGTAAATATAGTTACGAAAAAGAGGTGAAAACACTAATAACTAGAATATATTCTGTAGTTATGCTTTGCATATTACAGTTATTCAAAAAAAACATGCCATTTGAAATAACCACCAGTAGCTGGCATGGCAGAAGCTTCTTGGTTTTGGACAGTTATCCAGTTTCTTTACCTAAGAGGAAAACCAACTTTTAACCAATTAGATCTTACTTACTTCAAGAATCAAAACAAGTAAAAAATATAAAAAATTTGAATTTTTTTTTGTGAATTTGTTATTTCAACTAATGTTAACTTTGTACTAAAGAGTAAAAATATTGTTTTGACTGAATTTTTCTCTAATTTGAAAATTATATCCCAACAATGTAATCTATTTTCATTTTATTCCTTTTATGAAAATTTTATAATAATAAAATTCATTTTTATTTTTAAAACTTTTCGTTGTAACAACCATTTTTTAAACTTTACACTATATCACCGATTTATATAATTATTATTGTGCGTTTTTTTAAATTATAGCATTCATTTTTATATCAATCATTTCGGACCATACCAACGTAATCCATAAGAGCGTACACAAAATTAATAATGCATCATTTTGCCTTAAAGCTATCACTTAACAAACAACAAACCAAGATTCAAGCCGATATTCAGCGTTTTTCTCCGCTAAAATAAGCTACTGTTGACGAATAAGCAACAAATTATACCCTGTGCTCCTCAAGAAAAAAGGCACTTTCAATGCTGCAAATCTCATAAAACAGTTCTGGGCAGTTTCCTAAGCTCGAGATGCCTTTGGGGCGACAGAATACTTCCCGGAAAGCCCACACCCATTATGCAGTTAAAGCCAGGCAGGTGCAAAATGCAACCATTTGGTTTGTAATTCCAGTATAGGTATCCATGTTGGGGCAGCCATTGATTATATATATGCACAGGGCTTGTTTATACATAGAAGCCTTTTGAACCACTTATTCATTTTTCTTTGAGAATAATGCACTTCCCTCCTCCTTTAGATTGGCTGAATTGACTCTGAATCCTTTCCTTCAATCCCTTTAATCTCTCTTGCACACAAAACTTTTCTCTATGCTACCTGCTTTGTTTACTCCACAACTGCAAGAAAATAATAGTAACTGATATCGCCCTTTGTCATTTTACAGTAAAGAACAACATTGATTTGGATGCAGCAACTTCAAGGCCATTGATTACTGAAGAATGATGATTACCGGGGCTCATATGTACCCAAACTCTTTCACTCAATGAACAATGTCCACTGTCCACTGAACAGAGCAATCACTCAAGCAAAGGGAAGGAAGACAACCATAATCCATACCAAGCACTAATTTCTATCTAATAATAGCTTTGACATATCAATATTAAGGCCCAAATTATCCATGTTTGCTAAGCAATTTTGTTTCTGGAATATTACAGCTTCATTAACTAAAGAAATGAACATGGCCATGACAAATATGAAGAATGAGAATCATGATTTCTGATTTTGAAGTAATAGTGTATTTATACAATATTAGCAAAACATGTTTATCTGAAGCTAATCGCATCAACTTAGCAGAAAACCTCCATTTTCATAACATGTTGCCCTTTATCATCAACAGGAAGAACTAACAAATCCAGGTGTTCATTGGGACTTAAGAAACCATACAGTTGAGAGCTCAAGCAAGTATCAAATATTGGAGAATGATGATTCTCAGTGTTCATATGTGCCATGGCTCTTTTCAATGAACAATGTCTACCGAAGAGAGCAAAGGGAAAGAAGACAGCCATAATACATGCCAAGCACTAATATCTGTCCAAAAATAGCTTTGACATATCAATATTAATGCCCAAGTTATCCCTGTTTGCTAAGCAATTTTGTTTCACTAATATGACAACTCCATTAACATGGGAAAGAAACATGCCAATGAGAAATCTGAAAAATGGAAATCATGTTTTTGGTTTTGAAAAAATAGCATATTTATATCATATTGAGCAAAACTTGTCTATCTGAAGCTAGTAAGACATCTTAACAGAAAACCTCCATTTTCATAATCCACTTCCCTTTATCATGAATAGGAGCAACTAACAAATCCAAGAATTTATTGGATCTAAAAAACCACACTCCAGGGAGGTCGAGCAAGTACCTTCATAGTTTACAATAGTCGAGGACATCTCTTAAACTTCTTCAATAATGCAGGGGAATAAAAAAAATAGATAGCACATACATAGATAGAGAGAATATATAACTTGGGGTGGTCATAACCCTGAGAAATTGTATAAAACGCCATAGTTTCATGATATTAAATTATTAATATTCACATCTTATCAAAAGGGTATATCTGAAAAGTACAACTGCCTAGTGGTTCAGTGGTTCATGAATTCGATATGTCATGAAAACATAAAAACATAATCTAAAACGAGAAGTCCACACTTAACTTTTCGTCCATAATATAAACAAACTCATTAGACTCCAAGATAGTTTATGGAATCAGCTTATAAGGCCAAAAGTTATGTTTACAAGTTATGGCTGGGTTTTAATTATAATCCTTTCACTTATACTTATATAGATACAGAGGTAATGCAATTATATAGATACAGAGATAATGCAATTAATTTCTTGTCAATTTTTCTAGGAGAAGCTTACTTCATGGATATAAATATTTACATCATAGATGAATAATTAAATTAAATCAAATATAGGTTTACAATCCACTGAAAAGTGTTAGCAAAAACATGTAATTTTCATGTTGATAATAATCACAAATACATCATATAGATTTACAGAAATTCGCTTGAATAATTTAAAGTAGAAAAATTGTTATCATTGTAACAATAAAGGGAAGACAAAATTTTAATCTATTCTATTTTCACCAACTAAAATGTAGAAGAACTTTGGCCATTTGATGCAAGTGCATCATTCCTTGTTGCATTTGTATTGCGAAGCAAATTGGATATGCTTCGTATTAATCTCCTAGAAGCATCTGCATTTGCTACCAAATGTTCTCTAAGACTCTCCAACACTGCTACCACATCTCTCATAGTTGGTCGTTCTTCAGGTGAATCTTTTGAACAAAGTAAACCAACATGTAGCAAAGAAAATAGACATTTGTATACATTATTTTCTTCAAATACATCTCCATCCATCTCACTTAAAAGAACATTGTCAATTACCTCTTCCACTCTGTTTGGAAATGCCAAGTTCACCCATTTGTGCAAGTTCAGGTCTCCAATAAACATGTCACTAGTTGGTTTTTTTCTAGTAAGCATTTCCAATAACAAAATGCCGTAGCTATAAACATCTCCTTTTATGGAAACTGACTCACCCAATCCGTACTCTACATTAAAGACAACTTTTCATCAAATTTCACTCAATCATTGCATACAAAATTGTTATTGAAAAAATATGAGTAAGAACAATTTTTAAAAATCCATACCTGGGGCAATGTAGCCAATTGATCCTTTCAAAGCCAGTGTTGAAGTGAGTGAATCACTAGAGATTGCACCAATTAATCTTGCAATACCAAAATCTGCTACATGACCTATCATATCTTCATCCAAAAGCACATTGTTGGGTTTTATATCACAATGCACTACTTGTACAAAATTGTAATGATGAAGATATTCCATGGCATGGGCCACATCTATTGCAATGTCTAATCTTGTTTTCAATCCCAAATCACAGACATCTTCACCATTGTTGTCATCTCTATCTGGGTACAAATGCTTTTCTAAGCTTCCATTGGACATAAACTGAAACACTAAACCTTTGAAATCGAGGTTGGAACATGAAGTTATGATTCTCACTAGATTTCGATGTCTAACCTTTTGCAAGACACTACATTCTGCTTTAAAACTCTTCTCAGCCTGGTCATTTTGCAATTGGAGAACTTTCACAGCAACAAGTGTACCATCATTCAAAATTCCTTTATAAACCTTTCCAAAACCACTTGTTCCCATCAAGTTGGCCTCACTAAATCCATTAGTTGCTATGCAAAGCTCTTGATATGAGATCTTTTGGTATTCCAACTTTTGGAAAATAACTCTTAAGAAATCAAAGTTTTGCATATGCATATTTCCTCTCCAAAGGAATCCCAAAAGTAGACAACACAGTATAAAAGCAAAAGTTCCACTCACTGAAAATAGTATTTTTTTTACAAATGCAAAAAGACCTCTTCGTGTTGGACATGCATGTAACCCTAATACTTGTGGTCTACAAAGGCTAGGATTTCCAATTAAGGATATGACAATTGTTTGATTTGCAAAAAGGTCTTCTTTTGGAATTTCTCCTGTGAGATTGTTGAAAGATAGATCCAAATATTGAAGCATTTTCAACTTCATGAGAGCCATTGGCATTGTGCCTGATAAGGAGTTGGAAGAGAGATCTAGGCTCACAAGACTTTGCAAATTTCCAAGTGAATCTGGAATAGAGCCTTGGAAGGCATTTTGAGATAAATTCAATGACTGTAACTCAGTGCAACTTCCAAGTGTAGGTGGAATGACTTCAGTCAAATGATTGGTAGAAATGTCTATAGCTTGAGCCAATGTAATTTTACCAATCTCCATGGGCAAGGGACCTTCTAATAAATTCCACGATAAATTCAAGTAGAAATGTAGATTTGAAAGTTCAACAATTTCTCGTGGTATGCTTCCAGTGAGCATATTGTGAGACAAGTCAAGCAATTCTAAATTTTTACAGTCTCCTAAGCTGGCAGGTATGCTTCCTGATAATTTGTTGTGATGAAGGAGGAGTCTTCTCAATTGTTTAAGAGATGCAAAGGAATTGGAAATCTTTCCAGAGAGTGTGTTTGCACTGATGTCTAAAAGACCAAGGTGTTGTAATTGTCCAAAGTCACGGGGGATATTTCCTTCTAATCTATTGTTACTTAAATACAATCTTTCTAATTTTACAAGTTTTCCTAGATGTGGTATGCTACCATTTAAAACATTTTCACTTAAATTTAGAAAGGTTAGACTACTAAGATTGCTCAGATTTGGAGGGATGTGTCCTTCTATTCTATTGCTTGACAATGACAAGACAGACAAATTGGTAGAAAGTCTGCCTATGGCAAGGGGCAAAACACCACTCAGTGTATTGTCGCTCAAGTCTAGTTGTTGCAAGTGAGAACAATTGGTAAGAGAAACAAGAATGGGTATGGTTGTAGCACTACCACTGTCAATTTTATTAGAGTGCAAGTATAATTTTTCAAGGAGGGATAGCTTACCCATCTCTATTGGCACACTCCCACTCAATTTGTTGTAGCTTAGAAGGAGCCATTTGAGTTTCGAACAATTTCCAATAGAATTTGGTATGTTTCCATTGAGTTGATTTCCCCATAAAGAGAGTGTTTCCAAGTTAAACATATTTGACAAACTAGGAATGGTGCCTGACAATTTATTATCATGGAGGAGTACCCTTTGTAGATTGGAGAGCATGCCCAAGTCTTGTGGAATGTTGCCTGTGAGATTGTTTGTAAAAATTTGCAAATCAATCAAAGTAGAGATATTTGTCAAAGAAGTGGGTATGGTACCCGACAAATCATTTTCACGGAGATAAAGCTTTTGCAGTTTGGTGAGTAAACCCAATTCTTGTGGAATGGTCCCGGTGAGTTTGTTGAAGTCAATAAACAACTCAATCAAATTGGACATATTGAACAAAGAAGTGGGAATGACACCTGATAATTCATTTTCACTTAAATAAAGTGTCTGCATATGGGTAAGCAAGCCTAATTCTTGAGGAATGTTACCAGATAATTTGTTTCTGCCAAGTTCCAAATCAATCAAAATAGAGATATTTGACAAAAAGGTAGGAATGCTACCTGACAATTCATTTGTGTGAAGGGACAACATCTCTAAATTATTGAGCAAACCCAATTGTGGTGGAATGGCACCTGTGAGATTGTTTTCTGCAATTTCTAAAAATACTAATCGTGAAAGGTTTCCTAAAGAAGAGGGAACAGTACCTATGAAGTTGTTTGCTCCCAAGTAAAGCTCTTGCAAATGTAAGAGGGAGCCCAACTCCCGAGGAATATATCCGTTCAGATGGTTGAAAGAGACTGCCAGAGAAGCCAAGTTTCTGCAACCGCTGAGTTCACTTGGGATATTTCCTTCCAATTGATTGCTATCTAACCAGAGCGTTCTCAAACGAAAGAGGCGTCCCAGTTGAGTTGGGATATGATTGTGGAGTGCATTGTCAGAAAGATCGAGTGAGCGGAGAAACGACATATTGCCTAGGGAAGGAGATATGGAACCGCTCAAATCCATGGCAGTGAGGTTGAGGGCAACCACTCTGTTTCGATGACGGCGGCTGCAAGTGACGGCAGTCCAGTTGCATATGGGGACTGCGAGACTCCAATCGGCGATGGCATGATGCGGATCGCTGGAGATTAACTTCTTGAATGCGAAGAGTGATTGCCGATCATCATGAAATGAGTGAGCGTGGGAGAAGAAGGACAGAATGACGAGGAGAAAAAGCTTCGGAAAATCAAAACAGAGAGACGGCATGGTGCTTGAAATGGTAATGGGAATGTAGAGGAGAGAAGGGAGGAGGAGAATTGCAGTGCTATATGGCTTTCAGGGCTTTCAAAGAGAGATACAAAGGGGATTGGGCATTTGTAACATGGCGTTTCGCAAAACGGGGCAGAGGAGGGAATAGGAGAATTGCAGTGGACATGGACTTCTCACAAGCATGTATTTATAAAATAAAGAGGGTAGAGATATAGATAGTTTGCCGTGGTTAAGACGGAGCAGAGAAGACCAGACCTGTAGGGTACGCGCTCAATAGTCTCCATATCGCACTGGAAAAACAAGAAAAACCACTAACGCCACTTCAAAACCCGATAAAAAGAAGCAGCAGTTCAAGAAACAGTGACGGAGGAGGAAGGTGCCGTAGCTATTCATCCGCTTGTCGTGCTTCCCAAGAAATTCCGGGAAAAAACCAAATATTCCAAATCCAAGGATTCCATTTTAACTTTTTATCCATTGCTGCCACCAGGGATCAATTTTGCAGGGTGGGGTCCCATTTCACTTTGAACGGCTATGAAATATTGAACCCTTCAATGCTGCCATGTAAAAATAAGTTATTCTTTTCATTTGAAAATGTGTTAGTACATCAAAATTTCAATGTTTAGTGACAGAGTAAAGTTGAGAGGTTTTATTTTGCAGTGGATATAGTAGCACTGAACATTATATATGTCATATAACACAACCATATTTCGTCCTCGATATAGCGGCTTAGTCTCTAGGCCACTATGTCACCTTTGCCATCCTAGCAGTTTCCCAAATTCATCTTGCCTCTTAAACTTTTAACCAGTATCTTGCTAACCCCATTCCAATCCAACTTTCATCCTTACAGCCAAAATTAATACTATTTTGCTTTTTCATGATCTGCTTGAACATGAGGAATTTATTAGTGAAACATAACTTAGGAGACACATAGAAAATCCACTTTCCAAATGTTCAGTGTGAATTGCCATAACTAATTTTATATATCTTTTTTTCTGCATCAGCTACAATTAGCTTGCTAGCCCAATTCCAATCCAACTTTTAACCAGTATAATAATATTTAATACCTCTTAAAATGGGTTCCTAGGATGCTTCGAACACTACAAGCTCGATGAATAATTGGGTTCTTCAACTCTTCTAAAAGAAAAGTGATTGTTATTCTTGGAAAAGTTCAATCTTTGTAAATCACTAGCGTTCTTTAAACTAATATAAATTCTAGCCTACTTAACAATGGAAAAAAATGATAATGTAAGCAAAAAAAGGAAGAAATTGTTTGAACAATAGAGATGCATGTAGAAAGGCAGTAAAAAATGTGAAAGGAAAGAATCTGAATGGTAAATTTTTTTTACTTTGTTGAATTGAAGACCATGATTCACTTTCATGCACCTCTATCAAACAACTGCATTGCCATTTATAATCCTCCTTCACGCAAGTATATTAGAGAGAACAGTTCAACAAAGAAGTTGGATTGGATTGAAAACTAATAGCAAGTTTCTTTGTCACTCTAATTGTGTACCCTACGGCAGAATTGAATGCCAATGACAACAATATATGTTTTAATTTTTCATTCAACACTATGAATGCCACACGTACTTGGGATAGAATAAGTTTAAGCACTCCTTACATGTTACATGCTATGTTATGGTTTGAGCAAAGAGAACTATCCGACTCCAGGAAACTTTTGTTCTCAATAGCTAATTATGGACCCTAGATGCTTCTTCTTTATAGCGCCCCCCCCCCCCTAGATCTTGTTATACATACTAAATCTGTGGTATGATGGAATAGAGGATGGGTTGTGAAGCATAAGTAAAACGTAGGTAGACCAAGTAGAGAGGAGATGCATAGATGGTTGAAGTTCTTGTTATATGGTTGAAGTTCATGTTTTATTCTAGACCAACCAATAAGGGCAACAAAATCAAAAGGTAAAGTAGCACTGCCATTCTAAAAATCAAGATTACAAAAAAAAAATTGTCCTAGTTCATACAGTCAAATGCGGATTGTAAGTGTAGTAGCATTAGTGGTCTTCATATTAATAAATACCAAGAATCTTAAACCGTGTACTAGAGGAAGGTGTCAATTCAATGACTGAGCAATTGGGGAAAATAGCTCATGTAATACAGTTTTAGATGCAAAGTATGGATTCTTGATCTGACTCATTAACTAGATGCATGGAGGTTGGCAGAGTGGGAACTTCCCCAAATCCCTGGGCTGTTTGGTAAAGCTGGGGGATGCATTGCGCACACCTGTTTCTCGTAGGGATGCAACTGTGTCCAGTGGCAACTGAAAGGGGAAGCACTCGGTTTCAGAGTGAAAACAATGGTCTTCCTTGTCCCCTCCATTTCAACCAAGTCCCACTCCCAAGTCACCTAGCTAGTAGCCGCATTCCCAATTTCCCACTGAAAACTGTTGATGGGTGAAATTTGAAGCTACCCTTATGTTGCAATTTTAAACACTAGTGGTTAATTTAATTATTGAAGGGCTTACCATGAAATTAAATTTTTTTTGCATGGTAAAATTTGAAGTGGCCTTCTATGACGTGTAAAATGGCCTCTGAAGGGCCCTGAAGGCTTCAAATTTGAAGCCCGACTGCCACCGAAACCCTTAATATTTTTTAACAAGCTGATGTGAAGTTAACAAGTTGATAAATTTCAAAATGAAAATTTATATCTTAATACTAAGATACGTTATCCAACTCTCGTTATATTACACACCAAAGTCAATAAGTTAAAATATAAATAAACTAGCATTTGCCCCTTGAGGGGCAAAAATGAACGTCGGTAGGAAAAAAGGAAAGTTAGAAGGAACAAAAACATAGGCTTAGGCAGTGAAGGATATTAGTAGGAAAAGAGCAAAGTTTGTAACAATCTCAGATTACAAAGACATAGGCACTCAACCCACAACAAAAAATAATGTTAAGTTCATCAACACAGTGAGCCAACTACAATTGCTTATCTCACAATCTCTGTAATAGTAATCTCAACACTATAGATTACTACTATATCTGGAATATATAAGCAATTTTAAAAAATAATTCTGCACAAAGCGTTAGAATGGCTAACGACTAAAGATGAAAAATCAATTTTTAATATACATGTTAGTAAACATAAGTAAAAATAATATTTGCAAGCCATTTTATTTATATATATTGTATAGTATGTGAAATGAGATTAAACAAAAAGTGAAAAATAGTTGAATGTGTAAAAATTGAGGGAAGACACAGATATGCCCAAATAATACTTTTATTAAAACTGTAATTTGTACAGTCATCAAATTACAATAGGACGCAATCAATTCAACCCTAGAAAAAAATGTTTACGAGATCATATGTTGCTCTCAACAGCTCAAGCTCATTCGAGTGAAACCTAAACAACGGAAGTACTCCCTGCTCAGATTGTCATGAAGGGAACCTGCACACATGAAGACGTTAGTTGAAAAAAATATATATAGGAAAGTGCGAAAAACATGCAGGAAAACAGAACATATCTCTGGTGGAAGGATACTCTACCTTCACCGTAATCGATGCACCCGAAATGTAGCCTTACATACCACCTCTGTATTGTTAGGCTCTTGGATGACTAAATATGGAAAGGAAAAAAAGACCCCACAGCGGCAATACCTGCTTCTTACCTCTGCTGTGAGAGAGGCGAAGTGTTTAGTTTGTTGTAGAAGCTCAAAAAAAAATTGCGTCATTTAGTCTTCAAGTGTGCCATGAATGAGAGTGAGCCACAAGTAACCGATGCTCAACCTCGGATGCAACATGAAATTCTAAAGGATGAAATATGGTGTTTGAGGGATGAAATGTCTTTCGGTTCATTTTGCATGCTTGTGCTTTTCTCTCTTGGGGTAATTTCTTGGGATTTTGAATCATCGTCAGCAGAGTGATGAAATTTCTTCTTGATGTCTAGGAAGGTCTTGATTAAAACTGTAAAGGAGTTGTTTTGGTGAATCCATCTATGCTCTGCAAACCTCTAATTTGCTAGTGGCCATTAAAAGAAATAAATTTTCAAAGCAACCCTCGATGAGATCTCCTTTATAGTTAAAAAAGAGGTGATGTTCACAGCCTAGAAATCTCACCTGGTTCCACTGGAGAAAATGCCCACACTCTTACTTGCCATCCTAGGTCTCAATGAAGAATTTAAGGTTTCTAGAAGTGTTTATAGCTTATTAAACACACTAGGGAAAAGGGAAGGATATTACACAGAGGGAAGGATTTGGGAACCCAGTAAGGGTACGTATCACTCGTACTCAATACGAGCATAGGTGTGTACCATGAGGTACCTTGATTGACCTCAGAGCACCCCCACCACAATTCAGAGACCTACCTCTATTTCGGTACGGTACCCTGATTTCAGGTACTTTGGCACCATTTTATGGAGAAAAAAAATAGAAAATAAGTACCCTATGCTTGAGAACAATGATTACCTGGAGAGCCTGTTGATCAAGGACCTAAGTCTAACTGATGATGATCAGTTACTCTGGCATCATTTTATGAAGAAGAAAAAAATTACCCTATGCTTGAGAGCAATGATTACCTAGAGAGCTTGTTGACTGAGGACCTAAGTCTAATTGATGATGATGATACAGCAGCAGAGAACATAAAGCCTTAACTACTAGCAACCAACTATGTTGTTTTTTCAGTTTGTGGAAATTTTATTGGCCATTTTTTAATGTGCTTTGTTTAAAAATGAATACCCAATACTATCACTATATTGTTTTTCTATCAATGAATTATGAGAATGACCAATGATGAAGTTTATTGTTTTTATGCATTGTTCAATGTTCAATGTTAATTGATGATTGGTCAAATGATTTCAATCTAAAAATGAAAACCTTTATTAATTTACATTAATTTCAATTATGTTTTTTAATTTAGATATTTTTCATATATACATATAAAATTTGGTATGTGTATCGTGACGTACCCAAGTCCCCCGTTTCAAAAATGATTGTACACATACTAGTAACCATACCCATACCTTGGAAAATTAAATTCAAACCATTTTGAGCAGTGAATACAAAGGTATTCATATGGGATCGTAAAAAGCCTTGATTTGTTGAGAATTCTGACAGCATGCAAGAAAATATTCGTAACTTTCAGCTCACCTCTGAATGAAATGAGATTTGAGGCGTTGTAAAAGACACACCTAAGCGAAATTTCAGATTCAAATTTTGGTTACAAAGTAAGATACATCCATCGTAGCTTCTCTTATTCAAGCACGTGCTTTTTAGGAAACTATGGAGACATCGAAGCTTTGTAGAGATGAAGATAGTATTGATCCTAGGGAATGGCCACTTATTTTGAAGAAGAATGAGGAGCCTATAATATATGCTCTATATCTATACCTTGATGGTCAAGCTCGTACATGTAGTGGTTTAGTCTTGATATCACCAGAAGATAAAAAATCAATTGCGAAGAAATCGAAGAAACCTTCTTTTGGCATGCTATCATTTGTGCGTGTTCTTTGTTCTCGTCTTCATATCCTCATTGCTCTATAAATAGATTATTAATATCAACATTCACATTTTCAAGAAATCAAGTCTCAAAGTAAAGATAGTCATGAAATCCAGAGAAAGTGTTGAAGATTAATTATAACAACAAAAAAAGTGAAGTTATAAAATACACAGCATCAAAGAAAACACCTTCTTTCAATGTTTTCACCTTTCCTATGAAAATATATTAGCATAAGACAAAAGACCAATATCGACATTCATATTTTCAAGAAAGCAAGTTTCAAAGTAAAGATAGTCATGAAATCCAAAGAACATGTTGAAGATTAATTATAACATATTAACAACAGAGAAAAAGTAATAAAATTTAAGATATATTTAAAAAACAAAAATATAAAATTTCAACAACCTAGGATATGGAAGTGCATGAGAGACGATGTAACTACTTATTTATAGCTATTTTAATAAGTAAGCATGAAATTGAATGGTAGTTTTGCTTTATAGTGTTTAAATAATCAATGTTTTTTTTTTCTTTCTTTAAATTGGTTTTCAAAATTTAATTCTCCACTAATAATCTGCATCTGTATTACACCTACACCAAATATTCGACGAATTCATTCTGAGTTTCGGTATACCAAGTACCAATACGACCGAATTATGCTGCTATGCAAAATACCCATATATTCTCAAGAATGCCCATCACTAAAAATAATCTCCCACCCAATGATAGCCATATGTAGCACCAATTTCCTATCCTTTTTTCAATTATTTTCAAAAGCCACATCCAGTCCTAAGGACGCTCCTCTTTAATATTTTTGGAATTTGAAATCCAACAAACTTGTCAAATTTGATGGTGTATACCATTTTAGCAGATGTGATGTATTATACATCTTAAGCTTGGTTTGTGACAGGTTATTGTGATTTTTAACTATATTTGATGGGAAACTGCCTCCTGACGGGCAATTTGATCGTCAGATTCCAACCCTGATCATCATCCTCATCATTTGCCTTCAAGAAGTAGCCCAAATATTTCAGATCAAATCAAGAGGATCCTTATATACCTGCCATTCTCCCAAAGTACCTCTTCCAAATAATAACATATCATCTACAAATAATAAATGAGTGATATTTATAATAAAGGAGATTTTGACCAAATTGTGAGTTTGCCTTAAATCTTTGACCTTTCTATCATTTGACTGTGTGAGACTTCTAGAACTTTGAAAGAATTTTTACCGTTACAATGGGGAGGCACTCGTGAGCAACACTGATCCCATCCGGCGTGTGATATGGGGCACTCAAATCGCCCCGGTATTCCGGTAAGTGGTTTTCCGACGAGGCACAATTCCACTCCCTTATGGTCATTTTTTTGGAATTTCGACGATCTGGATCGTCTTAAAATGGCCCCAAACCTCTGGGGGCATAATTCCATGGCATAATTCCGCAGTAAATTGGTGGAACTACGCTTCGGTCGGTTTTTATAACCGGATCTAGGGAACAAATCGTCGGAAAAACGGGGCGATTTGAGTGCCCCTTATCCCACGCCATCCCATCCAATATTTGAGGGCCAAATAGTTCCTTGGACATGAATTTTGATAGTATAGGCTTGATCCTATTAACTATCACCTTAGCAATTTTAGGAAGGCTACTTCACTTTTTTGTTTTCGTTGTTTTGAAAGACTATTTCCATTTTGTTAAGACTTTATGGTATTGTTAGTTATGTTAAGTGAAGGTTTGTTATTAAGCTTCTTTGTTATCTATATTAAATTCGAGGTGGATATGTAAGAAGACAGTTGGGATCTATGAGTCTATTTTATGAGGGATGTGGAGACAAATTTTTTAATAATGGTTGTGTATGAGTTGTTTGAGTTGATTTGTAATCTTTATATTTTCAATATAAAGTATAGATTTTTGTTATGAGTGAAAAAAAAATTAATTGAAATATAAAGATGAAGTAAAATAAAATAAAATTTGTTTTTTTTTATGATTGTGAATACCAAAATTGAATATTTAAATTAAAACAAAAATATATACTTTAATGAAAAAAAAGTATTATAGGGAGAGTAACATTTAATGGGCTTCCGATGAAAACTTAAAACATAAGTCATTATGAAAAAACATATTAATAATTAATAATTACACTGATAGGTGTTTATAACTTAGAACCTGTATTGCATGAGAATAGTGTTCCAAATTCAAAATAAACAATTATAAAAGAAAAAAATAATATAAAAAATAACTGGGCCTTCATGGAAGACAACCAATGATTACAATTAATCATGAAGAACAAGTAACATATAACTTATTACTAATTTGTGACATTTAACTTGTATCTTGTCGATATTAGTTACACTAATTTTATTTCCAAATTCCTTAATCATAAAAACAATGTTTACCAAAGTCATAACCAAAAAAATTTACTAATATATGATTTCACTCAAAATTATTTTTAATATTTTACTATTTATTTTACATTAAAAAAATTATAATTATTAAAATCATTAATATTAATATTAGTTTTTAAGTATAATTATTAAAATCATTAATATTAATATTAGTTTTTAATGATATTTAATTTATTATTTTTATTTTTATAATTTTTTAAATATCTTATTTTAAATTTTGTATTTAAATTTTAACTA
Source organism: Larix kaempferi (assembly GCA_027924585.1). NCBI lineage: Eukaryota > Viridiplantae > Streptophyta > Pinopsida > Pinales > Pinaceae > Larix > Larix kaempferi. Next base: position 132,693 of record BSBM01001108.1, on the reverse strand, counting down.
TAATAATTATTTATACTTTGTTAATGGTTATAATCTCTTCAATTTATTTGTGATGTCATATATTATAAAGTTAACTTTGCTATATATATTAAAAAGAGTGAGAAATTCTATATATATATGAAATTAGGTTCACGCGTAGAGAAAAGATGGATCCAACTATGGTTAAAAAAATGTGAATGAAACTCAACAAAACAAATTAATTTATAATGCCAAGCAATCAAATATTGATTTTAGTTCCATGCAGAGAATTAATAATTTGGTGTTGCCTTCTTATATTAGTAGATGTGAATAGAATAAATGTGCTTAATGTAGCTGTATAATTAGTTCCAGACAGATTTGTCGACGTGCTATTTATGTGTGCAAATCATTTAACCGGATTCTGCGTGTGCTTAGATTGATAACTCAAATAATCTTCAACGGATTTTTCCTGACGTGGCTTTAAATTGTAAACTCCATTTGAATGTAACATTAGACTTTTCGCATCATGAGAGTTTGGAAGAATCTCGTTGTGCTTGTTCAGTGATTTACCAAAAATCCTTTTATGTCCTTATATTATCTTTGACTTGAATTGATATTAAATTTTGAAGTTATTATTTAGGGTTGAGAGGGTTGAAGTTGTTTGTTTTTTTAGTTTTTTTAAGCGAGTGTTTATGGGGATTTGAATTTGCAATATTTTAATTACAATTTTGGTAAACAGGTCATGAAAGCCTTCCATGATGGCCTGCTTATCTCCTCCATACACTCTGCTGATTACAATGTAGATACTGATAGCCACCCCTACCACAATCAGCGCTACGATACCAAATCACAGGGGGTTCACTTACTAAACTTGTTACATAGCACGACCGTTCACAGGAAATTAAAGAATATTCCTAATTTCAATCAATATTGGAAAATTCCTCCTAAAACTGTATTGTTGAACCCCCCTCCCAATATACCTTTCCAATTAAGAAAACCCCTAGTTTCACCAAATATTGTAGGTATCCGTTTTTGTTAAACCATTTTTAATACCCCCTTTATATCATATTATCAAGTTGTAACAAACAAGATCCCTAACGTATCTTAGTATAAGCAAACAAGATGCTAAATAAAATAATAGTATAATGTTAATAATGATCCCACTAGGATTATAGGGGTGATTGGTCAATTTGTAGTGTTGAATAGTGGAAGACCCAACGAAATAGTAATGGGGAAGGAAAAATGCGTAAATGGCAACCCAGTCAAGAGATTAATGTAACAAAGAATGTAAAATATTGATAGTCCAACAATCAATGCAATGCTTAGAAAATATGAGAATTGCATATGTTTCACACCACAACCTACCAATCTACCAATTTTATATCATGTAAATACAAGTATAGCCATAGAGAACTCATGTTTTCTAGAAGCTTAATAAATTAAACTCCATAAAAATGCAAAATTGAAATCCTTGCATGGATGGACTTCCCTACCTTCCTATCAAAACAAACATCATTGATGTTTGAACCCAAATGAACATAGAAAAATTCCTCTTACTTTCCAATAACACCATATCATCGTGTGCATAGTTTGAATTTTAGACATTCACAAGATGCAATGAATTGCCTCCACTTCCTCTACATTTATTCTTGCAATCAAGGGAATTAACAATAGTTAGTTACCTTTTCCTTAGCTCTAACTCGAACATTGGATCTAATGGTAAACCTTAAGATAAATAAGAGCTAGAGAAGGAGCTAAAGAAAGAGATACCAAGTTCTAATAGAACATCTTTTGAGTCTCTATTCAAAGTGGAAGTCAAAGTAGACATCAAAACCTATTATGATGAGATGGAAGATGTGAAGTTGAATAAATAGGTTCAAAAGTGAGAAGTTGAATTCAGTGTGCAAAACATAGGATAAGCGTAGGAGATTTCATTTTCTCGATCGGAGATAGAGGTTCATGCCATAGATTGGTGGCAAAGCTATACAAAGACACTGAGAATGTAAGATTATCTACCCATAACTAAATGGGAGGTGTTTCAAACTATCATTAAGTCCCTATTTTACCTATTGGGTACAAAGAGGACCATTGGATTAGTTGTAACTACTACTGGTATTAGCAAGGGCAACGTGTGTAAGAGTACACCTCCGGGTTTGGAAAAAAAGCCATTATGTTGGGGATCTCTCCCAAGAATTGGATGTAATCCTCAAGTATTTCAGTGGTCTACATAGTCATATAAGGAGGAAAGTGATGCTCTTTAACCTTTAGGTCATTGGTCCTCTGTTGACAAACCTTCTCCAGGTGTCCCAATTTCCCACAGTAGTAGCACGTCTTATTCTTATTAACTTTCTTCGAGGAATTATGATTATAATGCTTCTTCCATTCAATCAAGTCAATATGTTCATTTTTCTATTGACCTAATTCTCTGTCATACTATCGATTCTTTCCCTTCATCAGATTGCCCTAATGCTTGACCTCAATTTTCTCTTCATAAATATTTTTTTTATGCCTTAATCAACAAACCACAAAAATATTCAAAGGTAAAATCCTTACCATCTTCCTTTCGTGAGGTCCAACTGGTAATGCAAAGTCAAACTAAGTATATCATACAATGTCTTCATATTCATCAAAATCAATTCTATAAGTTGACCATTCTTCTTTGGAAAGTCTTTTCCACATTCGCTCATCTTCAATTGAAGTTCCTTTAAACTGGCCAAGAAATTCTCAACCATTAAAGCAATATTGAACGATAATGAATTTCTTCGGGGCTCTTTCTTTCAATATGAAAGAAATATTTCCTCTGAAGCTTAGCTGAGTCCTTTCTTGCACTTTGACATTTGAAAGCACTTGGTACAAGAAAGAGGAACTTAGATATTCACACAAACTTCAAATAAGGAAAAACCCAAAATCAGAAATAGATAAAATGATTATGCATGTTGTTTGAGATGAACATAAAAAGAATATATTTCTTATTCCTTCACATTTTGTTTTTGTTCTTTTGCTTTTATTCATCCCGAAATAATTAATGGTAATGCTAGATATTTAAGCAAAAGGATAGAAAATGAAAGATAAGGAGAATGTCGCTAACATTACCATTTAATATTGTTGAATTCAATGTCACTTGTACAAAACTGCTTAAATGTTTGTAAACAAATCCGCATTTTTAAAACTTCAAAAAAGACTCCATGGGAATTGTTTGGGTCATGGCATGATTTCCCCTAAAAAATGGCTGATTTTTTCAAAACATCGTGAGGTCTGATTTTAAAATATTTTTGGGGAAATCGGTGATTTTTCGACGATTTTATCTTCACTGCTCTAGACAGATTAGCTTGGTAGTTTATGTGTTTATTGCTTTCCACCTTGGGCTTCATACACTTTATAAATCTTTAATTTTGGTGGCCCTACATGACCAATTTGATTGGATAGGGCTTTTTCCTTGTGACTATAGCTCGTGGTGACTGTCTCATGGCCCTTTTTGAATGCATTTATATTTCATGTATATTGATGGACATATGAAGAATTATATTAACTAGCACAACCACTTAATTTGTGGTCGATGAACGCTGATAGACATGACAAGAAAGATTCAATTGTCCAATATTGGTAAAACCCCAATACAAATCAAAAATAAAAATAAATAAGTTTAAACATAAACCCACACACCATTTGTTCTTTCCATAAATTGAAAACCCTAAAATAAATTACCATCAATACCATGAAATAAATCACCATCAATACCTTGGCCTTTTCATCTCACACAACCTCATCTCAGTCAAATTCACAGAAATATAAACCACCCATGAAAAATTTTCACTACATAACACACACATGCTTGGGGATCTGCAATTCACATAGTTCACGAAGTACCATCAAATTCGGCTCTACACCTCAACACCATACCTATGTTAGAAAACAAATCTATAAAAAAGCATTTTTTTTAAAGATCTTGAAAGCTTAATTCCTAGATTTTACTAATAGAGACATTAGCTTCAAATCTTCTTCACTTGCACTTTTAGCAAGAGACCATTTTATGACATTTGCTTCCACTCTTCCTCGGTGGAACTTTTAATAAATACCATTGATAATAAATCTCACTCACACACATCTTAACATGATATGGCCTCTCACAGTGTTAATCACAGACACCAACAATTAAATATGAATAATCTGATTAATGCTATCTACAATTTGAATCCTATGCCATAACACCATCGCGTCTTGGTCTTCAACCATGATCCATGAAGACACATCACAATCTTTAAGTTTAGCTATATGTTTTCCAACAACAAAACCTCCAGGAGATCGATACACCACCAATCAGATCCTCCCCTTCATATCAACGCAAAAAGAAGAAAGTAAATCTTTAAAATAGGCACCCCTTTATGTATGTAATTATCAATTCAATATGATAACCATAGGCTGAAAAAAACCACATTGTAAATTTTTCTAAAGATACACTATAAATAAGAAATAAACAAAAATTTACGAGATTCCTATTCGTTTATCAATTCCCCTTTGCTTCTTTTCGCCTCTCAATTGCCTGCTAGCATTCTCAATTGTATTCTCGGTATGCCTCCTATCCTCCTTTAAATAGACTCTAAACCTAATTGATAGCTATTAGACATTCTTCTAGTTAAATTGGTTCAATTATCAGTTATTGATGCCAAGCTGCAAATTATCACCAACCTTCTTCCCGTTATCTCCCATGAACGATCATCAACTAAACCAACCTTCTTTCTGTTATCTACCATGAACAACCATCTACCAATTATTTTTTATATTTATTTTTTATAATTATTCAGCAACAAGTTATCCATGCCTAGCTACATGTTATCACCTGGCTTCTTCCATTTATTTTCCATGAACTACTCGAGTTATCCATGCATCCATGCATCAACGACCATTTATTTTTTATATTTCTTTTTTTTATAATTGTTCATCTACTAGTTATCCATGCTTAGGTACATGTTACCACCTAGCTTCTTTCACATTTTTGCCATGAACTACCCTAGTTATATGCACCCATGAATCAGCCACCAATTATTTCTTATATTTCTTTTTTTTATAATTATTTATTTTAAATTTTGAATGCTGCCCATAGAATCAATCTAGAGAGTACACTTGTCTCATCCTCATGCAATTTAGGAAAGAATAGATGGTAGCCCACCCCAAATTCTAAGATATAAACCCTTACCGATGTATAAATTTGATCTTTCAATAATTAAATTTTGTTAAAAAAATTAATGCAAGAGTGAAAATGAAGATTATTACTATTTTTTTAACAATAAAAAATGTGTAATAATTTTTTTTAATAAAAAAAGTTTCTATTATAAAAGAATATGTCAATAACCTATTTTAGTTTTGATTGCACTAACTAATTATATACAAACCACAATTTAGAAAAAAAAATATTAAATTTAAAATTTAAAGATCAAGATTATGTCAATAATTTATGGTTGATTAAAGTTGATTGTACCAACTACTTAATCATATACCAATCATAATTTATAAAAGAAAATATTAAAATCAAAATTTAGAAAATTTAGAAAATTTAGAAAATTTTCTTCGACCGTAATTAAAAATTATATAAAATTATATAGGTGTGAATATGTTATGACTTAAAAAAAATTTATTTATTTATTATGTAAAATGGTATAACAAAACTCTTAAATTTTAGGCATATATCAAATTTCAATGATGCATGAGATATTCCAAAATATCCCTTCAAATAGCTCAAAGTGCAAAAGGAATTGCAAGAAACTTTCCGTTACTCTACGGAAATGAGGAATTCGTCCAAGATTATGTTTTTTTTCTGTACTATCTTTTTTTATCTCAGTCGACCTTATGTTGGCTACTCTACTATGCCATTGCCATTCATCTTTTTAGAGATTCTGGCCTCGCGTTTGATATTTATTACCTAGTAGAAGCCCACATTAGATGATAAAATCCATTTCAATGGGCCTCCACATTACATTAGAGTGCAGGTGATGTAGTTTTGGTTGTTTATAAATTTCATCCTCTTCACCTCTTTGATACAAATTCTTTAATTTGTATCATTATAAGTCACTTTATCACATGACATCTTCAAAATTTCAATGAACATATTAACTTTGTGGAAGAAGAAATTCCACTTACTAATAATAGAAGAGAACAACAAAGCAAAACAAAATTCTACAGATTGAATGCGACCAAGTCAAACAACCAAAAGAGCTCGGCGGTGATGAGGGTTTATACCTTGAGTAAAAGATCAAAGAATTTGAAGGGCTTTTCACGGGACCATGAAGGGCCTTTGACCAGTCTGGAGTGAGGTTCATCAGCGAAGTAAAAGCTCGGGGCAGTAGCAAGTGTTTATTCATCCAAAGTAGTCATCAATTATCACAACAACATAATTTAAAGCTATATAAATACACATATGATTTAAAGCTATATAAATACATAGATCTGAACAAAAATTTAGAACTTGACTCTATTCTTATTTTTCTCAGTTCCCTTCCTCTTTGTCTACCAGTTCGCAGCTCAATTGTATTAGTTGTCTGAATCCTAGCCTCTTTAAATAGATTTTAAACTTAATCGAAAACCTAAATCTAATTGTTATATCAAAAAAAATTATTATTTATAAGCATTCTTCTACTTAAACTGGTTCAGCTACCAATTATCCATGTCTAGCTAGTTATCAATCTAGACAGTACACCTTTCCCTTCCTCCTTCAATCTAGAAAAAACATAAATAATGATTAACTCCAAATTCTAAAAAATAAACCATAAAAATACATATTTATTAAAAAGAAAAAAAAATCTAATCTTATATAATAAGGTCACTATGTCTTAAAAAAAAGAACAATAACATTTGCCAGCGCCATTATAGTTAGCTGACCACGGAGAACCAAAATTCAACTCCTCTTCCAAGCCAACGCATATAGCATACTGAGCTAACAAATGTGAAACCACAAAGAAAACTATGCTTACCTTTTATAAAAAGGAGCTGAAAGAAAACTCCATAAGCAACGAAAAAGACTAACCAATGGCTCGACACCAAAACGTTGACTCTCGGCCAATCCCGATTTCTTACTCTTTCTGACTTCTGATTTAGGTTCCGTCCTATTCTATGACTTACAAGAGAATCAACCCAAAACGGAAAATCTTCTTCAATGACAATGAAATATGCAAATAACATACAGCGTGTAAATAACATACAATGATATATTAAACAAGTTTTCGAATATTTCAGTTTTCACAAGTTCAGATGGCATTTATGTGAGAAGAAACAGTTTCTTGACTAAACAGAATATTTGAATTTGTGCAAAAAAGATGGTCATCCTGCATCATGTATAGATTTTACTTCATTTATGTCATCATTCAACGGTAACAAACATTTTTCAATAGGATGAACAAAGTAATATCCAAGACTGACAAGTATTGTAATTGGAAGTTTTTAATAAAATCCTAACAAAGTAATATCCAAGACTGACAAGTATTGTAATTGGAAGTTTTTAATAAAATGTTTCTTTGTTGATAAATTACAAAGAGATTAATTAAATTGAACAAGGGAAAATCTCCGAGCCATCATTGAAGCTTACAGATTAATATGACAAAACAAAACACACAAAAATACCTCGGATTAAGCAGTTCGTAATATTATCAAGGCTTACCCACGAACATTTTGATTTACCCTCCTCTGCAACAAGGTGAGATGCCCCTAGTATCTCATGCCAGTGTTAAAATCCAGATAAATATTTTAAGAATATTCATCAGAGGGCATACATAAAAGTATTGGCATACATAAAGTATGTGCAAAACATTTGAAGACAAATTAGAATATGAAGCAGTATAATGTAAAAACAAAGAAATTTAGCAAAAAACAACAATCTCATCAAATAGAAACTCTGTTTCATTATTTGAAAAAATGTAAATACTAAAGCATGAAAAATCCTAAAGAATAAAAAATCCAAAAGAAAATCATCAAATAGAACTCTGTTTCATTATTTGAAAAAATGTAAATACTAAAGCATAAAAAATTCTAGAGAATAAAAAATCCAAAAGAAAGACATACCATATCAAACTGCTTCACAAACCATTGGTTTAGTTCTTTCGTGCAAGCCAAATCTTGCATTGTATAAGGATTAAAATCCACATATCATAGGTAAATCCCCTCATCTGCACATAGATAAATACAAAACTTTTCAACATTTTGGAATCCAGAAGGACCGAAATATGATTGCCCCAATCCTACAAAATTTTCTCCAAATAAAACTGAAGACAAACTTAGTGACCGTTTAGACAAGAATTGTAATTACATAAGACCAGAAGAAATATAACATGAAGCAATCAAACACATTAATATTTACAACCAATAATTTCTCAGTTGGCATCAAGTTCCACCACATATGTTTGGTTCCTGCCCAAATTATTACCAAATGAACTTTCAAATTAAAAACTCCCTGGCTAACTGGTATTTATAATGGTCTAGACAAATGACAGATACACATTTTGGTTGGCACCCTCCATTTTCTCTCCAGGGCTATTTATCTCTATCCCAGACATATGCACCAAAAGTTTACCTACACCTTAATAAAAACAGCTAAACAGAAGACTTACATGAACTGTATGAACTGTATGCTATAATCCAAACTATAGACATTATAGTTTGCGCCAGCCTCAACTGATATATCCAATCTGAAAAGTATATCTTCAGGAAAGTATATATTCCGTCAGTCAGCCAATCAGGGAAGCATTTCATATTGAGCTTGGAGCAATCAGAACAAACAATCAATGACACCCACAACCTAATGCAAACTCCAAGGATGAATAAGAGGTGTTGCTATGCCAAGCCCCTTCTGAGATGGAAATCAATTATTGTAAATTGCCTGTTTTGACCAAATTCAAAATACAAGCCCATATAGGCCTTATTCGCTTACCAGTTCAGGAACTTAAAGTTGATTTTATTTGGATTTTGGACCATATTAACTTATTTCAACCTCATTTTTTTGCAACTAGATTTATTTTCCTATAACTCAAACTATTTATAGGAATATTCCAGGTTGCGAATAATTACTTCCTATAACTAAGGATATTTCATAATGAATTCCAAACTGTTCCCTAATGCCGAGTGATGGATTGGGTTTGAAAACTGGAGCTTCATATTCAGTGTTGTGAAGGCTAAGCATAGTTACAGAATTCCAACATTTACAACTACAATTGAACTACTATCATGGTCTGTAAAGAAGTAGTTAAAAAAATGTCATTTTCGCTGATTTCTTTTCTGTCATGGTAGAAAAAATGTTATTATTTCTAAAAAATAGTAGTTCTTGAAGGAGAAAAAAGAAAGCATGAATTTATGTAATTATAACGGAAGTCTTACATTTTCACTAGCGAGCTTGATGCAATTTTGGAAGAATTCCAAAATTTGATTCTTGGTGAGAAGCTTGTCAGATTCGAGTCTGGAAGCTTGAAGATCCGGGGGAGGGTCAACGGTGGACTTTATTCTACTCCTTGCAGCTAGGGAAACACGGACTTAGGCTTGCTCGAAGTAGTTTGAATACAAGGCATGCTGGGGTTTGGACTCGTTCCTCCAGAGGCGTTTTATGCCTTTTGTTGTTGTTATTCATCCTACATACATATGGTTGCCTTCAAAGTTTCATGAAAACCTTGAGGCCAAAAACTGAAAGCAAGTAGAGAAAACAATGCTACAAATATGAAATCCCCTGTTTTTCTGCTCCCAAAGAAGCCCTGAGGGTAGCAGAGAAAAGAGGAAAGCTCTAGTAACACTCCAAATTGTCGAATTTATTTATTTCCCATGAGTTTTGTGAGACTGATTTAGTGTGTGAGAAAAAGTTTTCCCCTCTTGTCGTTTTCCCTCCAATTCAATTTCACTCTATGTATTTGGGAGAAAAAGTTTCCCCCTTTTGTTGTTTTCCCTCCAATTCAATTTCACTCTATGTGTATTTGGGAGTCCGAGTGATAAAATTTGAAGGTGGGTTTTAACATAGATTAACTAAACTCTTTAATGTTGAAATACTTAAAAAATAATTGTACTTTAATTGGAAAGAGGAAATTAATTACACACTTTATAAAAAAAACTTAATAAAATATTGTATTTCTAATGATAATCCTTTTGAGATGGATGATGGAAGTTGTTCTTCTAATTTTAGATGGAAACCTTAGACGTTGATGTTACAGCTTTGACCAATTGGGGTCACTATGGAAGATTACAATCCACTTGTAGGCTACAATGATAACTTTGACAAAAATTGGCATTTTTGTCGATCTGATGTCGATGGAAAGTTTAGGGAAGGCTAGCATATTGGTGACACCAAGAAGGCAGGCATCTCAAAGTGGATAGAATTTTGGGTCTTACACAACCTCCTGGTGGAAGCACAGACCCTACTGGTGCTCTTTATCCAAATTTTGGAACCTATGTTGGTTGGCCTTCGGATGTTGAAGCTGGGAACGTTAAGGCTAAGTGCGATACTTCTCATGGTCATGCAAAGGAGTTGGATGCCCAAACAAAACCCTATGGGCTGCCCGTTTTCGTTTTGGAAATGAGGGTTTGAGGACAGTGGTCCAGTCAAGATATGATGAAAACATTATTGCAAAGGAGACCACGTACAGAAAGAGGAAGCCCATAAAATATCAAGGGGGTGGGGTTACCCTAGTTGTTGGAAAGGAAGTGCAAGTGGAACAAATTGGGATCCTACTTGGAAAAACCCTTGTGGGTAAATTCTTTTCCACGAAGATGAACATTGACAGCGTAAATAGATGGATTCAATAGTCATGGGTCTCGGTGATGGGTTATGGCCTAGTTTTTCATATGCTATAGAAGGGTTGGATAGGGTTTATCTTCAGAACCCAAGAGGATGCAGACAATATACTTTGGGTTCTTTGGTTCTACAGGAAAGCTATTGTGACACTCAAGCCTTGGAACCCAGGGTTCGATGCTCAAGAAGAATGTTTAAAAGTTATGTTAGTTTGGGTAAAATTTCCATGATTGCCTATGGAGCTCTGGAACGATTACTCCCGGCAACTCGCTAGGTAAGTATATACTTGCATATGACTCTTATAAACTAAATAGTGTTCGCTCTGTTGCGAAAATACTGGTTGCAATTGATGTCAGTATGGGATTATTTCAATCATTGGAAATAGAGATGGGATCCTCAAACAACTTACAACTTCTTGATTATGTCGATTTCCGTTTTAGATGTGTGCAATGTCATCCATATGGGCACTATGTTAAGGATTGTGTAAAACCCTTTATGAAAAAAGTTTGGAGGAAAGATCTCTCAAGGTTTCCTACAATGGTAAGGTTCTCCATCTTGACCCTCTTTCCCTTCAATCCCAATGGAGAAGCCATCCTGAAGAGTGGTGCATACTAATATGAAGAGGAACACTCTTGGAAAGTACTCAGTGGTCCAATTTGGATCTCTTGCTCTTTCCCTAAAGGAACAGAACCTTTCAAAGTCATTATCTGTAGATTATCTTGACCTTTCCCTTTCACAATACTATGAGATCAATGAAATATGGAAACTATGGTGTTATATCTCATATTATCATATTGGTGCAACAATTTGGTTAGGCTTTTAAATATTAATGGTGGTGGAATGGAGGAGTGCATGAGATCTTAGAATGAAGAATCGTGATATTGTAGAAAGTGAAGAAAAGGAAACTTGAAGTTATTATTTACATGCTAGCAACTCACCATCTTTTGTTAAAACATTTGTTGCATACCAAGTGCGATTTTCCGTGGATTTTCCTCCAATCTCCACCACATATTTTGGGTTATGCGCTCATTTGTCCCTCATCTAGATTCTTGACTTGGCATGGATGAGTTTTTAAAAAATCAATAAAACCACCATCCAAACATGGAGAACTTGCATAACTAATTTATGTCTTTAGATTTTTAGATTAGGTCAAATTTTATAGCTATTATTGTAGGGGACTCTTGATCATTCACAATACTTCCATACATAAAAGTACGGACAAGTATACCAAGTTCACAAATAGTTGTTTCCCATATGGGTATGGTCTGCTCTTTCTTTAGAGCATGCAAAGGCAATGTGGATCTCCCAATCCATGTTGAGAACATGGATTCCTAATAGCTAGAGAGCCTTTTGAAGTGCCTCAACCCTTTGATTCTTTCCTCCAGTTGGAATCGTTCATGTAAGGAAGAACTACTGTTGCAATTTGTCACACAAAAATCTTGTTCTAAACTGATGAGCATATCCCCAAGCTTAAATTTGTCTCCATTTCCCACATTTAAGTATTGTTGCAACTGAATTCATAGTGATTTCTTTTCATTTCTAAGTATATGCTTAATCCAAGCGAATATGCTCTCGAAACATTGTTATAGGAGATGATGATACTGGAAGAGAAGATGAATACAAAGACATTGTTTGCTTGACTAACAACTGAAGATGCAATTTCCATGCGAAAAATATCCTTTAAATAACCATTTAAGATTTGATCCAATCTAAATGTGGATAAAGAAGGAAAATCTCGTTGAAAAATGGGGAAGCAAATTCCGTTGAAAAAGGGCAAAGTATATCACTATTATTAAATATATCATTATATGTGCTTTATTTACAATGCGTGTTTAATTGGAAATTTCTATATAATAATTATTAGTCCATTAAAAAATAAACAAATGTTGTTTCAATGATGCAAGGTTAATCTTTCCAATGAGATTGAGACCCCATGCCACAAATGAGTAAAGTAGAGATGCAAGGTGCCAATAAATAATGGGAACATGGATCTCAATTCCATACATTTGGCATAAAGGGAGTCTACAAATGAAGATAAATAATCATGCATCAAGGTCGGTCAATAAGAGCCCACACAAGTGATCTTTTGGGAGATAGTGTGACCATCAAAATGACTATAGTAGATTCCCTAGTGACATTCTCAAAGACTAGTCTAAGCTTATTTTGAGTCTAGGCATTGAACTATACAATTGATCTAGTAGATGGTGGTCACTTTGATTATATTTTCATCTTTCTGATTGAGAATCCCTATCAAGGCTTTGATCATCAAAGAATCGTACATGCATTGCATTTGGAGATGGTTTATAATGCATAGCTTTGTGTTTGTTTATGAGATTTTTGGGATTACGTGGAAACTATATTTAGTTCTATAGAAGTGGAGATTTCACTTGATTTTGTTTATTATGAGGTGGCAAAGGGATCAAGGAGCTCACATGGATTACAGTTTTTAATTCTTGATTTGGAAGTTGGGTTTTGAAAAAAATATTTAGTTGATGTGATTATATCTTTTCTTTTTTATTTAAAGCATTCATTTTAAATTTTATGTTGTGTAAGTTATTTCTTATTTATGTGATGTTACATGTTATCTTATTCAAATAGCAATGTTTTTATGTTGATTTTATTTTACATCAATATTTTATTTTTTGTATGGAAATTGGTGTTGGATGTCTATGTTATGAATAATCTTATATATATAACAATTGTGACATAGAAATGGTTTATAATTCATTACTTTTATCACTAACAGTTTTTTCATTAAAGGACTAATGTTGTTGGTAGTTTTGAATTTCATGTATTCTAAGTTGTTTTTGACTTGTAGTTATTATATATGTCAATTAGGTATAACCAAGTGATTGTGGGATGGAGTCACGATGGAGTGTTATCCTCCCTGCCTAGGTTATATTCTCGTAAGTGACATGTTGAGATCATAATGAGTATATTGTTGTAACAACTTCGAGCCATGTTGTTGACTTGGCCTTATGTCTTAAGGAATCTAAGTTTTACCTTGAGTACCATATTTAAAATAAGGGGAAGCTACCTCCAAAAAAATGTGATGTTTTATGTTATCTTACTACAATGGCATGTCTCTATGTTGGTTTTACTTCTTTTTTCTAAATTCCATGTGTTGACATTGTTCTTAGGTGTGTATGTTGTGAATAATTATACATGTATAGCAATTTTGAGATGGAGATGGGTTTACAACTCGTTACTCACAATAAATTTTATAATCTAGATATTGACTTTAGGGTGCAAGTCCTCAAGTTGATGTGATAACATCCTACTTCACTTTAGTATTAATATCTTGTATTGACGTTATAGTTGGATTTAGATGTCATGAATAATCGTACATGCATAGCAATTGGATATGGTTTATAATACAATACTTGCACCAAAATCTTTGTTATTTTGGAGGTTTCATTTAGGGTGCAAATCCTCAAGTTCATGTGATAACACCCCCCTCGCTCGTACTAATATCATTACTGTTTCATTATCATGTCTTTTTGGGTTGTCTCTAGCTTATAGTTGTAATCTATATGGTGTTTACATGATATCTTCTTATATTGACATATCCCTATGTTGTTATTTTCATTCCACATTAATGTCCTACATCTTCTTTTCGTTACTCCAATGCTAACATTGTTGGAAGTTTTGATGTTATGTTATATGGGTCATCTTTCGTTGTGATTATGTAATATTTGTAATTGCAAATTACACACTATTTACCACAGTAGTATATCCCTATTATGATATTTTGTTTTGTTGGTTTATGGGGTATTACATGCACTAAATTTTTTCTCAATTTGAAAGTTCACTTTGGGATGCTAGTCATCAATCCTTCGGTATTGACATTACTAGTGGTTTTGATATCATGCCTTATGGTGCTTCTTTGGTGTGGCTTTTGGCTTATAGATTATTATGTATGTGATCTCTATAATTACAAGTTTTACCATATGTCATATTTGTATGATGATGTTTCGATTCACATGATAATTATTTTTATTCTTACTTTTGCACGTTTAAGATTAAGATGTTTGCATATATATATATATATATATATGGTTCACTGAGTTGTGGTTTAATCATTTAGGTAGGACATCGCAACATCAATGATCTAGGTTCAAACCTTAGTGAATGTAGATCCTTGGGATAATCGATTAGTCGAGATTGACAAATATCATATGCAATGCCTAATTGAAAAACAAAAAAGATAGATACATGATTTGTTTTTTTGTGTCAATTCAAACCCATGTACATTTTTTTTCCAGATAAAAAATTTCGTAGTTTATATATTAAGATAAACCACTTTGTACATATGTATGGATAAGATCCACAATAGCAGATACATAGAAAAAAACATAACATAAATCCCTAATAAATACATGATGCCTACATCCAAAAATTGTTTTGATAATAGTCCATTATATGAACTTCCCATAAAAACCTCTAAAAAAACACATTCTAAGTTCTAAAGGGCCTGGATCGAAAACAAAATTTATCACATCAATCTTATCCCATCTTTTTCAAACCCATGTACATACATATGTATGTTCACGCATATTTCTCTCATCGGGCCCTGCATAGAGTTAGGGGTCATTTATGGGTAATTATGGGTAAATGAAGGGTAATTAGGGGTTAATTAGTGGTAATTTAGGGGTAATTATTGGGTAATAACTTGTAGTAATTAGGGGTCAATTATGGGGTAATTAGGGGTCAATTATGGGTTAAATAGGGGTAATTAATGGTAATTATGGATCAATTATGGGTGAGTAAGGTCCATTTAAGCCAAAGAGATTAGTTAAACGAGCGGTTTCCCATGATGTTGGGAATTTAGTTAGGTTCATGGTGGCATGTATCCATTTTGAATCCCTGTGTGTGAGGAAAACTAGTCTACATTGATGAGTTTACTAGGGTATATGCCATCCATGAATGTTTGGAAGCATCCATTGGGTTTCTCCACGAGGTTTTCCTTCGAAAAAAGTAGGGTTCATTTAGAGGTTATCAAGGGTTAATCAGTGCAAAGCATGGATAATTTATGGGTAATTAGTGGTCAATTAGGGGTCATTTAGTTGCAATTAGTGGTTAGTTGGGGGTAATTAAGGGTCAATTATGAGGTCAATTAGGAGACAATTATAGGGTAGTTACCAGTAAATTTCAGTAGTCTTTGAGAGGATGGATATTGAGAAAATACATGAAAAATGTATTTAGGGGTGGTCCTTGTAAGCCCCACCCCAAAAAAATGTCACAAGAATTGAACTTTTGGCAGCAGGCTTTAAAACACCGCCACCAAAAGTAAACTTCTCTTGAATTTTATGGGGGGGTTTTCATAAAACCACCTTGAAACATATCTTTAGGGATGGTATTTCTAAAATCCCCACCTAAACATCATGATAATTTAACAATTAGAGGCGGGTTTTTACAAACCACTACCAAAAGTTCAATAATCAAGACTTTTGGAGGTGAACCATTTTGAAAAAGAACTTTAGGGGGAGTCTTTAAAAAAAACCCCTCCAAAAGTCATGATAATTGAACTTTTGGGGGCAATTTTAAAACAACCGCCCCTAAAAGTCTAATTCTCATGACTTTTGTTTTTTGTTTTTTTTGGGGCGGTTTAAAATCCACCTTCGAAAACACCTTTCAGGGAGGGGGTCTTTCCAACCCCCCCGCAAAAAAAAAGGTTATGAAATTGGAATTTTGGAGGTGGTTTTTAAAAAACCGTCCCCAAAAGTCCAATTCTCATGACTTTTTCCTGGGGAGGTTAAAAACTGCCCCCAATGGCCTAAAAACCTTTTGGAGGGGGTTTTAGCAAGATCGCCGCAAGCCAAAACCACCCATAAAAAGGTGATTTGTTGTATTGTATGACAAAGAGATGCATACTCTTCATCCTCTACTATCTTTAAATCTAGCAACTCTTCATTATTGGAAGACCCTCTGACATTATTTTAAAAAAGAGTGGTTATGTTTTTTCTACCTGTTCTAGGTCTACTTGATTTTGTTCCTTTTTTATCTTTGCGCTCCCTATAACTAACTTCTTAACTTGTTTGAGATTGGAGGAAAATTGAAGCATAACTAAATCTCATCAACAAGGACCATAAAATTTCCATTTTTTGTAATAAGAAGTCTAAAATGTTGCTTACCCAACCAATCATGATTAGAATTAAAAGGAAATGGAGGTTTTCTATCCTCCTTTTCTAGTTGTATAAGAATAAGTAGATGACCATATAAGCCATTGTTTCCTACCCAATAGTTGTATCTTTCAACCTCCTCCACCAATTTTTCTACCATTAAGAATATATCCATCATCTTATAGATGCTTGTTCTTCCATGTTAGCACACAAACTAGCATCTTAAGATTGAACTCCTAAAATCAATGATAGCTTATGGACAACTAAGAGGGAGGCCATTGTCACCACACCTAACCTTTTTTGTCTCTTTAGGATATCTCTTCTCTGTCTCAAAGGTGGAGTGCCTAGGGTAGGATTACTAGAGTTTAACAATGGAGTACATGGTGAAAATGAAGAGTAACTTTAGAAAAACAAAGTATTTTGTTTTTTGTAAAATATAAGAGTCGCGAAGGAATTGGAGACTAGTGTTTTATACAATGCGCAAATAGGGTCAACCGAGGATTGCATGAGGCTTTCTTTAGGAATATTTGAAAGTGACAAGATCACAATGCACAAACCTAGATGCTCTTTAGTGGATGGTCTGATTTTAGAGATCACACAAAAGGAAATTTCTAGAGCAAAAAAATTCAAATGGACTCAAGGAGGAAAGCCATATTGAAATGCATAAAAAAACACATGATTTATAGACACAAAATACGCACCTAAAATACACTTCCAATTGATAAAAATCACAAAAGATAGAAATATTAATCCTTCATTACCTCAATTCCATTAACAATTTGAAGATTAATTAACCAACCAAGCACATGAGCAACATGAAAACCCTTCAATAGAGCCCTAGCATCAACAATCCTACATCCCAACTGAGTATCCCTTGTCCATCAAACTCAATAACTCGTGCCCTTGTCCCCTAATTTTCCCTCTGCCTCCCCTCCATCGCTTCTACACAAAATGTAATAAAATATACCCTAAATAATTGTATTTCCATATAACATAATCAAGCCCCCTTGGCCCCTTAATACAGGGCAATATATTTTATCATTTCCATATCATAGTTTATTCCCCAATATGAATGGATGTGATAGAATATTTCCTAACAACTGACCCCCCTCGTGTACCAAATCTGCCTCATTTAGCCATTATCATTTTTCTTCCTGGATGACTGAAACCCTCTTGTTTGTCTGAGAGAATCGAACTCCGGCACGTTTAGCTTCTGTTATTCTCAGGAAGAGCCCAGAAAAGATAAAGCACAGTGTACTGAGAAACAAATTAAATCTCGACTAATTATAATAAACCCATACCGATCTACTGCTAAACCATAACACAATGGACTGTTTTAACCACACTACCTGCAAATTCTCTATTTCAAATGATTTTATAGGCTGCATCTGAAGAATGAAAAATGGTTTTCGTTTGTATTGTATATATATAAGTTGTTGTGACGGGGTGTCTCAAAATCTGACTATGATTCTTCATAGTGGATAGATAATGGATAAAGGTGTAGGCCATTACCTGCTATGAGGATGATCCTGAGATAAGTAAATCATTCTTCAACACGTTAGTGGGGAATCGATCCTTCATAAATTTGACTTTGTATCAGAACAATGTGCTTCATACAAGTTAACATTTTCTTTTGATGACTTGTTTTTAGTGTGTGTCTCGTTTATTTAATTTGGAGGAGATCAAATTCATTTGTATCAAGTACACTTAGATTCATGGCCATGGTCATGGTCGTCATAGACTCATAAGCACAAAAAAGTTAAATCTAAAATGGAAAATTTTGAAAAAAGTTTCCTATTTTAATGGATTTGAAACATTTTAAAATGGACCTTTTCCCACGCCATCTGTATACCTACATATGCATGCCCATATTGCATGCAGCGTAGATGGCATGTGAAACACCTAACCGACTCCTCCATAACAATCCACGAATTTTATGTTTCATTAAATTTTTTTATGTTTTTCGCTCCCAGTTATTTTAACCGGTTTCGGGCAGGGGTATCCCCCTCCCCCCCATTTTTTTTTCTCATGGAATGCAGAGCCATGGTGTATATAGCTCAGCAGATTTCACGTCTGGTTGACACATTAACCGAGCTCCTCTTTTATTTGGCGCCAGCTGTGGTTTATTTGACGGACATTTCTATTACTCATATCAATTTCTCGTTCAAAATCAATCGCTGCGATATTTGATTTACAGATAATATTGCTCAGCCTATTTGTCGAAGGAATTTCTGCTTTGGGTGCAGAGTATATGACTGTGAGAGGTTATTTAGAAAGAAACGTATAGAATCACATCAGCCGCTGCAACATTCTCAATCAAAGTTCAAGAAGAAGGTTGTTCTGGTACTGGTCTGCAGTATTATAGAAATGTCACTGAAATTCTTTTGCAGTATAATATTACTTATCCATGGAATCCAGAGCGTTGTCAGACAGCTCTCTGTGGATTTCTACAGTGTTTCGTGCCCTGTCGTGGATTCAATAGTATTCGAGACCATGAAAAATCTGGCAAATGAATCGAATGTCGTTCCTCCTTCGACACTCCGGCTTTTCTTCCAAAACTGTTTTATTGAGGTTGCGACTGTGTTCACCTAGCAAATACAGTTTCCCTGCCCTCTGTTTTTATTCTAAATTTGATGATTGCAGAAAGTAGTTTTTGTATTCAATCTTGACTTTACAGTTCCTTCCCAAATATTCTAAGGAGTTTAACTGTGTGTGCTGCATGTTTGGCTTATATGAATATGCTGCCTTGAACTTAAAATGGTTTCATGATCTTTTCTGCATTTTGACAGGGATATGATGCTTCTATCATGATCAGTTCAATGCCAAACAATACAGCAGAAAGGGGTCCCCGTGAGAATAATGTAGCTCAGAATGCATTCGACGCTATCGTCCAGGTGAAGAAAGCTGGGTTCGATCAAATGATGACTCTCTTTTGGCCATTTGTGGTTGCAGATTGTCGATTTTGAAGCAGAGATGGTGCAGGGCGATGCCAGGAATGTCCTGTGCGAGGCTGTAGAGAGGCATGGCGCGAATATCTTAGCGGTGGGAAGCCATGGCTACGGAGCAATCAAGCGGTATAAGATTCTTAGTTCTTGATCTTTAATTTTAGTCATTAGAGGCCAAATTTGAGTGTATATACTACTACATAGTGATGGCTGGGGATTCTGTGTGTATATGTCATGGTGTGCAGGGCAGTTTTGGGGAGTGTCAGCGACTATTGTGCGCATCACTCTAAGTGTACCGTCATGATTGTCAAGAAGCGCAAGCATTGAGGAGGAGGCAGCAGGTGGCGGCGGGAGGAGGGAGCTCGCGGGAGAGAGCAAGGGAGGAGGGAGCTCACGGGATAGAGCAAGGGAGGAGGCGGAGGAGGCGGCAGTGGGGGGAGGAGGCGGCGGAGGAGGGAGCTCGCAGCATATACATGAGCTCCACGTGGCAGGATTTCATTAGCTTTATGAGCGAGGAATCTAGCCCACGTGGAGCTCTTGCTTCTCCATGGTAAAAACACCTACGGCGTAATAAACACTCTATTTTCACAATATAATTATCAAGAAAAATGCATTTGGAGTGGAATTAAGCACATCACCTTAATAGAGCCAGACTCAACTATTATTGATTTTTAGTCCCTGCGCAGAGACTATATGTTCCGCCCTACTCTAGTAATTTGTAGGGTAAAACTTAAACTAACTATATAAATAGCTAAAGTTTATGGAAAATAAAGATTTGTTGACTTTTTTAATAATAATTATTTTCAAATGTGTTACACTTCCATTGGATTATAGGGTGTGATTTGACTAATTTTATCATTGTTGGCTATTAGTAAAAATTATAAATAAATAAAAAATACTTCACAACCTTAGTTACCATAGTTGCAAAACTTTAATTTCTATCAAACTATCATTCATTGCCTACCTGCATACTTACTGTACACGCATTGGATATCATTCATTGCATGCATATTTGCTCGGGCCCTATTTGCTTGACAGGTTAGAAGGCGTGCTCCAGGTGCAGTGTTATCCCGAAGTTCAAAGCAGGTGCCACTTGAACAGGTGCAGTGTTATCCTGAAGTTCAAAGCAGGTGCTACTTGAAATTTATGGCAAAGGTTGTATTGCATGCTACTTTATGGCAGTCCAACAACACCAAGAGTGTTAATTGTCTTTCTATGTTGGAACGCCCTCTATTAACCAAACCATTTGCCATAGTACTAGGTTTGTACTCTAGAGTTGCATCGAACTAGGTTTCAGAAGTCTCAAATGGCAGCAACCTGGGAAGAAATCAATTACTTTACAGTTCAGTGCCAGACAATAAAAAGAAAGACTGATTTGAGGTGAAGTTACTATGATTTTTTGACCAGCGTGTTCTTGTTGTTGTGCATCTAGACCTTGAGAACATGGCACCTGATGCCAACTTCGTTACAAAAATGTTGAACCGTGGCCTCGTCGTGCTTCTGAATCCTCCACCCCAACTGATCCGCAAAGGCGTGCATCTTCTCCTTTTGGTCCTGAGAGAATTTTTTTCGGAAGCGTTTCTTCATAGTGGATGAGGACGACTCGACGCCATGCCCGATTAGGCCCTTGTGCAGGTCTGGGTCGCCGAGCATGCAGGAGGAACCCAAGGCCCTTAACGTAGTGCTTGGGTTAGCTATTCTGTGTTACAATTTTTAAAAATTTGCTATAACATTTGTTCATTTAAATTTGCCAACAAAATGTCATAGTTTCCATTAGTGTTTTTATTTTTAAATTGTAGCGTACATTACATCTATGTGAACTGTGTTAAAGAGGAGAACTTAATCAATTTTATCTTTCATTGCAGCCCTGCAAGGGAATCCTTCTGTTTGGTCCTCCAAGAACTGAGAAAACAATGCTCGCCAAAGCTGTTGCAACAGAAACTAGTGCAAATTTTATAAATATTTCAATGTCAAGCATTCCGTCAGAGGTATGGTATCGGTTTGACTGGTAAGTGTTGGCTTTTAGTTCTCTATGCAGTTATTCACATTTCTAGACATTAGAGCAACTTCAATTTTTGAAGTTTGATAGAGATGTCGAGATTAATAGGGCCACTGACAATAGGGGGGTTATAAGGGACATTCTAGACATGTTCACGCCAAGCATAAAGATGACTGTGATTTATAACTCCAATATGCAGTTCAACAACAGGTTCGAGCTCATGCCCTCGGCCATTACAACGCCTCCTCGTGTTCAAGTCTGTCACGTCCCCATTTTGACCCCCTTTTTCATTAAATCGTAAATGATGTAAATATTGTTATTTAATCATGGTGAGGAGCTCAAGGCCAAGGCCCCACCATTGATTTAGCGTTTTATGTATCGGCAATTAAAATAGATGCCTATGGCTCTTGTGCTAGATAGGCACAATGTAAATAAGACATCATGTAAATACGGATTTTAATGAAATACCCACAACTAGCTATGCAATACAACAAAGAGATGGGGGCATGATTCTACAAGGAATAGAGAGGGAAATTATTCAAACCCTTGAGCCACTGGTGTTAATCCATGTGTCAATGAGGAAACCCATGAACCACCAACTACCCATTTTGGGTTATGGACCCAATCATTTCATTCTTCCAGAAATTGGTTGAGGCAGTTAATGCCTTGGGAATGAAGAGGTATGGAAGCCAATTTCGTGCATGGGCAAGCCATCAACCTGGGAATTCGTTTTTTTGCTTGTTGGGCAAGAAAACACCCACGAAATGGTGCCCAAAGCCATTATGAACCCATTATGTTCTTCCTCTCACGCAGACTGAGCTCACTGGAATTTATCCTCACGTTTTTCACCATAACCCTACGTTTTCCATGCCCAGGAACTCGTTTTTGGTATTGTGCAGCAGCTGGGGAAGGAGGGACGCGATTTGGGACTGAGGGAGAGGTCGTTTTTGCCCCTGTGGCATTTTTATGGAATGGGTTTTTCTCTCCCAGTCGATTTTTCCTAGTTGCCAATACGTTTTGAGTCTTCCCATGTTTTTCTGAAGCTCAGGAAACCCCATCTCTTGCACCCCACTGTTGAAACGTTTTCCTCATGCCCAGCAAATGTGGTTTTGCTGTTATGTGCATCCTGGTTTTGGTTTGAACCTGTGAGCTAAAGTTTTGGAGTGGTAGTGGACAGAATTGGCTTGATAAACCTAGTGGGGAAAATAACCTCTCAAGAGGATCAAGAGGGATTTGGCTACTTTTCTATGCACACCCTGAGATCACTAAAAAGGAAGGTATGGCTTGAGGGACTGTGTGCCAGTGAAGAGAATACTTCCTTGTGCTGGGTGTGTAGGTATTGTGGGTGCCAAGCTAGATAGATCTTGTAAGGTTATCCCTGGCTCTATGCTTGAGCTCACTAGCTTAGCAATTCTTCCTTTCCATTTCCTAGTAGCCTGATAAACCCAATTGTAGATTGGCTTGGCTCATCTTGGTGTATGCTTGGCTATGTGTGAGTCTGTTGTTCCCTGGTTCCTTGTAGAAATCATGCCCAGCTCGGGGGTGGCAGTTGTATCAAGAGGTTGATAAGCACAATTGGCCTATGGTTGGGTGGAACGTTGCAGTTGCATAGCCAGTTGCTTGGGACTACTTTGGTATAAGATAAGTATTCTCCTGTGTTAACTTGCAATTATTATTTGATGAATATCTTGAATGTATGATGAATATGTAATTGATATTATTTCCGCTGTGTTTTCTTATAACTATTACATTTCCATATGCGTTTTATATTATGTGAATGCTTATGCAATAAGTTCATGGGGATGGATGCCTGGTTTAACATCATGATCCTCTCCATCTAACTGGTATGATGGGAGGGGACGTGACAAAGTCATAGGCGGTGACATGCGCATGTTTTATACTCTAGTAATTTTAACTTGTTTATTTACGCATACTGAGCCTCCCTCCCTGTTTTTGTAGTTAGTGTTTACATTTCCACTTGGAAGCCTTCGAATTCAAATTATGCTTCTCGTTTAGCTCTGAAATAAAAAGTAGAGCACAAAGGAAATAATTCTTTTTTTGTTTGAATTAATTTTTTGATTTCCTACTGAACATATTCAGATCATGACAGAT
Organism: Larix kaempferi; assembly: GCA_027924585.1. Lineage (NCBI taxonomy): Eukaryota > Viridiplantae > Streptophyta > Pinopsida > Pinales > Pinaceae > Larix > Larix kaempferi. The sequence goes on along the minus strand of BSBM01001108.1, from coordinate 108,804 downwards.
CCAGATTGTCCCAATCCCAGCGATCCCACAGAACGCGAATATCTACACTTGTACCCATGTACATTATGCAAATATTTTATGCGAAATAGCAGTTAATCATTGTCTCTTCATATCAATCAAGTTCTAATAGGAGAAAACGACAGTGACATATTTCAATTGAATTTTGGACTTGTGTACCTGTGGAAACAATTGCTCTTCTACCATTCCTACTACCTAGACTTATAATGCTTCAAATATTCATGTTATGTTTTGCAGGATAGTTATTGATATCCCGGGAACAACGTCGAATTGTTTTGGTAAGCATTGAATGCATTCTCAATTTTTTACTGAGAAACAATCCCATTTAAGAACCAAAAGGTACCCAGTACACCATAAACAATATTTCAGTCCTCTCGCTCTTGTTTTCTTTTGGTTGGATTAGTACCATTTCCTAAGGTTCTTATTTTTTATTTGGAAGATTAGTTCTTGTTCATGGCCATCTACATGAATTACTACCGATTTTTTCAGTATGTTCAAACTTTTTGGTTCCATTTATATGGAACAAACTTTCTACATAGTTACATACATTGCGGGAAGCTCGATTAACGGTAATTGAATATTTATGTTCAGGTGGAGAAATAGTGAGTTATGAGAGTCCAAGGCCTTTCATAGGGATCCACCACTACTTATTATTACAGTGAACTTCATTTCTCTCTTCTCTTGTTTGTAATGGCAGGGGCATGGTGAACCTGAAAAGTATGTCAAAGCCATATTTTAATTAGCAAGTAAAATTTCTCCCAGTGTCATATTTATTGATGAGGTAATTTTTTATCTTCAGTTGTAGCTTAAGCTATTTTATCCACATTGTAAAGCTCTTACCATAGTTTCTCCTTTGTAGGTTGACATTATGCTTGGTCAGAGGGGGAAACCAGAAGAAAATGAGGTCATGCGTAAGATGAAAAATGAGTTTATGGTAAATTCGGATGTATTTTCCACTAAATTTGAGGAGCGAGTTCTCGTTCTTGCTACAACTAATAGACCTTTTGATATTGACGAAGCTGTCATCCGAAGACTTCTGTCTAGGTCATGTGCTTGATAAGTTGATGGTTCAAAGAGTTTTCTTTTGGTAGTTCAACAATTCCTCTATGAAATGGAACCTAGTGTATGTGACGTACGTGGTTGTTTTTGTAATTGATGTGGTAGTTGTGATAGCTTTGCAGGTTAATTGTACATTTGCCAAATACAATGAACAAGGTTAAAATCTTGAAGGTGATACTTGCAAAAGAAGACTTGGCAGCTAATGTGGATTTCGATGCAGTTGTAAATATGACAAATGAATATTCTGGAAGTGACCTAAAGGTAGTTTTAGTTTCAATTACTATTTTCCTATATTGAATTTAATTGAGTATGTATGTTGTAGGGTTGGTTGACCTAATATTTAATGAGTTTCAGTTTCAATTACTATTTTCCTATATTGAATTTAATTGAGTATGTCTGTTGCAGGGTTGGTTGACCTAATATTTAATGCTTCTTTTGTTGTAGAACCTGTGTGTTATAGGTGCATACTATCCTATTCGAGAAATTCTGGAGAAAGAAAGAAGATATTCTCTTTCTCGTATATATATAGCTCTTGTTACTATAGTATTTCAGTGATTTGATAATTAAACATAACATTTTTTTGCTTAGGATTTTACCAAATGATTTTTTAGTGATTTGATAAGGAAACCTAACATTTGCTTGCTTAGGATTTTACCAAATGATTTTACAATAGTACTACATATTTTTCTCTTTTTTGTTATTTTTTTAAGGGCAATTAAATGTAAAACTGCTTTCACCATGTATAGGGTATCATCAAATGTACCCACCACTTTGTCAATTTTGAATCATTGTATTGTAATTGATATATAGGGATTTTTTATTTTGATGATCTGTATCAAGGTAAGGATTGGTATTTCCTATTTTTCATAATGAAGTTTTCTTTTTTAGTTATGATTCCCAAGTTACTTGTTTAGGTTTGGTTATATTTGTCCAAAGTCTGATTTGGAGTCATAATATCTCGGTTTTGTGTTCATGTGTTCTTTATGCACCAATTAGTTTTTGAGTTATCGCTTCTCAGGAAAAAGAGTAAGCTATAGCAGATGGAAGACCTCCGCCACCATTAAGTGTTAGTGATGATGTTCGTCCTCTAAAAATGAATGACATGCTACATGCCCATAAACAAGTTTGAGTTCAAAATATTTTATGTTTTTTAAGTCGAATAAATTAGGTTTGAAGATGCACTAGGCCTCTTATTTTATGTTCACTTTACCTTATTGTAGGTATCAAAGCTACTTCAATGGAATGATCTCTATGGTGAAGGAGGTTCAAGGATAAGGAAGGCACATAATTATTATATCTAAGAAATGTACTCACAGATTGGCTTGGACTCTTATTTCTTGCTTATGGAATTGGTCCTTTGGTAGTCTAGAATTTGCCCTTTGGCAGTCTTTTCGAATGGAATTGTACTTACTGAAGTTACAATCTGCATACCATGCTTTATGTGTCTTGCTTATCGGTTTTCTATAATCTGAGTTGATTCTTGGACATTTTGTAATTTGGTTTAAATATTTTTTTGACCATGATCCCTTCGAATTCCATGATGCATTGGTTCATCTTACAAGTGAAAGCTATGCGGTACAAGATTTTTATGTTATGTGAAACCTACGGATTTGCTAAGAATCTGTTCGCATGGTTGTTTTCTATCCCTGTCCTGGTATGGCCAAGTTTTCATTGTTTTATTTAGTCTAAAATATTTTAAACATTAAACTCTAGTGCTACATTAATATATGAAATATGACAATGCTCACTTTTATTAACACAATTTTTTATGAATATAAACTAATAAACCATTTTTTTTACTTAGACCTTATTAATTATCCCGCTTAGTCAAAGTGTTATAGGTCAAACCTGCACCTCTCCGTCCGTGATCACCCTGAGCTGTTGATCACACAAAAGGACAACTTGGATGGAGGAGCATATTGACCTTAGATGAGACCTTGACCTACTCCACCTCCTTGCAAGCTGGAAAAACCCCAAAAAATGTCATTTTGAGACATGAGCGCTACTTTACCTTAACATACTAGCGCCTGTACCCTACTCCAGTGTACAATAGTAGCGCTCAACCCTCATGGGCGCTACTCCTCTTCAATAGAGTAGCGTACAACATTTAAAAAATGATGAGCGCTAGTTATAAAACACTATAGTAGCACCCTGGGCGCTACTCCACTGTGAAATAGTAGCGTACACCTCAAAAGATTATTAAAAATAATTAATTTCACGAAGAGGATTAGTTGCAATTGGTTTCCCAACTTCCTCCATAACCATCTCTCAACCTGAACTGCTTCCCTTGTTCTATAAATACAAGGAGGAATGAAGAGAGGGGTTAGACATGAGAACTATAGAGATACTTTTAAAGAGAAGCTTGCATTGGAGGAGGTTATGCTGGAATATTTCCTAGCCAGAGAAGAGCAGGAGCCCAGGATCAGGTTGCAGGAGCATGCTGCAAAGTTGGGTATACTTTTTATCATCAATTTGCATTTGACAATAAAAGGTTGAAGCATTTTTCTTGTCCCAAACCAAGTGTTCATTGAGTTATGTACTTGTTTGGATATGTTTTGGTTAGTATTTGATGTTTAAATTGCTTTGTCCATTTCATCATTATATATTATCCAAGATACGTTGAGAAAGGTACTTGTATTGCAGGTTTATCAAACGGGAGGTTGACTTGAGTATCGAGCGCAAGATTGAATAAGAGCTAGGATCGAACTTTGTTCAAAAGGTATGTTCTCAAGACCTATAACCTATTTCCATTCATAAACATCTCTGTAACACAGTTAGTATGTTTACCGGTCATCTCCTTTCAGTTGATAGTATCTGTTTCCTTACTATAGGGTAGTTTTTCCCGCCAACACAAAGGAGTATTCTAAATATGTTAAGATTTTGGATTTCATGAGGTTATTTTTATTTTAAACATTTTCATATATATTTTTTTAAATGTATATATAAATTGTTGACATTATTAAATTGATTAAAATACTTTCCAAATTATTACTAAATTGATAGTCATTTAAATTTTTTTTATATGTTTTTCTTTTTCAATTTCTAAATTGAATAAAGAATGGGCAAAATCTACAAATTATTACTAATTTGATAGGACCATTTAATTTTTTTTAAATGTTTTTCTTTTTCAATCTCTAAATTGAGCAAAGAAATGATAAATTCTACAAAAGCATTATTGCATTATGCCTAGATATTTAATTATGATCATTTCTTTAAAATTTTAGGAATATTTTTATAAGACTTGTAAAAAAAAATCATATTTATGTTAAAAGAATGATGTTTTGATTGTTACGAGATTAACTAATTCTTCATCAATAACTTTTTATCTATTTTAGAGTATTATTGCCTCAACCTTTTAAAATTATAGGATTCTTATTGAATTGAATACCTAAAGAGAATATAATTACTTTTCATGCTCCTACCTCTAATAGAAGGAAATTTTCATAGGATTATAGGATTCTAGTGAGATTTAATCTGATTTCTAGTAGATTAGCTTGACACTTGATCAATTACTTGATGCTCCTTAATCTTCAAATTTTGTTGTGTTGGAGTAGAAGGAATCAACGATGTTGCATCAAGATACTATTCCTACTTCACATCTAGCTTGGGCAGGCCACTTCTCCACAATAGCAGAATTGATATAATTTGCAGCCAAGTCAATCGTATTATGCCCATAGAGTCCTCATAATCATCTCAAAGTCAATCGTATTATGCCCATAGAGTTCTCATAATCATCTCAGCCAGGGCTTGCATGATTTGAAGTTGCAACAATTTGCTATAATTGTGATGGAAGAGAGATTTATATGATGTTGTTGCAGGTGGCATAGAGATATATCCTTAAATATTATATGATATAGATATGGAACATTAATAATTATATATGATTAAATATATTTTTAAATTCTTAATTTTTATAAAATTAAAAAATATTTTGAATTTTTTTTAGATATAGAACATTAATAATTACAATTTCAGAGGATGCAAGGCATCAATTGTTATTTCTGGTGACCACAACTATTGAATACCTATTTTATTTTTTTAACATAAAAATCAAAATAACAATATTTATTATTTATTTTTAAGATAAAATTTGAAAAGATATATTAGTAAAACCATCCTATTTTATACTTGTCTTTTAAATGAATATAAATTTTGTTAACTCAATAATATTGTTTTTTGTATTTTTATAATAGATAGATTTTAGTTCTTATTTAATATTAATTTTTTTTCTTATACATTAAGGTAGGGACTAAGCTGCACGCAGCTCTTGTCTTATCAATATTATCTCGATTGAAATCACATTTTTTAGTTTGGGAGTATGATTTGAAATTGCTTTTGATTCGTCAAAAGTTCGAGTAAAAAAGGTTTTTTTTTTCAAAATTGAAAAAATAATAATTTGTTATTCAAAAGGTAGAATCCAAGTCACATAATATTCTATTTCTCATCATCTGATTTAATTCAAAAAGGAGTTAAGATCATTATAAAACAAACTTCTCTGACAAGTCTTTCAGCCTTCACAAAACAACCAACAAGTCTACTAATATAACTAAGACGAGACTATTATAGCCAACCTCCAAAAACAGAGAACATCCCAGAAAACAAAGAGATCTAAAAGATATGAAACTCCCTCGAGTCCACCATCCGATCTTCAAAAAAATTATGATAATGCAAAATTCCATCCATAGCCCCAATGGCTTTCTTAGACAGAGAATCCACCTTACCATTAAGCTCCGTGAAAATATGATTGAAGGAAATGTAAGAGAAATAAAGTTTCAGTCCTTCAATTTTGGCCGCCCAATGCTCTAGGTTGATGAATGCCTTTCCTTGAGGTAACACATAAAAGACCCCAAAGTGCTATGAGTTCTGCTATGGTATTGGAGCCAATACCAGATCCCATCCAAAGATGATAAGGATGATCCCTTTTAATCTTCAACACCATACCATCTCCACAAATACCATGATTTGATGCACCATAAAAAAAAACCAGAAGCTAAACCATCATCCTCAACAGGCTTGATTAAAATACGACTCTTGGGAATAGGCTTCTCTTTAAAATAGTCAAAGAAAGAGCTAATAGCCCACAAGCCCACATGGAACACAAAAGGCTTGGGGTCTTCAAAAATATGTCAGTTTCTAGCATTCCACACTTCCCAGATCGCTAAAAAAGGCAGTTCCTTGTATTTGGGACAGGCCTGTAACCAGAGAAAAACACAATCTTGAAAATCAAGGTGATCCCAGGCTTCCTGAATCCACAAAGACCTGACCACACCGATTTAAAAAAGGAACATCGAGAGAAGATATGAGAAACATATTCTTTACCCAATTTGCATAACTGACAGATCCCAAGGCCTATAAAACCCCATTTCATTAAATTGTCCCATGTGAGAATTTTATTCTCCAAGCATAGCTACATAAAACATCAATTTTTTTGTGGAAGACGCCATTTCCAAAGCTTCTTGGCCCACCATTTGGGATTGCTTGAGATCTGCCTACCAATTAATGCATCATAAGCCAGCTTAGCAGAAAGGATGCCATTTGCATTCTTCCAATCCCAGACTAGTTCATCTTTCTAATCTGATAAAGTAACCCCAACATGATTTAGAGCCCTGACATAATCATCCCATTCCCCAGCAACCTTTGGTGATAATCCTAACTCAAAAGCAGAAAGCCAATATGATGAAGAAACATCAGGATCACAGTTGCGTTTCACTTGACCAAGTACCTGAATGTTGAATGAATGCAGTTGGTGTAACAAAGGAACTGACAACTTGTAATTACTTGTGAATCCAATTAGAGGATCTATACCAACATAAACCTATAATCGTCTATTGACCTTCCAACTGAGTCACTCTCTTATAATAGAGAGAGATCGGAGTAAACTTTTCCACATCACAGAAGCATTGGCGAGCACTTTGATCTGCCTCTGAATCCAATGAGAGACAGAGAAAGATTTTAAATATTTGAATTTGAGAACTTGACTCCATAAACTATCTCTAAATATGCCTCTCCACAATATTTTGGTACATAACGCTTGGCCAAAATACACAAGACTCTTTAAACCACCACCCCGCATTGATTTTGGTAAAGAAAGGCTTTCCCAAGATGTTAGGTGGAATTTCGATTTCTCTAAATTTCCAGCCCATAAGAAATAAAAGATCATTCTTCTAATTGTATTAATAGTAGAATATGGCACCAAACCAAGAGGAAGCCAGTAAACTAGTATACTCTCCAAAATATATTTGGCAAGTACAAGTCTTCCACCAATGGAAAGCCACCTAAAAGTCCAACTCCTAATCCTTTTCTCCACCTTTTGAATCATCCAATACCAATCCCGAATTTTGTAACAGTTTGTCTTTAAATAAAATCCAAGATATTTTAAGCCGAGATCAATCTTTTCCATATGGAAAGGGAACATTAAAGAAATTTCCTCACAAATCCTGTCATCAAAACAATTTACAAGGAAAGAATATTTTTGGGTACTTATGGCCATACCAAAAGAAGTACAAAAAGTATCCAGTATTGTTTTATAGACCTCCCATTCTGCCTTTGATCCACATCCAAAGATAAGCACATCGTCCACAAATAAAAGGTGAGAAATAAAGAGTGAATTGGAAATTCTTATACCTTTGGTGTTCTCACCATATTTAGCATTAATGATAAGTTTGTTAAGCCCTTCTATAGCCATAAGGAAAAGTAAAGGAGATGAGGGACAACTTTGACAAAGGCCTCTACTGCAAGAGAGATAGGATGAAGGGGAACCATTAATCAAAACAACAAACGAAGCAGAAGTGACGCAACCCATTATCCAATTTATCACTTCAACTGGAAGCCCAATTTGAATAAGGATGAATCTTAGGTAAGTCCAATTGACACGATCATATGCTTTTATGAGATCCATCTTGAGAATAAAAGTCTGGATATTTCTGATTTTGATGGAGTGTAAACACCCTTGAGCCATGCCCACTGCATCCAGGATCTATTGAAAAGAAACCCAAACTATTCCTTCGATATTATTAGGTTTTGTTTACACAAAATTATGCAATTGCATGTCACATATTGAGATTGTATCAATAGAAACTAGGATAGCCCTAAGCACTATAAATTTTTCCATGCTTGGAGAAAAAAATGCACTTTCAACAAACTCATTTTCTTTTTTAGGATCAACTAAAATTATTGCTTTTTATTTTGCATATCACCTTTAGTTAATATATACATAAGACTAGAACTTGATGTAATCTTGATTAATTGAAGAAAAAGAGATTAGTGAGCATTATTGGATGCAATGAGTATTAAGTGGACTATTTGAGTTCACTGAAAATTGGTTATTATGCAAATGCTCACAAGATATCAATCGTGCATTAATGACTTATTCTATGAAATGAATCTAAAATATAATATGTGATATATTAAAATATAAAAGAGCCCAAATGCATAATTAAAGTGCCAAGGGAAAAATCATTATCATACTATTACAACTCTTTATAAACCTAATCAATTCAGTAGTATCATATCAATCCATTGGTATGATATCGTAAGGTAAAATAAAATCTCTAAAAAGATTCTTCATACCTCATAATTTCCTTGAATCTCATTGTCCTCGAAAATATAAAGTAAAGGCCTTATCAAATCTAATCTAGCAAAACTCAAATTTATGGTCATTGATGTCATCACTTGAAAGTCAAGTAGAAATTTTCTATAACCTAATTGCCCCCACAATGTTTATTAAGAATGAACTTAATAACAGTATACCTCATAATTTTCTATTGCATCATGTCTACTTGAGAATATCAGTGTTGCATCATGTTTACTTAAAAATATCAACAATCAAATACATAGATATAATGTAGGATAAGGCATCTTTTGTATAATTAATGGCAATATATTATTACTAGACAATAAAGTAGAGATGTTTGTAAATAATGTATACATCAAAGAGAATCTAATAAATGTGAAAATGATAAAGTTATAAATTATAACTCTTTTTTTTTTTTTTTTTTGTCAAAAACCAATTTTAAATAATATGGATTTTTTCATTTTTTACTTTATCCAATCCATATATTCCTGAATTGTGATCATTATATTTACGATGAATCTTTTTTTAACATAATTGGTTTATTTTAGTTTTATAATTATAGAAACACTTTTACCATTTTGAATGAAACTTTATAATAAACATTAAGATTTATTTTATTTTTTTCTATGGAAATGGTGCATGGGAAACTCACCAATATTTCCCCGCATTTTGTGGATGGTAAGAATGGTAAACCGTCGGCCAGAAATAACGGCTGGCCTAACCCCTAAGGACTCAAGGCTCGAACTCATGACCTCCTCCCGTACCGAGAGATTGTTCGCACGTCTTACCAATTGAGCTAACCCTTAGGACTTATAAACATTAAGATTATACAAACTCTTAATATGGGTTAGATTTTTTTGTTATTTTTTCCTACAACCATTCAATTTTCAACTACCACCGTCCAATTTTAAACTCTAGATGGTCTAAAAATATGGAACATTTGGAATACCAATCCCATTACTAAGACTTGACAAAAAAAATATAAAATATTAAAAGAATTATTGTGATTAATTAATTATTTCAAAAAATACTCATAATACTTAAAAATCAGTTAACATCAAATTAATTTTTTAAATAAAATTAAATTATTTTCATCTTACCTTAACTTTTATATATATATATATAAGTATATATTCATCTTAAATTTTAATTATTTAAAATAATATATATTTAAATTTCTAATCTTCTAATTTTTATTTCAATTATTTTCCATATTATAATGATTTTTAAAGTTTGTTTATCTCATCTATTTTCTAAAAATATTTTATTTTATAAATCATAAATATATTTTACTTTTTAAATTTAATATTTAAATATGAATAATTAATTTTATAAATCCTAGCCTTTTTTTATTTATTTCTAAAAATATCTTCCAACCAAATAACTTAATTTCCAATCCACTAATTTAATAAATATAAATATTTTTATTTAAAATTATCAAAAACATTTTTAAAATATTTTATATTAAATACAAGGCATTAGCTTTCATTGATATATAGATATTTTATACATAAAATATTAATTACATTCCATAAGATGTTTTTCAATTGATCCATCATAACTTAATCTCAAATTTTGTTGGTCTCATTTTGTATTTTAACTTATTTATGGCTTTATCACATTATTCGTTTCTCATCTTTCCTTTATCACATTATTCATTTCCAATCTTGTTAATCTCATTGTATATCTTAACTTTAAAAATACTAACATTATGATTTCGAAAGGAATTTCTAAATATGATTCATTAATATCTCTCTAAATAATGTATAGAATTCATAAAATAAAAACTCATCTTTTATTTTACATTGTTTATCTTTCCACGCAACTCTTTTAATTGACTTATTATAAAGTTATTTTTTAACTTAATTTTGCATTTTAATTTGTTTATATCTTTTAAAATTGCTTATATTGTGAATAAGGATAATTTTAGGGGCGAAGTTTAGTTTATGGGTTATTTTTCCATGTTTTTTTTCAAAAAAGATTTGTCCGTTTACATTTTTTGAAGCCCCATTTCGCCTAATTTTGATGGGGTAAATTTTTTTCACTCTAAAAATCGCCATAATATTATATAAACTATATAAAATCCTTAGCAATTAAAATAATTTTAAAAAATATCGCCAAATATTTTATAGTTGACATTTTGAGAATTGATAAGATTCGCCAAGGTTTATACACTTTTAAATAAGTATGGGTCCTTAAAATTATCCCTGATTGTGAACATGAAATTGATGTTCTTGAAAGTATATTTGACAATCGATATATGGAAATGATACAAACAAAAACTAAATTAAATTTTGTATAGAAATGATACAAACAAAAATTAAACTAAATTTTTGTTTTACATTGTACATCGTTTTTCAAAAAATCTTTCCAACCTTTTTGTCTTAGAAATTTTAAGAATTCTCAAAGATTTATGCTGTAACATGGGTATGTAATACCGATAAGACAAAAGTTATGATTATAAAATCTAAGAAAGACACCTATGCAAATTTTATTTATGATAACAGTAAACTGGAGGAAGTGACTTCTTACAAATATTGGAATTGATATTCATCACAAGCTCAATTGGAATCATAGCATTGAGAAAAGGATTAATGAAGGATGGAAAGCTTATTTTGGTCTTGAAAATAATTGTAAATCAACCAACCTGGTCATTTGGGATAAAAAAAAGTTCATCTTTGAAACTCTTGTCATCCTTGTTATCTTATACGGATGTGAAGTATGGGGGCGCAACATTTCTAGAGAATCTTGGAGAAAGATTGAGCAAATCCAGAAGCGGTTTATAACTTATAACCTCAAAATTAAAAGCAATACGCCTTATCCTATTCTCCTCATAGAAGTGGGTCTTTCCCCCATTGAGAGCATGGCTATGACTAGGTACTTGATGTACAAGCACAAGATCAATAACATGGGAAACGAGAGACTTCCTAAAATTGCTTTAAATTCAAGAAAAAAAACCAACTACGCCTCAAGCAAAGTTGGTGTAAAGATACGATGGCTTGATTAGACCATTGGGGCATTGATAAAAATGACACTTTACAGAATATTGATAATGTCAAAAATATTATTCCTTTAAGTTTAAAGAGAAATTATGGTGCGAGGAAAATTTAGCGGTTAAGAGTAAACTAAGATACTATAAGGAGTTCATCAAACCTAATTTGGAATATCAGAAATATCTCTCGATAGTAACTAGTTCAAAGAAGAAAATTAATATAGCCGTGATTAGAACGAACTCCCATGAGATTCATAGCGAAAGAGGGCGTTGGTCTATTCCCAAAACTCTCTGGGAGGAAAGGGTTTGCCATCTTTGTGAGTCTATGAGCATTGAGGATGAAAATCGCTTTCTCTTAGAGTGCCCTCCTTACACCCATATTAGATATGAGTTTCATAGTATTTGCTAAAATACAAACCTTGCTAACCTCCTAACTTGCCAAAACTATAGTGAGCTTGGAAAGCTTCTTACCAAGCTTTTTGAACATAAGAACAAAAGTTTAAAGCAAACCAAGTAATAACCTTCTTAAGGTCTGATAGACCAAAGTTGGTCTCAGTAAACGTTAATCATCATCATCAACAACAACAAATATTTTTCACGCTTCGACTTTCCAATATTTTCTTTATAATCGAAATATAACCTTGAAAACATTGATATATTGACATCCTAAATTAAACTAAACTTTTTTTTACATGATTTATAACTTACTATTAAGATAGGTTTACATTACACATAACTTTCCAAAAGACTTTTCCTACCCACTTACCTTGGAAATATCAACTCATTTTAAGCCTCATCTTCCATCTTAACTTATCTATGACTTTTTCACACCACTTTTTTTCAATATTTTCTTTATAATAGAAAGCATAACTTTATGCCCTTGGAAACATAATGCATTGACGTCTAGTCAATACATATAGATTGATCTCACATTAAAAAAAAAACTTTATTTTAACATCTTTCATAACTTTGTATAATACTTTTTCAATAAATCCACATTTTACATAACTTTCCAATAGACTTTTTTACCCACCGACTAATTTAGGCATTATTTGCTATTTTATATATGACTTTTTCACAACATTTATTTCCAATATTTTATTTATAATCAAGAATATGACTTTATGACTTTTAAATCATACTGTGTTGACATGAAATCGCAATTCTTTCAAGTATTCCAGTTTTTTGGCTATCTCTTTTAGAGATTTCGGTATATATTCTAAATGTGCTCAGGAAGCTTATGTTCATATTTCTTTGGTCTGGTAAAATCGATGGTTCTAAACTGGTGACGGTTAAATGGGAGGTTCTTGCTCGGTCGGAGAAGTTCAGAGGATGGGGCATCAAAGACATCAATATTTTTAGCAAAGCTCTTAGATTGAAGAGTCTATAGCGAGGTTTATTCAGTAATACTCTTTGGTCGAAGGTTCTCCATCTCAAATATATTAAAACAGATTTTATTAGCTGGTTGAGGAAACCCAAGATGGTCTCTGGTATGTTGTCTCCAGTTTGGAGAGGTTTTCTTAAAGTCTATGATTGGATTGCCAAGGATATTTGCTGGCAGGTAGGTAATGGCTGCAGTATTCTTATCGGTGTGGATCCTGTTCTTGGGTTGGAGAAAAATTTTAGACTTTCAGATAATCTGATCACTCTGTTGAATACTATGGGGTATAAAACTTTAAATGAAGTTCAAATACACGATCAATTTCACCGATCAGATAATGGTTGGTTAAGTGCTTTAGAGTTGGAGCTCCCAGGACAGCACACACAGGAATGGGATCATTATATTACGGCTTTGAGAACAGTCGGTATTGCTCTTTCGGTGAACCCCGATAAATTATTATGGGCAGGCAATCCAAAAGAAGGGTTTGTTTCTGCGAAATCTGCTTATGACAGGATTATTCAAGATCTTTGTATTTATCCAAGACAGTGGTGGTATTCAAAAATCTGGAAATGGTCTATTCCTCTTAAGGTGAAATGTTTCTTATGGCATGTTCTCAATGGCAGTCTTAAGACATGGGATAATCTCCTCAAGCGTGGCTGGAATGGACCAAGTTGGTGTTGTTTATGCAAGTTAAGTTCTGAATCTGTCGGCCATCTATTTGTGAAGTGCTCCTTTTTGCAAGAAATTTGGTCTCTGTGCTGTAAAGAACTAAACTTGGATTTAGTCTGGGAAGATTTGGACTTTGGCTCAGGTTTGCTCAATTGGGTTAGGGATTTCAAAAAACCGCTTTTCCTTCCTATTTTTATCTCCTGGGTTATCTGGTTTGCAAGGAATGAAGCGATTTTTCAGAACAAGGTGCTTGATGTGGTTCATTGTGTAAAGTATGTTATTAATATGTTACAGGCTTACCCTGAGGAGGAACATTGTAAGAAATGTGTGAGTGATAGCTCTTTCTCCTTTGTGATATCTCAACCGATATTATTCTTTGATGGTGCTGCTCAAGACGGTATGTGTGCAACTGATGGTGTCATTTATATCAATGAAGATCGTTACTTTTCTCTTCGTCTTAATGGTGGCAGAGGTACCAATGTGAAAGCAAAATTATTGGCTCTTTGGGTTGTTCTTAAAGTGGCAAATACCTTTGGACTGGTTAATCTCAAATTCTTTGGGGATTCCCGAGTGACAATCAAATGGGCCTCAAATGAATACAATCTGAATATTATTGCTCTCAGAAATTGGTGTGTTCGAATTCGTCATGAGATTGCAAAGCAGGATCAGATTTCATTCGAGCATATTTTCAGAACTCACAATTCTCATGCTAATCAACTTTCAAAAGATGCTTTTGCTGGACCTGAAGGAATTTTGTTTTGGGAAGAGTGGATGGATTCCTGTCTGCTAGACAGGGGTAACTTATTTTTCTTTTAGGTTGAATCCCCTACTTGGGCTGATGTATATCATTTTGTGAAATCTTTTTGATGGGCTATTTTAATTTTGTATAGCAGTTAAACTGTTGCTCTTTTTTAGAACAAGATCTTGATATGATATCTTGTATCTTCGGTTTTCTCGAACTATCTTTGTACTATTTGATTCAATCTGAATAGCAATAGTACGATTTTTTTCTGATGAAAAAAAAAAAAAAAAAAAAAAAAAAAGCCAAAGTCATACAAAGATTTTTCCAACCCACCTATCAAGGAAATATCAAATCATTTTAAGCTTTATTAATGTTTTACTCTTTTCACAATATTTCTTTCCTGTATTTTCTTTATTACCAAAAACATTGACTTTATGACCTTGAAAATGGATTGAATTTCAAAATATATATAATTGGCATTATTCATGATTCAGATTTTTTCCATATACAACATTGTACATAACTTTTCAAAAGATTTTTTCAACTGGCATTATTCGTGATTCATATTTTTTCCATATACAACATTATACATAACTTTTCAAAAGATTTTTTCAACCCACCTATCATGGAAATATCAAATCATTTTAAACTTATTTTTCACCTAAAATTATGTTTTACTCTTTTCACACCATTTATTTCCCATATTTTCTTTATGACCAAAAACATTGACTTTATGACCTTGAAAATGGATTGGATTGAATTTCAAAATATATATAATTGACAACCAAAAACTAAATTCTCATTTTTTTACATAATTCAAAACTTTGTTCAAAATACTTTTCAACGTACCCACTAAACAAACATCAAATTTTCTATAACTTTTCTACATCACTTGTATTATTATTATTATTAAAAAAGCTAAATTTATAATTAAGAAATATAATACATTAACATCCCAAAAATTCCTTCTTTAGCAAGTGTAGGCGCTCAAAGTTTCAATATCCCATTATAAAAACAACAAAATCCACTAATACCACTACAAAACCCACTAAGAAGTAGTAGCTAGGGAGGAAGGTGCGGTAGGCATTCACCCGCTTATCGCGATTGACACACGAGCAACCAAGAAATTCCAAAACACAAAAAGAAAATAAATATTCCAATCCAAGGATTCCATTCAACTTACTTTCCATTGCTCCCATTGAAACCTTTAATATTTTTTAACAAGAGAAATAGCTGCAATGCAACAAGTTCCTGCTCTTGTGATAATAAATTAGATGTAAAAGTTCATGTTTATCCAACATTCAAACAGTTGTAACAATTGCATAACGTAATTCAATAAAGAAAAAGAAGAGACTACCATGTAATTAAATGTAGTGCACGTTTTTTATTATTGAGAACTAGGATTAGAATTTAACCAAAAAAATGCACATGTATCTATATTTTAAACTTTATTTCAAAACAACCAAAGAAAACCAAGAAATTTTTGGAAACCATCAAAATGAGAAATGATTTTTTTTCCAAATTCCTACATTGATGAAAACAACAGTATTCTTACAAGTGAAATAGATGGAATGAGTATATCTATAATTAAATTAAGTTTATTCATATTTCTATATTTGATGTTTGAGAGATGTAAAAATGTTAGATTTATTTATATTTACATTGATAGGTGTTTATATCTTAGAATTTAGGGTGGAGCAGCACATATGTTTTTCCTAGCTCGCATGACGATGAGACTAGTGTATTGTAACAATTTAATTTAATTTTAAAACTCTACTAAAATAAAAAGACCCATTGTGATCTATTACCCCCTTAAACCAAAACTCTAATAACTTTATATACAACTTTTAGATGAAGTAGGAATAATAATATATACAACTTTTAGATGAAGTAGGAATAATAACATATACAACTTTAAGAATATATTTATAAAGAATAGATATTTATTTATAGATATTTAAAATCAATGATATTATAAGTTTATGTACTTCACTTACATTGGCATAGCACATATAAGATATTTGTACAAGTATCATGTGATTAAAACCAATTAGCAGAGAACATGTGGTTAATGAAAGAAAATGAAAAGACCAGATTGAATATGGCCTTCATTTATTCCATTTAAAAATTGGAAGGCTCAACTAGAATGATAAAAAACGGGAGGCTTTATAAATAGACGTGGGTAAAACTTGCTTTCAATTCGCTATGTGATAAGTTTGGAAACTCACTGTTTGAAACGCTACTAAGGCTATGGATTGTCTCAGTGAAGTATTTAAATGGAATGTACCTAGTGGCAAAGAGATACTAAAGACCATATTATGGTGCGATGCTTAGGAGTTTCCACATGAATAGCATTATAGAAATAATATAATAAATGTACAAGCGTCCAATGCATATTGCAACCATCTGTTGGTTTTTATTTATTACTAGCACCTTATACACATTCTCAATAAATGTGCAACGTAAAAGTGGCAATGTTGTGGCTAGCAGCTCTGCATGCTACCTTTGAAAATTCTATTGGTCGTTAGCAGCTCTGCAGTTCAATTCCCACATTCCTTCACGGACCTTGCATTCCTCCGGAAGCATACATGGCCACAACAATGAAAGAGATCTTATATATATTGGTTTCACAACAGAATCTCTTAGAATATGCCATGTAACAGCTTCAAGATATTCAGAATATCAAGCAAGACAAGAAGGGGATTGCTCAAGAGATTGCATCCAAGGATTTTGCCATGCCCGTCTTTGCAAGGAAAGTATGTGATGCACAATAGTTGTTGGAGAAAAACCTAGAAGATTACAAGTGTTATAGGATAGGTAAGCACTTGAGATATTTGAATCCAAGTGGACAGTTGATGCGGTATGGCTCAATCATTTAGAATTCAGTGATATTTCAACCTACGCACATAGAATAACCCATTACATAAATCCATGTCATTATTCAATAATAATGATAATTAACTACAATAAACTCTTAAATTAAATACATAATGTAATATATGCTCCATCTCCAAAAAATTTAATAGACATGGATCCTCGCATGGGCCACGTGCCTTTTCCCAATGAGCCCACTCTATCAAGTAACACTAGCATACCCTGATCCGGATCTTGGGAGCTGAGAACCGGAAGGTTTGAATGCCAAGAGAGGAGGAGATTAAGCATGCAAAACTGTCATAAAATTCACATGAAAAACACTAATCTTGCATGAGAATAAGCATGAACAAAAACACATGAAGTGAATGGGAGGTGCGGCTCAAAGAGGAGCCCCACCTCTAAAACTAATTACCAATAACTCACTCAGATCTAAATAATCTCACAATGAACAATAGAAAATAGGAGAGAAACCAAATGAGTAACTTGTTATTATGAGAAGGCTTGCTAGGCCTTTATATAGCATTATTACCATGTGTCTTGAGACCATACCATGGGCCAAAACTATGTGCTACCAAATACCATGGATGAGAGAGGGTGGCCTCTCAATTTAATACTTTTATGGCTTATACATCCGAATTTAGACCATATGCCCCCTAAAATTCAGATCATTCCTCCCCCCTTAGAAAATGATGGTCCCCATCATTTCATGCTAAAAAGAGACCCATGATTACCATGTGCTAGTTACCAATGAAGAGAAGGGTTTTGTGTGGTTGACCCATAACCGTGGGTTTTGCGATGTTGACCCATAACCATGGGTTTTTCAAGGGTGACCCATAACCATGATGGCAATGACAAGCTTGATTCCAATGAAGAGAAGAGTTTTGTGTGGTTGACTCAAAACCATGGGTTTTGTGTGGTTGACCCATAACCGTGGGTTTTATGTGGTTGACCCATAACCATGGTGGCAATGACAAGCTTGTTTCCACTGAAGAGAAGGGTTTTGTGTGGTTAACCCATAACCGTGGGTTTTGTGTGGTTGACCCACAACCATGATTACAATACATAACTATGGGTTTTGTGTGGTTAACCCATAACCATGGGTTTTGTGTGGTTGACCCATAACCGTGATTACATTAAGATTTTTAAAAAATTGAAAATTCATGATCTTTGGTGCAGTTGATGTCTTGCTGCAAATCCATTCATAGCTTCTGATGCATGTACTGAAATTGAATTCTATTGAAGACTCATTTGAGATCTCGAAGAGACCTTTCCATCCATATAACATACTTGCTCTAGGGTGGCCCAGAGATTGAGAAAATGTTTGTTGAAGTTTAAGAGATGCGTGCACACTATTTTGCAGAGATATGTTGCTTCAGTCGATAATATCTCTCAAACCAGAAATCCAAATGGAAAACCACAAAATACCCATTTTAGCTGACGGAAAGAGCTTTCCAATGAACTATGGTAGAGCCTCAAAGACATTTTGTGGTGTCTGTAGCACATGTTTAAAGTTGCTGTACGTCTGGCCGCATTGTGTACAAATATGTACTACTTCAAATAAACATATCTCACAAACCGGAAAATGAAATGAAATTCCTTGAAATACCCATTTTAGATGACAGAAAGAGCTTTCCAATGAGCTATGGAAGAGCCTTTGATACATTCTATGGAGTCTGTAGCACTTGTTTAAAGTTGTTGTACGTCCGGCCGCATTATGCACAAACACTTGCTACTTCAAACAAGCATATCTCACAAACCGGGAAACGAAAGGAAATTCCGTGAAATACCCATTTGAGCTGACGGAAATATCTTTCTGATGAACTATGGTAGAGCCTCTAAAACGTCATGTGAAGCCCATGGCACTTGTTCAAAGTTTGTTGAATGTGAGAGTGTTGAGTATAGAGATGCCAAGGGTTTGTAGAGAAGCATGGGTTGTTGTAGAGGTTGTGGAACCTCCGTTGAACCCGCATAATACTTCAAAATCTTGTCCCGAAGGGGAGCGTACCCGCTCTGATACCACTGATCCGGATCTTGGGAGCTGAGAACCGGAAGGTTTGAATGCCGAGAGAGGAGGAGATCAAGCATGCAAATCTGTCATAAAATTCACATGAAAAACACTAATCTTGCATGAGAATAAGCATGAACAAAAACACATGAAGTGAATGGGAGGTGAGGCTCAAAGAGGAGCCCCACCTCTAAAACTAATTACCAATAACTCACTCAGATCTAAATAATCTCACAATGAACAATAGAAAATAGGAGAGAAACCAAATGAGTAACTTGTTATTATGAGAAGGCTTGCTAGGCCTTTATATAGCATTATTACCATGTGTCTTGAGACCATACCATGGGCCAAAACTATGTGCTACCAAATACCATGGATGAGAGAGGGTGGCCTCTCAATTTAATACTTTTATGGCTTATACATCCGAATTTAGACCATATGCCCCCTAAAATTCGGATCATACCCCCAAAGCGGGGGAAATGAAATGTCAAGAATAACTTCAATATGTTGTAAAATGAGAGAAAGTTGTGTGTATGTAGACAATATAATTTTATGTGTTTGAAAGCAAGTCTAGCTAATTTATGGTGGTGATAGTAGTCGATGAAATTGAAAGGCAAACTCTGTTGCATGTACTAATAAGCAATAATCCATAACACATGTAATCGATGGAAAATAAAATGAATTGTACATTAATATGTAAGATAAAAAAGTATACATATGTGAGTAAAACAATAAAGGGCTAGGTAGTGATCAAGTTTGGCTCTAAATATATTGGAAATAAACATTGGTATTTTCATTTGGTAGGGGGAGTGCAAGGATTGGGGATTGCAATTTTAAGTGTGAAAGAGACAGATAATGAAGGCGTGCCTCTTCCTTTTTTCGAAGTGAGACATGTGAACTAAACTTTTGTTTTACATTATTCATAATTTTGGATGGAACTTTTTCCATATACAACATTGTACATAACTTTCCATAATTTTCCAAAATATTTTTTCAACCCACCTACCATGGAAATATCAAATCATTTTAAGCTTTGTTTTTCACCTTGAATTATGTTTTACTCTTTTCACATCATTTCTTTCTCGTATTTTCTTTATGACTAAGAAATTTGACTTTATAACTTTGAAAATGGGATTGGATTGATTTCAAAATAAATATAATTGACAACCAAAAACTAAATTCTCATTTTTTACATAATTCATAACTAAACTTGTGTTTTACATTATCATAATTTTGTATGGGAGTTTTTCCATATACAACATTGTACATAACTTTCCAAAAGATTTTTTCAACCCACCTACCATGGAAATATCAAATCATTTTAAGCTTTATTTTTCACCTTGAATTATGTTTTACTCTTTTCACACCATTTCTTTCCCGTATTTTCTTTATGACAAAGAACATTGACTTTATGACCTTGAAAATGGATTGGATTGAATTTCAAAATATATATAATTGACAACCAAAAACTAAATTCTCATTTTTTACATAATTCACAACTTTGTTCAAAATATTTTTCAACATACCCACTATACAAACATCAAATTATTTTAATTTTATTTTATATTTTAATTTTTCTATAACTTTTCTACATCACTTTTTCTATTATTATTATTAAAAAAACTAATTTTATAATTAAGAAATATAATACATTAACATCCCAAAAATTCCTTCTTTAACAAAGGTACGTGCTCAAAGTTTCAATATCCCATTATAAAAACAACAAAATCCACTAATACCACTCCAAACCCCACTAAGAAGTAGTAGCTAGGGAGCAAGGTGCAGTAGGCATTCATCCTCTTGTCGTGATTGACACACAAGCAACCAAGAAATTCCAGAAAACAAAAAGAAAATAAATATTCCATTCAAGTTACTTTATGTTGCTCCCACTGAAATCCTTAATATTTTTTAACAAGAGAAATAGCTGCAATGCAGCAAGTTCCTGTTCTTGTGATAATAAATTAGATGTGAAAGTTTATGTTTATCCAACATTCAAATAGTTGTAACAATTGCTTTACTTAATTCAATAAAGAAAAAGAAGAGACTACCATGTAATTAAATGTAGTGCACATTTTTTATTATTGAGAACTAGGATTAGAATTTAACCCAAAAAAATGCACATGTATCTATATTTTAAACTTTATGTCAAAACAACCAAAGAAAATTATGAAATTTGTGGAAACCGTCATGAATTTTTTTTGAATTTTTTTCCAAATTCCTACGCTGATGAAAACAACAGTATTCTTACAAGCGAAATAAAGGAATGAGTATATCTATAATTAAATTAAGTTTATTCATATCTCTATATTTGATGTTTGAGAGATGTAAAAAGTTAGATTTATTTATATCTACATCGATAGGTGTTTATTAAGTGATTTAAGAGAAGACACAAATAGCTAAAAAAATTTCAATAAAAAATTGTCCGTCAAATTTCTAACTTTGTAACTATCGAGTAAGTTTAAGGTTTAATATTAAGAATCGTAATAATTGTTTTTTTTAATAATTTGGTTGTTTGAATATTAATATCATAAACAATGCGGGACTTAATGCATATCATAACAGTCCAAAAATAGATTTTTCTTTGAGGCCTTGTCAAAATGCACTTTCTCTGCTTCCACACCGATAACTTTAATCCCTGGGCATGGGATAACATAAAAACCACCAGGACCACCCTGTCCTCCTAGATCTCATAAGAGAAAGCTGTGAAATAATCATGTTGGGCGAGAACAAACATAGTGCAAGTGTCATGGTTCTCCTTGAATATTAGAGTAATGATTATGTTGGAACCTCATTATGTAGCAAATGTGGGGCAGAATGGTAACAACAGTTGTAGGTGTACGTTCCGGAGGGAGGAATACAAACTAATTTTTACAGCCAAGTAAACATTAGAGCTCAGATGCCAAGCCAAAATTAAAAACTCACAATCCAAAGTAATTTCAAGCTTTCTGGTGTTGGGCTCAGAGGATCCATTCTTTCATGTGCAAATCACCTATTTCGCTAGATACAGCTAGAGATCCCTAAACACACCAAAATCAGTAGTGGATGTCCATAATCCCACCCAAATTCTCTATCTGTTGTCCCTCATCTTTCCTTGCAGCCCAATGATAACATGTAAGAGATTCAGTAGTACCATCTCTGCTAATAACTGCTTGGCAATCTCCAGCATTGGAAACCAATAAGTTACCATCTATAATTAGAGAAGTTACATAAGTTGTACCATTTCCAACCTCTTGTTTCAAAAACTCGGCATCTGTTGTCAATTACCCAGCTCTGGCATCCTGTGGACAGCCTGCTCAAGATTGTCCTCTATTTCACCTTCCATGCGGAGCTTAGCATCCACAATATTATGCCCAATATTTTCGGCAGCAAAAGCAATAGTTTTCTGACCGCTATGACCATAAAAAAACATCAAATACATCCTCAATCAACAAGAGGGAGAGACACTGGCCATACAGAGGAATGATTTAACAAAAAAGAGAAACCAGACTCCGCTACAAAAAGTATGGGGAGACTAATGAAATACAACAACATCCATGAATCCCAAATGATGATTCCAAGTTACTAATAAAGTTTCCACAATTAACAGAAAATGGGCAGCAAAAACTAGAAGAGAAAGAGAGAGTGGAACCTACAATTGTTGATTCGAGGAGAGATCAATTGCACGCTTGATGCTCTCATTAGAAGCCTATGCGTTTTGGGATTGATCGCATAGATCGTCATAGTGAAGACCTTGATTGATTGAACAAAATCAATTGAAGAGAAAACAAAGAAAGTCTGGCTCCAGGGCAAGGAAAAACAAGGAAGGGGCAACGCCAAATCATTGAGTGCCCAACTGACATAGCACCCAGCAACCAAATCGAAACAAAACGTTGCACCCAAACGATCCCTCTAGTCACCATGCACAAAATAAAAAGTTTGAAGAGCTCCATTGTCGATAATATATGGATCAATAATTATATTAACATATAAACATCACAGGTAAATTTGCTAACAGATTATATGGTTGTTTATATTAACATAGAAACATCACAGGTAAAATTTGTCAATGTGTTATAATCGTTGTTTAGTACAAAATTAATGTTGTGATTTATGAATGGTTAGTTAACATAAAAGGGTGTTTCCAGACGTCTAACTGGAGGAAGATGTCGAACTCATTGATCCCAACGCATTTCATGCTTCTAGTGGTGCAGAAGAGGGAACAAGTGTCTTCATCCAAATGTTTAAGTGGAGGCAAATGTTGGTTTAGAGATGTACATAATTTCTAGCAATGTGTTGTATGTGCAGTTTATTATTTTTTAATAATTTGAATAATATACATATTATCTGGCTCATGCATCAGGCTGTGTGTCCTTTGCTCTGCACTTCCATAAGAATTTTCCCAAAACCCTATTTTCCCATATCAGGCTCATTTTCTTCCTCCAAGATTTGTTTTTGGTCTCCAGTTTCGCTACATGCCCAGGGTTTTAACTGTAGGCCGAGATTGTGTTGGAGGACTACAATTGCCACATCCTGCCCAGGTTTGCACTTTGTTTCACAGGATAATTCATGTCCATAAATCCCCAACGAATATTGATTTCATTTTTTTTAAAGCATCAAGTACTACTCTGCAACTTAAGTTTCTCATCTTGCTAGGGAGGAAGGACGCCAAGCTCGGCTGGAGGAATTGTGCCCAGATTGGCTTAAATCCACGGCCCATGGCTCCATGGCCTATTGAAGAGCTGTCAATTATGGAAACATTGGTATCATGATTTTTGTAGATGGATTTACACTACCGCACCCCCACCCATTTGTTTTTTTCATTACAGAGCGGCGTTCTTAGGGCCCAACGCCCACTACTTTCAACAACTTTTACGCAGTTGTAACACCCTTTCTCATATAGTCTCACGCGGCCCTCCGTTATACACATACAGACATTCACCGGCATTCACACAGGCAGGTTTAAATATTCAAGTCCGCTTAGAACCGCCCCAGCCATCAGGCCTTTCTTTCAAATCCTAGAATGTTCGCCTTACAATGCCTTGCAACGATTGGCTATGCCTGCTACTTTAACAAAGGCTCCCCCAACTGTCACGAAGTTTGCCACTAAGTGAGTTGTAACAAAGATGTCAATAAATATCCCTTTCCAGTGTCACGAAGTATGTAACTCTACTGTAACTAATCCCCACCTGGGAATTTTATGAAGTTGACTTTACCACGCCATATCTAACAAAGTAGACCTCTATACTTCTTCCGTAGAGATATTTCTATTTTTCTTATCCCAAAGATGAGGGCCCTGGTACTCTTATTCTCCTTGTAATTTAACTAACTGTAAATTCTAAAAACTCTTATGTTCATAAGACCAAGTTGCATTTGTAGGACCAACAATTAGGCTATTCACAAATGTCGCCTGGCCAGAGGCCCTAAAAATCTACAATATCATTTTAGTTCTATTGCTTGAGATACATGAACACCTTGGCTAGTTAAGACAAGAGTCTTATATGAAATGGAATGGTTGAGATATCTGGTATGAAGAAAAAAAGGAGACTAGAAGCATCAAGCAATCTCATGTCATTGAATCTGGTAAGAGCATAATTTCTCATTTATAATTCGAAATAATTTTTTCTATCATGATATTAAACATTTTCAAACAAATTTGATTCAATTGTTGGGCATGCTGACGAGAAATTTATCCCAAATGTTTTTCAGCTATTAGAGATCATTTTAAGTCTTAGCTTAAGGACAATAGCCAATGGTGCTCAGTTCAAATATTTCTACTGAATCACTAGGCTTCACCTCTGCAACATTCCAGGTTGCTTATAATCCTACAAATCAATACCGAGCATGCATCAACCTTTATACTTTGTGTATTTTAACAATCAAGAATATTATTGGTAGAGATTTAAGAAGGTTGTATAATTATATTACGTGAATAGATCTTGTTCAAATATTTTTCCCTGATGAAAGAAGATTGTAAACTCTGCATCCAAGCAAACAGATATTGTTCAAATATTTTTCCCTATACATAAACTATCACTATTTATTCATATGATCTTTAATAGCTGGTTTCAAATTGCAGAAAAAAAAAATCCCAAGAAAATATGGAAACAACCATATTGCTTACCAGATTTTGAAGAACAATGGCTCTGGAAGAAACAAATGCAAAATGGCGGATAGATTACAAAGTTTGAATGTGAAGTGCTCTGTTGGAAATCGATGAGCTAGAAGTAGGAGAGGAAGATATACACATATTATTTCACACCAATCCAGAAGAGAATATGTAAACATATTCTTTCACACCAATCCATAAGCATCTAGAATTCTAGAGCTGCTTCTCCACAATGCTCAGAATTGTCTCCAAAATTGTGGGTTGCATATATGAGAGATGAATTTATTGCATTAATTAATTCTCATCAAAAATGGGGACAACATTAATGAAAATGAATTAATTTCCCTCCATCTGATGGAATGGCTTAGCCATATCAACGTGAATAGTTTCCAAAAATGAATTAATTGTATTACAGGTGGCATGCTTTTGTTTTTCTTTAATAAAATTAATTTTTATTATTTTTATAATTAGAATAATTATTTTGCACAGTAGAGGAAATTAGTCACATCTTAGTAATGCACCAATCACATAAACAAATAATCTAATTTGCAAAAAAATTTAAAAAAAAATCATTATAATACCATAAATTCTAAAACTTTAGATTAACATTAAGTTAAAAAATAAAATCAAAAGAATTCAAAGGAACATGGCGACCACTCGATCGTTATATTCTCTGCGGAGCAGGGACTAATAATACGCCTATTATGATAATACGAGTATGATGTTAGGGCTTGAGCTTTTGTCCTTTTGGAGAATGGTTTCATTGAGCTATTTGAGCATGATTTATTAGCTACCATTGAAGAATCCAAACTCAATGGATGAATTTTGGCAGATTACAACACTACTTCAATAGCTCTCATACCAAATTCCAACAACCATGTTCACCTGGAGGAGTTTAGACCTATATCCCTATGTAACTATATATATAAAATCATTACAAAGAACATAGTCAAGAGAATAAGGGGAATCCTTTCTAAATCCATCTCTCAAGAATAGTTTTCCTTCTTCTAAGGAATACAAATACACGAGGTTGTTGGAGTGGCACATGAGGTCATGCATTCGGTCAAAACAAAAAGGTTACTTGCCATGGTGATTAATGTAGACCTATCAAAGGTCATGCATTCGGTCAAAACAAAAAGGTTACCTGCCATGGTGATTAATGTAGACCTATCAAAAGCATATGATAGGGTTAGTTGGTTATACCTTAGGATCATAATGCTACAAGTGGGTTTTCAACTTGCATTAGTCAATTGGATTATGTCTTGCATTCAATCAATTTCATTTGATGGGTTCTTCAAACCTAGGAGAGGCCTCAGGTAGGGATACCCACTTGCTCCTTTGTTGTTTTTTTTGGTTGTAGAAGGTTTGAGTAGAATCATATGTCATGCAAGATCTATAGGTTATTTTTGTAGCATAAAAGTGGGGGGAACTATTTTTGTCTCGCACCTTTTATTTTTTGATGACATTTTATTATTTTGTAATGGAACAAGAAGGGAGGCCACAAAGTTGAAATAAATCTTGATATTCTTTACAAATGCTACAGGGAACAAATGGACTGGCTGAATAATATTTTTACCTTCCCCTATGTTGATATGTAGACTAGAATAAAGTACTTAGGTTTCATTCTTAAGCCAAATGATTACACCCGTGGAGTTTAAGGTCGGATTATTGGGAAATTTGAGAAGATACTCTCTCTATGGTGCAATAATTGGCTCTCCAACGGTGGCATGATGATGATGATGAAGGTTTTTCTGGAAGCCATACTTATTTTCTAGTTTTCATTATCCTTTATTCCAAAAGGTGATCACGAACATATTAAAAAGATCAATTTTAATTTTTTCGTGGAAAGGAGGGAATGAACATAAAACATTCCACTAGGTATCCTAAGGGAAAATAGAAATACCAAAAGAGCTTGGAGGCTAGGGATTGAAGGACCTTCATTGCTTTTCACAGGGCCTACCTGCAAAGAATGTTTGGAGGATTCTGAAAGGAAATGGACTATGGGTTAAATTTTTGAAGCAAAAATACATCTACCCATTGAATACTATAGAGTGGTTTAGATCCAAGGAAAAACCATCTACCACTATAAGGAAAAGACCATATAG
Source organism: Larix kaempferi (assembly GCA_027924585.1). Lineage (NCBI taxonomy): Eukaryota > Viridiplantae > Streptophyta > Pinopsida > Pinales > Pinaceae > Larix > Larix kaempferi. Next base: position 81,301 of record BSBM01001108.1, on the reverse strand, counting down.
CGGAGGTTTTTAATGTTACAATATTGGTCAAAATTCTCAAAAAACCTTTGGTACAACCTCCGCCAATGGTACTGGATGTTTTAGCAGAAGATTTTACGAAAATTTATTATAACTTAAAAAAAACTCAGTGCCCGGAGGCTTTAGCATAGGTGTTTTCATCTATGTGCTTTACTGACAAAAGTGCACCGATGCTAACCAACAAGTTACACAATGGTGCTTTTTAAAGTGATATATGCACCGGTGCGCACCAAAAAATTAAAAGCAATATATGCACCAGAGCTTGATAGTACATATAGCAGCAATGCACGCCAAAATTTTAAATAGAACTGGTGCTTTATAACAATATATCCACTGGTGCTTTACACAACATGTAGCACTAGTGCTTACAAACTATTATAAAGCACCAGTGTTTACTATCTATTACAAAGCACTGGTGCGATAAGTGAAGGAAAACGCACCGGTAAAGTTGACTGGGACATTGAATTTGTTGCATTTTTAAACCCTTTTTTTTTGTAAAATAAGAAATTGTATTACTGTAACAGAGTTACATTATTTCATAACAGGTGACCTGACCAGTGTGTAAAATCGTTGGCCGCCATACATTCTTTGTGCCTCCTAACCAAACTTTACTGCTATTACATAGATTCGTCATAACAGGAGAAAAATACAGACTGAGACTCAGACTATCACTTAGCATCTATTTATCGCTAAACCAAAAACATCAACTGTGGAGCTGCAGAGCTTATACATTTGCAATGGCTAACAGTGACGAAAATCAAAAACTAGTAAAATCTAACAAAAACAGAGGTGACCGAATATCTATCGAAATAGACCAAAGCAAAAAGGCACCAGATATAGAGCATCACATGTTTGTTGTCACCTTCATCCTCGAGGAGTGGAGTGGACATCGTGCACGGGCTCAGCAGGGTTCAGCATCAACATCAACAACTTGAGCGCCAACTGCGCCAACCCCCAGAGTCGAGATAGAAGCAAGATGGAGCGGAATGTCAACTTTACCCGCGATGAGGTCTATTTTGTGGTACATGAGCTTGCAGTCCTGGTAATGAGACTTCCAGGCATGAACTGGTTCCTCTTCACCAGCAGCCTTGTTTTCTCTTTCCATGAGAACATGCGCCATGAGCCCCTTCATGACACAAAAGGAGGCCATCATCCTATCATAAGCCAAGAGGCGGCCAGCAATCGAACCAGGGTCCAGGACCCATTCGCCAACTTCCTCCCATAAATATCCATAGGACATGGCTTTAACCTTTTCCCATAAGTCTTTTTCGACCCTCTCAATCTCTTCCTTAATGACAATAAGAATTCGATCCCTAAAAAACTAAGCTGCTTCAAGAGATTTCTTCTGCTCCTTTTTGACCCCCGGAGCCTTGCCTTTCTTCGGAGCTCGCAAGTCCTTTTGCGAATTTTTCTTCCTAGGGGCCATCCTATCTTTAACCAGCGGTTTGCAGACCCTTTCCTTGCTTGCGATTTTACCACTATAGCGTCCTATGACCAGAAGCAAGAGAAAACTAGGACACATGCAAAAAAGCACGAACTTCTCCCTTCTTCTTATAGCATTTTCCTTCTTATCGCCCGTAAATGTCATTATAATGACGACATTAGAAGCATTCATTCGCCTGATCTCTTCCTTCATCAAACCTAATGCAAACCGTAATGTTGTCGAGGTCATCCTCTGTACTGGGGATCGATCGTATGCTTTGTTCATCATGGGTTACAATGACCCTTAAAGGTTCGTTATTGCGGAGGTTAAATCTGCTCGTACTCTCGCCTTCCGTTCACAGTGGATTTTTTCATTTTTAAAATTTAATGATGCGGTTAGGATATAGTTGTGCACTGGGGCATAACAATAAAAAATCAATGGGGCTTGCAACGACTATTATGTTGCACCAGGGCTCTGTTGTTCTAAGTGCACTAGTGCCACATTGTATTAAGCGCACTAACATGATTAAAACGATCAAAAGCATTGTTAATCATTTTTTGTTTGGTGAACAGTGACTATTGACATTGCATTGGAATATCTATACTTTTGTTAATTTCATTATTCAACAGAAATTGAAATATTTTTTATAATAGTATTCATATAATTTTAATTTTAATTATTGCGTTTGGACATGATGTTTGGATTAATTTGTTATATCATAAAATTTTAGCATCTATTGTAATATTTAATCATCCATATATTTAATTAGTGATGTAACATTTCACAACAACATTGGAGAATGCAATGGAATAAGAAACTTTATTTTATTATATATAAATAAGATGTCCTTTGTCATACTAAATGGGATAACATGAAGTCTACAATAATCAAAATGTCAACAGAATTGTAATTGTTAAAGTTATTGGTAACCCTTTGTCTTTCAATTGGGACACTATGTCTAGTACATTATATAAAATGTATGATTTTCACATACAATTATTTCAAAATATACAAAAACTTGCATTAACATCCAAATATATCGATCGTCATTCTTTGATGGACCTATTGTCAATGCTTGAGCCACTTGCATGACTTGGGTTATTTGGCTCAATGTTTTGTTGATTGCCTCAATTGTTTTCATCTTCTCTAGTTCCCATCTACAAACATAAAAATAAAGTGCATTGAGTGTATCTACATTGGTGGGAATAATGAAAATTAAAATAGATAATATGCATTAATGTAAATTGAAAAGCGGCGTACCATAAAAAGAATTGAGTCCTAAATGATACACATTCTTTCAAAACCAAATCTCATGCCTTCTCTCTGCAACTCTTCTATTTGCTCCACTCCATACTTTGTTTCCTACAAGATTTTTACCCCATAACAAATCATAGATTTATTATAAAGGATTTTGTTGTTCCATTAATTATAAAATGAGAGAAGTAAAAAACATGGATACTTACAAATTCCACAATTATATGTTTTATACGCCAACATATACTCGCAATCGATACTTAACCCAATATCAATCAATATATATATATATATATATATCACAACCAATATGAAATATTAAGCTGTTATAAGGAAATCACAACTACTCACAAAGTTTGTTATCAACCATTTTTTCCTTGTCGTCATGTCTTATGTGTTGAATGGGTTCCATTTTGTTTTGTTTTTCTGCAAAAAAACAATTGAAAAAGAATATTTAATGCTAAATTAATTAATTGATTGTACATAATATAAAATTTCAATGATTTCACACATTTGAAGCACGTTGATGTTGAGATGGCTCATCTTGCGATGCAGTTATGTCCATTTCCTTGACCATCTCCTTGTACAATTTTTTGGACATTCCTACTGGCATATTTCGAATATCAACTCATTCATCCTTTGGGATTTTCATAATCTTCCTGAAAATTTACAATGACATTATAAGACTATTTTTATATTGATATGAAAATTAAATATAGCATAATTAATATTAATAAATGAATGCTTTGTAGTAGTAGATGCATATTCTATAAATATATGTTTAGAAATATTACTTTATGAATGTTTCTTTTTTGTTGTTGTACATTTTTGCTATTACAAGTATGGAAAGTCTCATTGACCATTATTCTAGAAACGCTTCCTGCAGTTTAGCTATAACCTAATTCTTCGAATCAACGGATTGATTTATGTAGTATAAGTGGAAATTACGTCTATACATTATTTCCACTATATCCCTCATCGTTATATAAAAGTTTTCCCCTCTTTCATTAACTTCCAGCACCACTATGTTTCATCATCAGATACATCTTTCATATTTTGTTTTTTCATATGATGACATTTCCTTTTGTTGATGTCAGTCATTGCAGAGAATTCAAGATATGTTAAATAAATTGTTTAAAACATGTTAGCGAATATTCTTAAAAACAGTATTACTAAAAATTCAAGAAAAAATTCATATTGATTGCTTTCTTATTCACCGGATTCATCCATCTACAATTTTTCCATTAAGGTTTTACGTTCATCTACACTTAGATTGCAAATAATCTTATTGAGCTTCTTCATTTTTTGGCTCTGCATGACACACATTAACCAATTCATATTAGTTAAACTTACATCTAATTCAAACATATTGATTTAATATAGAAATTACAAAGAACTTGCATTCTTCGTATTTTTGGATGTGCTCCCATCATGCCGATTAAAATTATTGCTCATTGAACACTTATCACGTATCTTCTCTCAATAAACAACCTACACAATTAAATAGAGAAGCTATTAAATATATTATACAAATAAATTGCATAACTTCAAGATAATAAAAAAATAGTCTTCCATAGCGGTGCGCTTCAAGAATTATAACACCCTGGTGCCTCTACGTCTTGAATGCACCGGTGCATCAAATCGAAACGCATTGTTAATGAAAAATAAATTAATCATATGGCATACGCATTTCTCTCTACGATATATATAATCTAAAGCACCGGTGATTACCGATGCACTTTTATTGCGAATGCACCGATGCGTTATACAAAACAGACCACACCAAAAATTGCGATAATGTTTTTTGAAAAAAAATAAAAAAAATTGATAGGATCGACAAGGTTTTGGATCGGACACATTAAGTGTTCCCATTGCACCCAATTCCTTATATATAAAAACACAAACCCATTAAATCTCAAATGTATAAAAAGAAAAATATTGTTTGTGAAATAATAAAGGGAGTTAAACCCTAATGTGAAATTTTGCACTCACATAAAACAAAAGGAAGCAACAACAAAGCAAGGGTTCGAGCATTGAAGGTAACAAATAAATATTTCATTTTTTTTCTAAATTTATTTTAAATCTTAATAGAAAATAAATAAATCATGCATTGAGATCAATAGTAATAATTTACATCCTTGAAATTTCTACTATGGAGGGTTTTGTATGATCCACCATATCTTACAAATTTCGATCTTCATAATAATTTGGTTGCTTGAAACTCCTCCGTGAGTAAGTGTTTCTTGCAAAAATTTCCTCTCAAAATTTTGGCAAAACAATGAATTGGTGTTTAGGTTTTTTCTTTAAAACAATTTATGCAATTAATTTTTTGAAAAAAAAATTCTTGCTCCTTTTTCAATTTATGAGAAAAAAAATCATGGCTTTTTTAATTTTGATTTTTTGGGCATCGGTGCACTCATATATCCAAGTGCACCAATGCAGCCTAACAGACAATGTACCTTGCATATATATTTTAGATTAAATTTTTGCATAAAATCGATGCACAAGGAAGATATACATGCATTGGTGCGTCATAGTTTTTATAAGGCACCGTATCGGCATACAATTAAAAAATAAAAAATAATTATTATCATTCGCCAATGCGTATGATAAATATGATTGAACCAGTGTCAATTATATTAAAAAATGCAAAATTAAATATCCACTATAAAATAGCGGATATTTTCTTTTGCAGACATTTTTTCATATGTTTCAATACGGTGCGTACATGTTTTAGATGCCACGGTGCATTTTGTTATTTAGGACACATCCATGCGATTGTATTTTTAAGGCGCACCTGAGTAATTAAAAAGCTCCATGATTGTATGTTTGAACTTAAAATGATATTCATCTCAAATGTTCTTTTTGGATTCATCCACATCAATTACAATACTCCATAGTATACATATGTTTCTTAAACTCGCCTTGTTCTTAAAAAATGGTTGCAAATCTATATTGGAAGTTAGATTGTGATATGGTTCTCAAAATTTATTTTAGGATTGTAGACATGTATTGATTATTGATTTGCCTCAAATGCAGGATGAAAAAATTATAATATCAAGTGGTCAATTCTTCAAATTCTATTTGATTCCATATTGTTCAAAGTTCATTGAGTTCTCCCTATCCATGTCCATCAAGTTCAGATTTTATTTATGTTATGTTTATCTAATTGAATTTATGTTATTTATCCATTTGAATCTGAATAACAATGTTTTCAATTTTGTAGGATCCTGATTCAGGATCAAGATCGGATGCAAAATATATTCCACCAGTTGCAAAATGTCATATGCTCTTATCAGGAGCAAGATGCCGCAAGCAATTAGTAGATGAAAATGGATAGCGGCTTTACCTCGTCAATTGTAACATGCCATACTCCAACAACAATCCTAGGTCATCGATGGTAATTCGCAGTGATCTAGATCTTTTTTATGAAACTCCAGTAGTATGGGGATGTTAAAAATATGAAGGGTTAAAGGAGAACCCTCAGCATGTCACACTCACCCATTATACTAATGATCGACTACCCAACATTGATTATCTAATACCTCCTACATCAGTAAAAAAATCCAATAGGAGATATAGAAAAGACACGTAGGAACACTTCCCTATGCTCATTTGTTGAAAAGTTGAAAGCTAAAACAACTATGTTTCATCCTAAATTGACCAATCAACTGAAAGTTCTAATGATCGAAATTATGATATCAATGCCACCCAAAACATCTATATTAGGAGATCCAAAAAGTTGCATGAATTGAGAGCAAAAATGTCCAAATACACGCCAAGGTCGGTCGAATTATTAGAGGGTAGCGATGACTTCTCTCTTCTTGTACATTTGCAAAGTAAAACCGCACTTTGTATGGCGCTTGGCCGTCTTCTCTTCCTATTCCCAATATTGGAACAACTCCTTTTGTGGTAATAATTTTATGGCTGCCAAGTCTAAGATACATGTTGCAAATCTTGGGTTATTTATCCTTTCACATGTACTTGTTCCTCCCACACAATCAGTAGCACTTATGCCATTTTGCGGTCCTATTTTTGTAGGTCTGGTTACTTGAATATTGTTAAATACAAACATAGCACTTCCATGTATAGTATAATGGTAATGCTTCTGGAAACTTTAACAGGCAAAACCTATTGTATATCGATGGTCATCCATGCACTCATGCGAACATTGCAGGGTTCATAAATAGTTCTACATGCTCTTTATTTTCTGGAAATTGTTCATTTGAAGAACACTCCAATGACCAGGAGTTCTTTATGAAAAGGAAAGTGTCTAGATTTGTTTTGTACATGCAATACATAGCTCGTCTCTAAGTGAAAAATTGTTTATGGACTATAAATTTTGTAGACCACCAACTGCTTGTCAAAGACTCCTTGCATTGGGACTACCTTTAGACATTCTGTTGGTACCAGAATCTACCCCAGCAAACTTTCTAGATTCTGGTCGCGCGCAAGTAAAAAGATACCCGAATTTTCACTGTCAAAATGTTCATGAGAATTTTGACCAAAGAAATCCTCCCGAAAGATTGCACTTTTTCACCATCCTCCATCAAATTTTCCACGTGTTCTGCTATTAAAGTTTGATCCCATGAATTGATGACCTATTCACTTCTTCTTATTTCTAAAAAGAATAGTTTTTATTTTAAATTAAAATAAAATAATTAAATAATAATTTTATTTTAAAAAGTAGAATTATTATTTAATAGCTTTTATTTAAAATAAAAAAATATTATTTTATTAAATTTAGTGCTTTACCCACTCTTTCAAACAACTCGCGTGGTTTTTCTCATTTAAATTAAAGAAAAGTGAATAAAGAAGTATTATTTTGTAAAACCAACTCATATGCACCTTGAGCTTTAAGCTAGCCGCCATATTTCTCTCAAAGCTCACACATGGAGGGCCAAGGAAAGAGATCTACATGAAATGCTCAACGCATCGACTGAATGGAGGAACTCTTGTTGTTATTAAGAGTAAAGAATATTGGCATCGTGTGCATATGTGATAATATTTACTGCATGAAAAATAATAAAATATGCCATCAAGTGCTGAAACTATTAATACATATATATCAAAAGCTGAATTCAAATGTAATAAGACCCACATGTGCCGAAGAAGGTCGCATGAAGGAGTAGATTCAAATGCTAAGTGTTGAAAGGGTCTGTTGGCAATTATTGAGTGCATCCAAAGAGCCCGAGCTCAAGTGCCAGAGTATTATGTGGCAAAGGATCATAATCACTTCCAAATTTTAAGCTATTAGTTAAAGCAATCGATCCACACTTCCACTACAGTTCTTGATTTGAAAGAGATGGATTCGGCATTTCAAGGAAGTAAGGAAACTAGCTTTACAAGTGGACATACTTCATTAAAGAGGTAGATAAATAGTGGCAGAGTATTGGGATACAAAGATTTAGATCAACTTCTTCATGCATACAATCTGCTTTCCCTAAATCATATCGAGCATTTTCAGGCAATCAAATCATTTGTGGTGGCAAAAGCAGACATTCAAAAATACAGCAAGCAAAACACCTTGCAGCTATACAATTCTAGAAGAAAGCATACATATGGAAAATCAAAAGGAAATAGTTTCAATAATTCATCTTTTGAAGGAAGAGATCAGAAGTTAAAGGAATTTTCCAGATCTCCAGGCATCAAATCATCATTCCAAAGCATCAATTGAACCAATATTTTTGTAATTGAAGACATATTTGAGTAGTCAATACCAAATTCGAAGATGGTTCGATTATCCTCATATTTTCTATGATAGATTAAATATTTTTGAGACAAAGATTGCATTAAGTTGCCAGCTAAGAAGCAGAGTTTGATTTCTATTATATCTTACTATCTATATAATGAACAAAAAATAAATTGAGAAAGGAGGTCCCAGCCAAGAGGCTGAGAGTGTTGTAGGAGAGGATTTTTGAGATTAGACTGCTATTTCATGTAATGTCCCCTCCCATCATACCAGCATGATAGAGAGGACGTGACACTAAATCCGGGCATCTAGCCCCATGAACTCTTACATAAGCATTCACATAATATAAAAGAACATATGGAAATGTATAATTATAAGAAAACACAGCGGAAGTAATTACAGTAACACATCCATCATACATTCACGATGTTCATCAAATAAATAATTGCAAAGTTAACACAAGAGAATACTTATCTTAACAAAGTAGTCCCAAGCAACCAGCTATGCATCTGCAACGTTCCACCCAGCCATAGGCCAATTGTGCTTATCAACCTCTTGATACAACTGCCACCCTCGAGCTGGGCATGATTTCTACAAGGAACCAGGGAATATCAGACTCACACATAGCCAAGCATACACCAAGATGAGCCAAGCCAATCTACAATTGGGTTTATCAGGCTGCTAGGAATTGGAAAGGAAGAATTGCTAAGCTAGTGAACTCAAGCACAGAGCCAGGGATACCTCTACAAGATCTATCTAACTTGGCACCCACAATACCTACACACCCAACACGAGGAAGAATTCTCTTCACTGCTACACAGTCCCTCAAGCCATACCTTCCTCTCTAGTGCTCTCAGGGTGTGCATAGAAAAGTAGCCAAATCCCTCTGGATCTTCTTGAGAGGTTACTCCCTTCACTAGGTTTATCAAGCCAATTCTGTCCACCACCACTCCAAGTTTCTTGCTCACAGATTCAAATCAAAATAGGGATGCACATAACAGCAAAAGTATAAGTGTTGGGCATGAAGAAACGTTTTTACGGAGAGATGCCCCACAGATGGGGTTTTCATTAGCTTCAGAAAAACGTGGGAAACCCAAAAACGAAACTGGAAGATGGGGAATAACTCTGGGAAGCCAAATCCGTTTTTAGAAAAACATCCATGGACATTCTGGGGAAAAAAACGACCTCCATAACAGTCCCAAATCGTGGTCCTCCTTCCCCAGCCACTGTGTAACACAAAAACGAGCTCCCAACCATGGAAGAATGCAGGAGAATGATGAAAAACCTGATGGGGAAAGACCCAGTAGTTCAGACTGCATGAGAGAGGAAAGACTATCCGTTCAGAATAGCTTTGGGCACCATTTCGTGGGTGTTTTCTTGCCCAAGGAGACAAAATACAATTTCCCAGGTTGATGGCTTGCCCATACACGAAATTGGCTGCCATACCTCTTCATTCCCAAGGCATTAACTACCTCAACCAATTTATAGAAGAATTAAATGATTGGGTCCACAACCCAAAATGGGTAGTTGGTGGTTTATGGGTTTTCTCATTGACACGTGGATTAACACCAATGGCTCAAGGGTTGGAATAATTTCCCTCCCTATTCCTTGTAGAATCATGCCCCCATCTCTTTGTTGCATAGCATAGCCAGTTGTGGGTTTTTTTCATTAAAATTCGTGTTTACATGATGTCTTATTTACATTGTGCCTATCTAGCACAAGAACCATAGGCATCTATTTCTTTAATTGCCGATACATAAAATGCTAAATCAATGGTGGGGCCTTGGCCTTGAGCTCCTCACCATGATTAAATAACAATATTTACATCATTTACGATTTAAATGCAAAGGGGGTCAAAATGGGGACATTACATTTCACTTGCAGGCATGTATTTCATTTTTTGCTTTTATAAAGGATGCTTTGAAATGATTATATTCGAGATGAGATAGAGTTCGTTTTAATATTTATCATGATAAATGTTGTGTTTTGTTTAAACCTTTTTATTCATAATTATGTTCCTTGAATCGATGTTACCTATACCTAGGATTCTTATGAATAATTTGTATGTTTATCATTGATCTGAACTAAACCTGTTCACTCCTTATAGAAATTCATACTTGCGATCTTTCTATCCTTCATTATGATGCATATACATCTACCATTTTGTCATTTTAGTTATCTTGCCTGATCTCCTCCTTCACCTATAGGATATTCATAAACCCAGAAACCTAGTCATCCATTTAGAAAACTTTGATATTCTCTAGACTTTGAGCCTTAGCAGTCAAGGTGCAGACTTTAGTGATAACATCTTCTGGCACCGTTGTCAAGAACGGAGGAGCGAAGATATATTCCCTAGGAAGAACAAAAATGATCAGATCCAGCTCTTGATGGTGGACAAGAGCAGGACACTAGCTTGACTACAATTTTCTACCTAGCGACTCCAACTTCATCACAAATGAAATTATTGGTGACTTCACTGGTTTGAAATGGATAAGATTCTTGCTGAGAAGTATGCATTTTGTGATTTCTCAAGTATATCTGGTTTTCCAAATCGTGTACCTGATAGAGATGAATGGGAAGCTTCCCTTCCCATATTTAGAGGAGAAGATTGGGAAGTACCAGCCGAACACTTGCTAGATTTCCATTATTTTATTCATTGACTTCAGATTGTGCATGAGGTTGTTCAGATTAAGATTTTCAGATATTCATTGGAGGGAGCAGCACGAGATTGGTGCATATCTCTTTCGGCTTCCAATATCAATTCTTTGAAAGGTTTTCATGCAGCTTTTCATTCATTTTGCAAAGAGAAATTTTCAGTTGATTTCCTTTATCAAGAATGTTGTTATGAATTCGATTTTTTATACACAAAATATTCCAATCATGAAGATCGGGATGATTGTAATAGTAAAACCCTAGATGCATTAGTCATTGATCCAAATGTTTCTAGTAGACATGAGTATGATGCAATTGTTGTTCCAAATGTTAACGAAAATCAAGCTTCTGAGGAGCCATCTTTTTTCCAATATCCAAATCAAACAGAGAATTATGAGTTTCAAGATGTAGAAATGTTTAAAGATCATCTTGTTTATGATGAGTGCCAAGATGATTTAGAGCAGAATTCTGTTTCAGCACCAATGGAAGTTTTCAGCAGTGAAACGATGTATGATGAACATGAGTCAAATTCATTGGAAAGAAGAGAAAGAGATGGAAAAGAGTTAAAAGAACAATTTGCAGAGATTTCCTTTTCATTAGTTGTTGATCAACAATTACCAGAAATCAACATGCTTGCAGTTGCCATTATTAAATCAAAATTTTCAGAAGACATTACACAAAATGTGAATGAGATAATACCTGTCAAAATAATTGAAAAATGAAAAGATATGGGAGGTAATTCTCTTTTTCCTTCTTTTTCATTTTTAACACTTCAAGAACAACTGTTTGATGTCATCAACAAAGCAAAGATCACACAAGAGCAGATTATTTCAAAGCAACATAAAGAGTTAATTTTTAGTAATTTTCATGACCCTGTGGCCATTTACATGGGGCTAGTATTTTCATGACCCTATGGTAGGTTTTGGCATATAACCCATTTGTGGATGTAAATACAAACTATCTATGAAAGTTTTATTACACAGACATTATTATTTGTATGCTTACTTCATAGACTGCAAAGAAGAAGGTCATTTTGTTAGACAGATGTTAACTTGGTTGCATTGGAAATTTGGTTATATATGAAGAAAATAATTTCAGTTGGTCAGTGTACATAGAGTACATAAATAAGCTCATCTCAAGAGCATTCATATCCTTTCAGCCTTCAACAATAGAGCAGTTATTTGGCTTTTCAATATGAATTTGGTTTTCAACAAACACAGTTTGTTTTAATGATTTTGACAATGATTTTTGGCGAGCGTAGAACCCTAGTGCCTCCATCCATGAGCTCGGCGTGAATCGGTGGCTCTCTCGCGGGCCTCCCCTGCGATGGTAGGCTCGGAACCCCCCTCCCCTTCTCCTGAATACCGCAAGATCCTCTTGGATGTAGCCTTTAGAGCCCTAGTCGCCGCTACCCCTCGCCCCCTCCCCTCAGGATCCTACAGATGCAAACTTCATCAAACGGGCTGCTGCACCCCGTATCCAGATCCTGTCGACAGCTTCAAAACTCAAAGCTATTGCGTTAAATGATAGAGGGCTTATTGGTCAATTCACTGGAATTTGGCCGTCACCAAAAACCATGGAAGCTTCGATCAACAAGAACTGGATGCCACTGATCTCCGGAGGCCTGCAGCACTGCTTCTGTGGCAAGGGTTTTTTTACCTTTCTCTTTGAATTAAAAGCATATCGTGATCTCATTTTTCGTAGTGGACCTTACTTTATGGGTCCCCATGGACTCTACCTGAATCGTTGGAGCTTATCCTTCGATCCGGAGAAGGATGTCCCCTCGGCGTTTCCTATCTGGGTTCGTCTCCCCCACCTCCCCCTTCATTGCTGGAACGATGAAACCCTCCAAGCCATTGGAAACTCTCTGGGGACATACATTGACAAGGCAGAACCCAAAGCCCCTCTTTTCTCCTATGCCAGAATTTGTGTAGAAGTTTATCTGGAGAAAGGTCTTCCAGAGGAAGTAAATCTTTTCATGGACGGATGGGAACATCTGCAAAAAGTAGATTATGAACAACTACCTTTAAAATTCAAAAAATTCCATGAGTATGGTCACTTTGTAAAAAACTGTCCCAAAGCAGCCCAAGAAACAACTGAGAAAGGACAAGAAGAAGGGTGGCACCAAGTTAAGAATGGGAAAAAAACCACTGTTACCCAACAGTCTTTGAAAGAAAACCAAACAAAAACTATCCCAGGCAATGCGAACAAGCCAAGGGAGGCCAGAACTGTTAACAAATTCCAGGAACTACCCACAGAGGAAGGAGAAATCACCGCCCAGGATGACGTAGAAACAACTCAGGAAAGAGAGAAAATTTTGGCTCCATCTTCATCCATTCAAGAAATGGGGACAAAAGAAAAGGATGGGGGTTCCACAATGCCTGGAAGCTTCTGGGATGACAAGGTTAAGAGTATCTTTGTTCCTCCCTCCTCCTCCCTCGACCTAACATCGGACTCATTGGATGAGCCGGGGGAGGTGCAACTGCCTAACAACAGAGGAAGAAAAACCCAAAAATATCACAGGGAACTTGAAACAGAGAGGGAACTGGAACTAGGAAGGCAAAAAAGTTTAGAAGACATGAAAGTCATTCAGACATCAAAAAACCAGAATGGAGGTAAGGAAGGCAGATCCTGAGCAGGATCTCAAGCAACAAAGAAGTAATGTTAATCGTCTCTTGGAATTGCAGGGGTCTGGGCGGAAAAAACAAAATTGAAGCCATGAAAAACTTAATCAACACTAAAAAACCAAATCTCATGCTCATCCAAGAGACCAAAATGCAAGGTGATGAGGTAATGGCATTATCTCGGGGCCTTTTGAAAGATTGAAAGAGCTCCACGATCAGTTCTAGAGGAGCCTCTGGAGGTATAGCAACTCTGATCTCTCCCAACTTCTCTATCTCATCCACTTTGGAAAACCGGCACTGGCTATTAACAGAAGTAAAAGACAGGAACAACAACAACTCTCTCCATATTTGCAATGTGTATGGACCCAACCACAACAGGGACAAAACAAATTTTTGGAATGACCTGACTAACCTCAAAGACAGTATGCGGGGCAAGAGACTTATTATCGCAGGGGACTTTAATGTTACCAACTCTAAGCATGATAAAAGAGGTGGCAACGTGGTGCGTGACCCCTTTGGTGAAAATTTAGCAGACCTTCTTGCAGATTTAGATCTAATGGACATCCCTCTCAAAAATGCAAAGTTCACCTGGAGCAATAGAAGATGCGGACCTAGTCACATAGCGGCTCGTCTTGATCGTTTCCTGGTAAGTTCCTCTTTATTCAATTTGGATTTATTAATCTGTGCCTACTCCATCCCCTGTGCCTCCTCTAACCACAAGCCCATAGCCCTCTCCGTCGCCCCCCCCCTGAGAAACTCGACCCAATCCCGTTCCGTTTCAACCACCATTGGATCTCTCACCCTGACTTCTCGGAAATTATCACTCGGGCCTAGTCTTTAGTTTTTCACGGTTCCCCTAGCTTCATTTGGGAGTCCAAGCTCAAAGCCACAAAAGCTGCCCTCAAATCATGGGCCAAGACCTCTTACTTAAATCCCACCAGTGTTAAGTTGAGCAGACAAGCCAAACTCGCCACCCTTCAGCTCCGGTTGGAAATTGATGACGTTTCCCCTCCTCTTCTTAGTCAAGAAAAAGAACTGGAATTTGATATTCTCAGAGCAGGTAGACAGGGAGAAGAGACTTGGAGAATCAAGTCAAGACAGTTATGGCTCAAAGGGGGAGACAGCAACTCCAAGTATTTCCATAATCAAGCCAAGGCACGTCGCATCCATAATGCCATTATTGAATTGAAAGATGACAGGGGAGAAAAAGTTAGAGGTCAGGAAAATATCAAACTATTGGCCTATAACCAATTTAGGGATTTGTTCACGGATAGCGGTCAAACTGACACGGAGGCTCAAAAGGACTTTATAGAAGGTATCCCCAAGATGATTTCAGACAACACCAACAAGGAGGTTAATAAACCAATTCTGGAGCAGGAGATAGAAAATGCTATCTGGTCTCTTCAAACTGATAAAGCCCCCGACCCAAATGGCTTCACCATAAATTTCTACAGAGCTTCCTGGGAAATAATAAAAGAGGACCTAAGAAGAATGTAATATCCCTTTTTCAAATTTTATTAAAATGCCCAATTTTCCACTTTTTTTTCCAATTTCGACCTTTGACTAGTTTTACTGTTTTGACCTCCAAATCAATCCAAATGCTCCCAAATCTTCTGTAGGAGTGTATGAATGGTATTTATAATTGAATATAAGGTTCAGGGATGTTTTATGGCCCTCCAAATACTGCTGCAAACTTGATTTGTATTCTGATCAATATATGTAATTTTGACTAGTAATTTGTGCATCAAATCCCCCTCGGGTAACACTGCAAATGGCCTTCCAAATGCCTCCAAACTCCCACAAATTTATGAACAGAGGTATATAATGTGTTAAGTATGTTATTAAGGTCTCATATGCACCATTAATTGATTTTTAATACTGTTCTAACTCTCTCACATTCAACAGCAAAAACCCCCAATTCGACCCTTGGGGAAATGGCACTATTTCACCTCCCAATACAACTAAACTGAGTAAAAATGCTTCAAATGCTCAAGTACAGTACATGAAACTTGTAGAAGACATCCATGGCAGTATATTTATCACAAATATATCAGAGAATCATCCATCCATTTGAAATCATCATCAATACATTGGCTCACAACAAGGTAGTGGGGAAATGGCATTGTTCTTCCATTAAAAATGAGATTTATACATTTATACTTGGAATTTCGACCTGAAACTTTTTGGAGATGAAGAAAAGAGTATTTAATTCATATTACAAAAGAAATGGGGCATTAGAAGCTCCCCCAAAGAGTACAATAGCTCACCAAAAACGCCCTCCCTCAAGGAGCACGAATATGCCTTCAAAATTGGAAACGGTGGAAAGAAAGTGCTGCACTAAACCAAACCATGAAACTTCCTGTAGCTGCTACCTGAAAATATAAACTCCATTAAAGCACCATGAAAGACCTGAGTGGCCTCTCCAAACACCAACTTGGATGGGAATCTTTCACCCTCGAAATTGGCTAAGGCAAGAAACTAGTCATCCACTAGCTCTCTCTTCACAAATGCAATTTTTCTCAAATCATCAAAAGCCATTCTCATACTTGATTTATACATTTTATAACCAACATTAGCCTTCAAGGGGTCGAAATCCTCTCAATAGATTCAATAATTTTCCATTTAGAAAATATTCCTCATTTGCCACTTGTCTCCTAGTTCCAACCTTCCATCTTCTCCCAAATTCGAATTTGAGTCTCTTTAGATTCCTCCAACTCCATGAGCGCCTTCTTGAGCCTATTTTTGTGGCTGACATGTCATAATGGTCAGGTGTAAGAAGTCAGGTCTGAATTTTGTCATAAAATGTCATAGATGCTTCATTATTGTTGTCATAAAACTAGGGAATCTAGCCCATGTGTCCACTAGTCTCCAATTTGACTCTTCCTCTCCCATGGAGGTTACTATTCCTTCCCATTTCGACCTAATATGCTCAATGCCATGTGTTATGACTTACCAACTCACCCAAGAGTGTTCACCTTCCCATGAATTTGAATTGGCAAGAGAGAGCTGCCATGTGTCATTGAAAAATCAAGCTAGTGTGGGTCCCACCACCTCCATATGTCTCCAAAACCACTTGCCACCTAGAATTTCTCTTGAATTTATTTATTCATCATATTTATTAAATTCTTGAACCCTTCTAATGTCTAAATATCATTTATTAGTTTCCTTATTACCATCCCACATGTGCCCATCCAACCTAGGAAACTAGTAGGATTGATGGGATTGTCTTACTATGCACTTATTTGAATGGGGACATTACAGTCCTCCCCACCCAAGATTGCTTGTCCTCAAGCAATTTTAAATTTGGATGCTGCAAAATCTTCTCCTCTTCCCATGTGGCATCTTCATTTGGTAAGTCCTTCCATTGCACTAAATATTCTTTGATGATTCTACTCCTCAACCTTCTTTCCCGTGTCTTCAAAATCTTTTCCGGAACAAGTGTGAGCTGACCTTCATCATCCAAAGGAGGAAGTATTTCTAAAGTGATGATTTGCTGACCAAGAGCTTTCTTAAGACAAGAAACATGAAATACATTGTGGATTTTAGTCCCTTCCGGAAGTTCTAGTTCATATGCTACTTCTCCAACCTTCCGCACTACCTTGTATGGCCCATAGTACCTTGGTTTTAATTTTTCTGCTCCATTCTTTTTGAGAGATGTTTGTTTATAGGGATGCAACCTTAAATATACTAAATCATTGACTTGAAAGGTTCTCTCTTCTCTATGTCTATCAGCATATTGTTTTTGTTGATTTTGAGCAACCTGCAAATTGTCTTTCAAGAGCTTTAAAATTTCTTGGCTCTCTTCCACCCAATCTTTAGCCTTTGGGGCTCTACTATCACCAAATATAATGTCAGCAAATGTAAGTGCATCATAACCATATAATGCTTTGAAAGGAGACATTCCTATTGACATATGATAAGTGGTGTTGTAGCAAAACTCACCCAAGTGTAGCCATTTTGCCCATGCTTTTTGCTGCCCTCCCACATAGTTTCTTAGGTATCCTTCCAACCATTGGTTTACCCTCTCTGTTTGTCCATCAGTTTGTGGATGATAGCTGGTACTTGGAGTCAATTGAGTGCCTACCAATCTAAAAAGTT
The DNA here is from genome assembly GCA_027924585.1 of Larix kaempferi. Lineage (NCBI taxonomy): Eukaryota > Viridiplantae > Streptophyta > Pinopsida > Pinales > Pinaceae > Larix > Larix kaempferi. The sequence continues at coordinate 63,540 of BSBM01001108.1, read as the reverse complement.
CTTGCCAAAAAGCACCCATGAATCTACTATCTCTATCACTGACAATGCTCTTGGGGAGCCCATGCAATCTGAAGATTTCTTTGAAAAAAATATCAGCCACTTGTGCAGCACTAAAATATGATGTAACAGCAAAGAAATGAGCAAATTTTTTCAACCTATCAACTACCACATAGATGCAATCCTTACCTAAGGATTTAGGCAATCCGGTGATGAAATCCATGGAAATACTGTCCCATTTTTGCTCCGGAATGGGCAATGGATGTAATAGGCCGACGGGACATGTAAGTTCTGATTTGTTTTGTTGCATGCTTTACATTCATTCACATACTTCTGAACATCTTCCTTCAGCCCCTTCCAAAAAAATCTTTGCCTCAACTGTCTATAAGTTTTGAAGATTCCCGGATGGCCCGCTAGTGGAGAATCATGTGCTTCTTGCAAAATTCGGTACTTGAGCTTGGAGTTATGAACTAAATAAATTCTTCCCTTATAATATATCAGCCCATTCAAAATCCTATAATTATCATCCCCTTTGATTCCATCCAACACATCACAAGCAAATTTGTCTTTGGCATATTCAACTAGTAGCATGTTTTTCCAATCCTTGGCAATATCCATGAGAGAAAAGGAAGGCCTTCTTGACAAAGCATCTGCTACTATATTATTCTTTCCTTTGACATATTCAATATCAAAATCATAAGCTTGAATCTTGCTTACCCACTTTTGTTGCCTTTCATTTAGATCCTTTTGGGTGAGAAAGTGTCTTAGACTATTATGGTCAGTTTTCACCACAAACTTGCTGCCCACCAAGTATTGTCTGAATTTGGCCAATGCATGCATAATGGCCAGCATTTCTTTATCATAGATGGAGTAAAGTTTTCATGAGGCTGCAACTTTCTGCTCTCAAAGGCTATGGGGTGTTGGCCTTGCTTTAGGACAGCCCCTATTCCTCCACCTGAAGCATCACATTCCACAACAAAAGGTTTAGTAAAATCAGGAAGTGCAAGTATGGGACAACTACTCATTACCTCTTTCATTTTTTGGAATGCTTTTTCAGCCTCTTCATCCCACTTTAAAGCATCCTTCTTAGTCAAATCAGTGAGTGGAGAAGTCAACTTGGAGAACCCTTTCACAAATTTTCTGTAGTAGGTGCAAATGCCAATAAAGCCTCTCAATTCGGTAATATTTTTTGGTGATGGCCATTCCAAGATAGCCCTGATTTTTTCCATGTGTACCTTCACTCCTTCTTGCCCAATAATGTGCCCAAGATACAGTAGTTCTTTCATCCCAAACTCACATTTTGATAATTTAGCAAATAAGGACTCTTCTTGCAAGATTTTCAACACAATCTCTAACTGTTGCAAATGTTCTTCCCATGTTTTACTGTAAATGAGAATATCATCAAAGAAAACCAAAACAAACCTTCTTAGTTGCTTGCAAAATATCCTATTCATACATGCTTGAAAGGTGGCTGGAGCATTAGTTAACCCAAAAGGCATGACAAGAAATTCAAAGTGGCCAAAATGACATCGAAAAGCGGTCTTTTGCACATCTTCATCTTTCATTCGAATTTGGTGATACCCTGATCTAAGGTCAATTTTTGAGAAGTATTTGGCCCCATGTAGCTCATCCATGAGCTCATCAATCCTAGGAATAGGATACCTATTCTTGATAGTCTTTTTGTTCAAGGCTCTAAAATCTATGCACATTCTCAATGTTCCATCTTTTTTCTTCACTAGCACTACTGAAGAAGCATAAGGGCTAGAGCTTGGTCTAATGAGCCCCAACTCTAGGAGTTCTTGGATAGCTTTTTCAATATCATCTCTAAACCTTTTAGGATGTCTATAAGGTGGTATTTGAATGGGTGAAGTACCCTCCTCCAAAACAATACTGTGCTCAACCCCCCTATCTGGTGGCCTACCATGTGGAAGGTCTCTAAAAACCTTTTCATATTTTTGCAAAAGTCTCTCTATCTCCTTTGGGTGTTTGACAATATTTATAGTTGGCTTGGGAGATGTAATATGACATTCAGCAGCCCATTCTATATCCACATGCCTCAATATAGATCTCATGCTATTGCAAGTCACTACTTGATTTGGATAAGTGTGTTGCCCTCTCACAACTCTTTGTACTCCTTTTGAATCTTGGAATTTCATTTCGGGAATTTGATAATTTACTGTATGCTCTCCTATTGAATACAACCATTGCACTCCCAAAACCACATTAGTATCAGCAACATCAACCACATAAAAACTATCAACAAAAGTATAGTTACCTACGGTGACTTGCAGCTTTGGAACCCATGTTTTGCATTGCATTGTGTTGTGACCGGGAATGACAACTGTGAAGCCATCAAATGGTTCAATAGGTATCTTTATTTTCTCTACCATCTCTGCATCAATAAAGTTATGAGTGGCTCCTCCATCTACCAAAACTGAAGTTCTTCGTCCTTGTACCACACCTTTGCATCGGATAGTATGATAGCGAGGTACTGCTAAAAGCACTGCCATTCTTGCTTTGTCCGGTGAAGGCTGATTTTCTTCTTGTCTTTCCTCTTCTACTGCTGTCTCATATGCCTCTTCTTGATCTGAAATATGTCCATCTTCATCCATGCCCCCATCATACCCCTCATTATCAGAAAATACTTCTATGTATTGAGCCTTTCCTTTGGTACATTTGTGCCCCGGTGTCCATGGTTGGAAGCATGTAAAGCATAGTTTCTTTTTTCTAAGTTCATCCCTGTTTAGTCCCTCTTTTTTATTCCTCTCAAATGACTCTCTTTGCCAAGGTTTCTTATCATATCCATCCCTTTGCCAAGGTTTCTTTTCAAATTTATAGCTAGGCTTAGGAGGAAATCTCGTTCTAGGAAGCACATTTTGGAGATCCCTTGTCAAGCTCATTGCATCTTTTAATGTAGTTGGCTTGTGGGCTTTGACCAAACCTCTTAAGGGTTCATCCAAACCTTCAGTGAACAAAAATACTAATCTTCCCATAGATACATCAGCCACCTTGACTGATAATTTTTGAAAGTCCAACATATATTCGGTAGGGGACCCAGTTTGCTTCAATTGAGCTAGTTCTTTGAAAGGCAATTCTGGATCTTTTTGTTCAAATCTTTCTAGTACCCTGTCAACAAATTCTCCATATGTTTTAACCTGATTATGACCCAAGGTTTTCAACCCATGAAACCACCATTCATTGGCATCTCCTTCCAAATGCAAAATGGCCATTTTTAATGCATCCTCTTCCAACATAGGATTCAGCTGAAAATATACATCCAATTTTTGCACTCAAGTGTTAGCAGAATTTTGAGAAGAACCGTCAAAAGTAGGAAGTGACATTTTTTCAATAGCACTATTCAATTCTTTGTTTTGGAATGGACTCCTATTGTCTCCCTTCATTTTAATCTTTTGCATAGCATCAATGTAGTCACTGAGTGGTACACCTCTTTTACACTCTTCATTCAAATCATTCCAATCATTTACTAGTTTCTTGTAATCCAATTCAAGATTGGGTTCTTCTTTGGGTGTGAGAAATTTAGGTGCAGTATGCCTTTGTGTGCTTTGAAATTCATCAGGTCTATTATGAGGTCCTGTACTTGAGAAAATATGCTCATTCCCTTTCATCTTTTCCCCTGAGTGTGAACCACTATTATCTCCTATCATCCCTTTGCCTGAAAGTTGGCTACCCAACAATTCGAAACCTTTCATCATTTGTTTATTCATATCTAGCATAACCATGGTAATTCCTTCAAAACATGGTTTTAAGGCTTCAATAAATTCCTCCTTATGTCTTAATTTTTCCTCCTCCTCTCTACCCATTGTTTTAGAAAAAAAACTCTTTTTCTGCTACTATCTCTTCTTCAACCAAAACTTCTTCAACTACTGATTCAAAGGGTGGTGTTTTATTTGTTTGGCTTCTTGTTAATACCATCAGGTGCCAATACCATGCTCTGATACCACTTGTAATATCCCTTTTTCAAATTTTATTAAAATGCTCAATTTTCCACTTTTTTTTTCCAATTTCGACCTTTGACTAGTTTTACTGTTTTGACCTCCAAATCAATCCAAATGCTCCCAAATATTCTGTAGGAGTGTATGAATGGTATTTATACTTGAATATAAGGTTCAGGGATGTTTTATGGCCCTCCAAATACTGCTGCAAACTTGATTTGTATTCTGATCAATATATGTAATTTTGACTAGTAATTTGTGCATCAAATCCCCCTCGGGTAACACTGCAAATGGCCTTCCAAATGCCTCCAAACTCACACAAATTTATGAACAGAGGTATATAATGTGTTAAGTATGTTATTAATGTCTCATATGCACCATTAATTGATTTTTAATACTGTTCTAACTCTCTCACATTCAACAGCAAAAACCCCCAATTCGACCCTTGGGGAAATGGCACTATTTCACCTCCCAATACAACTAAACTGAGTAAAAATGCTCAAGTACAGTACATGAAACTTGTAGAAGACATCCATGGAAGTATATTTATCACAAATATATCATAGAATCATCCATCCATTTGAAATAATCATCAATACATTGGCTCACAACAAGGTAGTGGGGAAATGGCATTGTTCTTCCATTAAAAATGAGATTTATACATTTCTACTTGGAATTTCGACCTGAAACTTTTTGGAGATGAAGAACAGAGTATTTACTTCATATTACAAAAGAAATGGGGCATTAGAAGCTCCCCCAAAGAGTACAATAGCTCACCAAAAACGCCCTCCCTCAAGGAGCATGAATATGCCTTCAAAACTGGAAACGGTGGAAAGAAAGTGCTGCACTAAACCAAACCATGAAACTTCCTGTAGCTGCTACCTGCGAATACAAACTCCATTAAAGCACCATGAAAGACCTGAGTGGCCTCTCCAAACACCAACTTGGATGGGAATCTTTCACCCTCGAAATTGGCTAAGGCAAGAAACTAGTCATCCACTAGCTCTCTCTTCACAAATGCAATTTTTCTCAAATCATCAAAAGCCATTCTCATACTTGATTTCTACATTTTATAACCATCATTAGCCTTCAAGGGGTCGAAATCCTCTCAATAGATTCAATAATTTTCCATTTAGAAAATATTCCTCATTTGCCACTTGTCTCCTAGTTCCAACCTTCCATCTTCTCCCAAATTCGAATTTGAGTCTCTTTAGATTCCTCCAACTCCATGAGCGCCTTCTTGAGCCTATTTTTGTGGCTGAAATGTCATAATGGTCAGGTGTAAGAAGTCAGGTCTGAATTTTGTCATAAAATGTCATAGATGCTTCATTATTGTTGTCATAAAACTAGGGAATCTAGCCCATGTGTCCACTAGTCTCCAATTTGACTCTTCCTCTCCCATGGAGGTTACTATTCCTTCCCATTTCGACCTAATATGCTCAATTCCATTTGTTATGACTTACCAACTCACCCAAGAGTGTTCACCTTCCCATGAATTTGAATTGGCAAGAGAGAGCTGCCATGTGTCATTGAAAAATCAAGCTAGTGTGGGTCCCACCACCTCCATATGTCTCCAAAACCACTTGCCACCTAGAATTTCTCTTGAATTTATTTATTCATCATATTTATTAAATTCTTGAACCCTTCTAATGTCTAAATATCATTTATTAGTTTCCTTATTACCATCCCACATGTGCCCATCCAACCTAGGAAACTAGTAGGATTGATGGGATTGTCTTACTATGCACTTATTTGAATGGGGACATTACAAAGAATGCTCAATTGGACAAGAAATAAGGACAAAATTGGGGGGGAAACTAACTCCTCCTTCCTGGCTCTCATACCTAAAGACAAGGCTCCAAGCTCTATTAACAGATTCAGGCCGATTTCTCTGTGTAACTCTTCGTACAAAATCCTTACCAAAATTCTAGCCAATAGAATGAAAAAAATAATGGGGAAAATAATCTTTGAAACTCAAGGGGGATTTCTGGCAGGTTGGAAAATTCTAGATAACATTATAATGGTCCAGGAAGCTATCCACACCAGCACTGGTAAGAATCATCAAGGTATGGCAATAAAACTAGATATGGCCAATGCTTTTGACAGAGTAAGCCACCAGTTCCTTTTTGACATCATGCTCAAATTCGGTTTCTCTAGTAATTTTGTGCGATGGATTAAAGCCTGCATACACAGCCCCTGGATTTCCCCTCTGATCAATGGAAGAATGGCTAACTTCTTTGCAGCTTCAAGGGGACTGCGACAGGGATGCCCTCTATCTCCTTATCTCTACCTCCTTGTAGTGGACTCTTTGAGCAGGAAGCTCATCTCTCTTCAAGAAGAGGGAGTTTTAAAAGGTATCAGAATAGTGCGTGGTGTCAAGTCGATAAATCATGCTCAATTCATGGATGATACAATCCTGCTCGGTGGAGCTTCCGTGACTATTGCTGAGAGATTCAACCTCGTCCTCTCCTCCTTCCTTCAAGCCTCGGATGGGAAAATCAATTCTGACAAATCCAGGATTTATGGCTGGAACTGCCCCTTAGGAACTCTGGCTCGAATCTCTCAAATCTTGGGCTTTGAAGGAATTCAAGAGTGGAATTCCTTCAACTATCTTGTCATTCCAATATTCAAGGGGAAGAAAAAAGTAGCTGACTGGAATGGGCTAGTGGAAAAAATCAAAAAGAAAATCAACTCTTGGGGAGTCAGGTGGCTCAACCAAGATGGTAAAATGGTTCTCATTAACTCAATTCTATCTGCCTACCCTCTCTATGTCTGCTCTATCTCTTTGGATCCCAAAACAGTGATTAATAACATCACTAAAGAACTTAGAAAATTTCTTTGGCAAGGAGGAAGAAACAATGGTACCAAAAAGTTCCACTTGGTCGATTGGAACACTGTCTGCAGAAACAAATATCATGGTGGAATTGGGATCAAGGATCCGCTTCAGATGAACTTGGCTCTCGTAGCAAAAATTCTCTGGAGAATTGTCTCCGGCAAAACAGCATGGTTGAAAGAAACTATTAAAAAAAAATACATGCAGGGCACTAGAAAACGCTACGTAGATAATATTGATCCTGAAACCAAAGGAACAGTTATTTGGAATTTATGCAAGAAAGTTGCTTTTATAATTCAAAATAATCACCATTGGAAGCCTGGCAACGTGAAGCAGATCAAGATCTGGAAAGACAATTTTAGTAGTAACCCCCCAGCGAATTTCCTTCATGAGATCGTGGATCTAAGACACCGGATGGAGCAAGCTGGAGTTCACACGCTTCATGACATTTGCTCTTGGAATGACCAAGGTTGCTGGAATGGATGGCGTACCTTTGATCTCCCAGAGCAACTAAATCAGGATTACAACATCCTCCTCTCCCTATTGCATGGAGCGCTACCCATCCATCTCTCCATAAAAGATAAGCGTGGTTGGGGAAATTCTGGACACTACACGGTTAAGGAAGGATATTGCTATCTGGATTCACTCAACATTCAAGGCAATCTGGACAACAAATGGAAAAGAATTTGGAGTAAAGACGGGCTTCCAAAGATAAATTTCTTCAATTGGTTGCTGGCCCATAAAAATATCCTCACCGCAGACAACCTCAAGAAAAGAGGAATTGCAGGTCCAGCAAGGTGCATTCTTTGCAAAATGGAGGAGGAAACGGTGGAGCATCTCTTTCTAGATTGCAATTTCACCAAAGAAGTTTGGCACAAAGCTTACCAGGGGATCCAGCTGACCTTAATTCTACCCACCCAGTGGAATGATCTCTTTGCAAACTAGCACCAATTCTACTCAAACACAATGACAAATAAACCTTGTTTCAAAAGAGCTTGGATTGCTTTCCCCAAATTTGTGTGTTGGAAAATTTGGAGCGCCCGAAACCACGAGATCTTTGAATGGGTTCGGACAGCGCCTGAAAAAGTTGTCTCTTCGGCTAACTCTCTTTGGGTGGAGACCCTTGCCTCGAAAGGCATGGCCAATTTGCAAAAAGAACAGTTAAGTGTCGAAGAGAAACTCTGGGTAGCAGACATCTTGCTTTACAATTCTCAAGATTCTTCCCAAGTTAGGATAAATCAAAAGCATCATCACCATAGAATGGATCCCAAAAGCTTTCAATCTTGGATAAGAACTCAAGATAGACATATCCTCCTCTTCGACGGAGCCTCAAAAGGTAACCCAGGGTTGGCAGGGGCGGGGGGGGTCCTCTTAGACCCCGAAGGAAACAAAAAGACTGATTATGCTTGGGGTCTAGGCAGACAAACGAACAATGAGGCGGAGTGGCTTTCATTGATTCAAGGCCTAACTATTGTCAAGGAAAATAATATCCAGAGTGTCCTAGTGATTGGAGACTCCAACTTCTAAATTTCATACTCTCTTCCTCATGTTGGCTAAGAACATGGTCTCCATCTCCCTATACCACATCCTGAGGTGCAACAACCATGTGGCAGACACCTTGGCTAATCTTGGAGTCAATTTGAATTGTGGGATCCTAAATCGTAATGGAAACCACCTCCTTAAGACCTGGGTACCTTAGTTCATGTCTTGTCTCATGGAATTTAATGTGAACTGTCATCTACCGAGCCATTCCAACCTCGAGCAAAGGCGAAATCTCCACTAGATCCTTTTTCCACCTACATTGCTCCTCCGACGGCACTCGCAGACTATCCACACCTGGCTCGAATGCGAGGCTTTATGGCGAGCAGGCAGCAGACGTGACTCGAGCTATATGAACCACAGGGGTGGCGAACATAACATCACCTTCTTCCTTCGCTCCTGGCATTTGTTTTCACCCTGCTTCCGGCAAACAAAGCTCAGAATGGATTGCGGTAACAGTGGTTCGAATACAGGGGTTTGCCCTCCGGGGTTGAAGTGCAAGCGTTGCACGACTAACATTGGGAAGAAAAGATACCCTTATGTCGTCGAGGTAATGTTGAGTCCTGGGAACAGAGAGACAGAAGGTCTCCACCCCTCCCAAGTCCCTATGAAGCATGTTTTCCGTAATGAAGATAATGGCCAAACTTGGAATCATCAGGTAGTGGGTATGCGCAGACATACTGCAATTTCGGTTCAAAATGGGTTCATGTTTGATGGAGGTCGCTTCTGGCGTCCCATTCAGGTTGAAAAAATCCAGAATTTTGGGGGACTTCAATTTCAAAGCTCCCTGCAGGATGGATTGCAGCAACACGGCAACGTGAGAAGCAGTCCCAGCGAAGCTAGGAAAGCTTGGAAGGTGGTGGGCGACAGTTTGGGGCTCGTGAATCTGGACTCCCCGGTTGGTAGGGAAAGTCCCTCCCCTGGGGTACTTTCGCATCTTCAGGATATAGAAGCACAAGTAAATTGGCTTCGGGGGGGAAATGCAGAGCTCAAGAAAGCGCTTTCTCACCTCACACAAATCTCTAACTCAAAAGCCAGCAACACCAACAGCAAAAATAAGGAATTCTATGAAAAGCTTGGGGGAAAGATTGACTCTCTGCATAGTTGTTTGAGAATCGTAGAAGCAAAGGTTGATCGCATTCAGAGCAGCAAAGAAAACAGTCCAGCTGCGATCACAGGGCTGAACGACAAGGAGGACTCTAAAGCTGGCAGCAAGAAAAAGATTCGTCTCTCAGAAAACCTCTAAGCACGGGTCACCCAGCATGTTTTTTCTCTTTAGTAGAAGTGTTTTATATATCCAGTAGCGGCAAGTATAGCAATATGTAGTTAATTTCTGTTCTGTCCTGTCAGCCTAAGAATTACTATTAAATTTTGAACTTAAGAAGACTGGTTGGAGGTGCCTATTTCCCTCGTTTTTGTGGGTGCAGTCTCCCCACCTTGATGTAGCCCCTTTTTTCTTTTAATACAAATATATATTCGTTTCTGTAAAAAAAAAACAAACACAATTTGATTTCAGTTGCAGTATGGATTAGTTTTCAGTGTGCAGTTTGTATCTAGCAGTTTTCTTTTTCAGCTTGTTATCATCTGTAATAGTTCAGATAGTTGAATAAGACTCCATCCCAATGGAAAATGGCACTACTATTTTCAGTTTTCAATTGCAGAAAAGCTTGGTTGGTATTATGTGGTTGGTTTCAACTTGCAGAGTGTTTGTCTTCATATAAGCAAAATGAGTTGTAGGGAGACATGTTGCACAGATGTACACGAAAGGCACTTGGTTTGCGAGTTCTTGGAGCCTCGCAGGTAGGACTCCATCCCCAATTAGAGCCAGATGTTAGTACCAGAATCTACCCCAACAAAAATTTTATATTCTGGCCCCGTGCAAGTAAAAAGATACCTGAATTTTCTTTGTCGGAATGTTCACGAGTATTTTGACCAAAGAAATCCTCCCGGAAGTCTGCACTTTTTCACCATCCTCCATCAAATTTGCCAAGTGTTCTGCTATTAAAGTTTGATCCCATGAATTGATGACCTATTCACTTCTTATTTCTAAAAACAATAGTTTTTATTTTAAAATAAAATAAAATTATTAAATAATACTTGGATTTTAAAAAGTAGAACTATTATTTAATAGTTTTTATTTAAAAAAAAAAAAAAATTATTAGTGCTTTACCCACTCTTTCAAACGACTCACGTGGTTTTTCTCATTTAATTAAAAGAAAGGTTATTAAAGTATTATTTTGTAAAACTAACTCATATGCACCTTAAGCTTTAAGCTAGCCGCCATATTTCTCTCAAAGCTCACACATGGAGGGAAAAGGAAAGAGATCTACATGAAATGCTCAACGCGTCGACTAAATGGAGGAACTCTTGTTGTTATTAAGAGTAAAGAATATTGGCATCGTGTGCATATGGGATATTATTTACTGCATGAAAAATAATAAAATATGCCATCAAGTGCTGAAACTAATAATACATATATATATATATATCAAAAGTTGAATTCAAACGTCATAAGACCCACATGTGTCGATGAAGGTCGCCTGAAGGAGTAGATTCAAATGCTAAGTGTTGAAAGGATCTTTTGGAAATTGTTGATTGCATCCAAAGAGCCCGAGCTTGAGTGCCATATTATTTTGTGGCAGAGGATCATAATCACTTCCAACTTTTAAGCTATTAGTTAAAGCAATTGATCCACACTTCCAGGACAATTCCTGATTTGAAAGAGATGGATTCGGCATTTCAAGGAAGTAAGGAAACTAGCTTTACAAGTGGACATACTTCATTAAAGAGGTAGAGAAATAGTGGCAGAGTATTGGGATACACATATTTAGATCAACTTATTCAGGCATACAATCAGCTTTCCCTAAATCAGATCGAGCATTTTCAGGCAATCAAATCATTTGTGGTGGCAGAAGCAGAGCATTCAAAAATACAGCAAGCAAAACACCTGGCAGCTACAAAATTCTAGAAGAAAGCATACAGATGGCAAATCAAAAGGAAATAGTTTCAATAATTCATCTTTTGCAGGAAGAGATCAGAAATTAAAGGAAGTTTCCAGATCTCTAGGCATCAAATAATCATTCCAAAGCATCAATTGAACCAATATTTTTGTATTCGAAGACATATTTGAGTAGTCAATCCAAAATTCGAAGATGGTTCGATTATCCTCATATTTTCTATGATAGATTAAATATTTTTGAGTCAAATATTGCATTAAGTTGCAATCTAAGAAGAAGAGTTCGATTTAGGTTATATCTTACTGTCTATATAATGAACAAAAAATCAATTGAGAAAGGAGGTCCCAGCTGAGAGGTTGAGAGTGTTGTAGGAGAGGGTTTTTGAGATCAAACTGCTATTTCACTTGCAAGCATGTATTTCATTTTCTGTTTTTATAAAGAATGCTTTGAAATGATTATATTCGAGATGACCCAGTGTTTGTTTTAATATTTATCATGATAAATGTTATGTTTTTTTTAAACATTTTTATTCATAATTCTATTCCTTGAATAGATGTTACCTATACCTGGGATTCTTATGAATAATTTGTATGTTTATCATTGATCTGAACTAAACCTATTCACTCCTTATATAAATTCATACACGCGGTCTTTATATCCTTCATTATGATGCGTATACATCTATTGTTTTGTCATTTTAGTTATCTTACCTGATCTCCTCCTTCACCTATAGGATATTCATAAACCTAGAAACCTAGTCATCCATTTAGAAAACTTTAAAATTTTCTAGACTTTGAGCCTTAGCAGTCAAGGTGCAGACTCTAGTGATAACATCTTCTGGCGCCGTTGTCGGGGATGGAGGAGCGAAGATATCTTCCCCGGGAAGAACGACAATGATCGGATCCAACTCTTGATGGTGGACAAGAGCAGGACACTAGCTTGACTGCAATTTTCTACTTGGCGACTCCAACTTCATCACAAATGAAATTATTGGTGACTTCACTGGTTTGAAATGGATAAGATCTTGCTCAGAGGTATGCATTTTGTGATTTCTCAAGTATATCTGGTTTTCCAAATCCTGTACCTGATAGAGATGAATGGGAAGCTTCCCTTCCCAGATTTAGAGGAGAATATTGGGAAGTACCAGCCAAACACTTGCTAGATTTCCATGATTTTATTCATCGACTTCAGATTGTGCATGAGGATGTTCAGATTAAGCTTTTCAGATATTCATTGGAGGGACCAGCTCGAGATTGGTGCAGATCTCGTTCGGCTGCAAGTATCAATTCTTTGAAAGGTTTTCATGCAGCTTTTCATTCATTTTGCAAAGAGAAATTTTCAGTTGATTTCCTTTATCAAGAATGTTGTTATGAATTCGATTTGTTATACAAAAAATATGGCAATCATGAAGATCAGGATGATTGTGATAGCAAAACCCTAGATGCATTTATCATTGATCCAAATGTTTCTAGTAGTCATGAGTATGATGCAATTGTTGTTCCAAATGTTAACGAAAATCAAGCTTCTCAGGAGCCATCTTTTTTCCAAGATCCAAATCAAACAGAGAATTATGAGTTTCAAGATGTAGAAATGTTTAAAGATCAGCTTGTTTATGATGAGTGCCAAGATGATTTAGAGCAGAATTTTGTTTCAGCACCAATGGAAGTTTTCAGCAGTAAAACGATGTATGATGAACATGAGTCAAATTCTTTGGAAAGAATTGAAAGAGGTGGAAAAGAGTTAAAAGAGAAGCTTGCAGAGATTTCTTTTTCATTAGTTGTTGATCAACAATTACCAGAAATCAACATGCTTGCAACTGCCATTATTAAATCAGAATTTTCAGAAGACATTACACAAAATGTGACTAAGATAATACCTGTCAAAATAATTGAAAAATGCAAAGATATGGGAGGTAATTCTCTTTTTCCTTCTTTTTCATTTTTAACACTTCAAGAACAACTGTTTGATGACATCAACAAAGCAAAGATCGCACAGGAGCAGCTTATTTCAAAGAAAGATAAAGAGTTAATTTTTAGTAATTTTCATGACCCTTTGGCCATTTACATGGAGCTAGTATTTTCGAAGGTTTCAAGTGTGGTCGGTTTTGGCATATCACCCATTTGTGGATGTAAATACAAACTATCTATGAAAGTTTTATTACACAGACATTATTCTTTTTATGCTTACTTCATAGACTGCAAAGAAGAAGGTCATTTTGTTAGACAGATGTTGACTTGGCTGCATTGGAAATTTGGTTTTATATGAAGAAAATAATTTCAGTTGGTCAGTTTACATAGCGTACATAAATAAGCTCATCTCAAGAGAATTCATTTCCTTTCAGCCTTCAACAATAGAGCATTTATTTGGCTTTTCAATATGAATTTGGTTTTCAACAAACACAGTTTGATTTCAGTTGCAGTATGGATTAGTTTTCAGTGTGCAATTTGTATCTAGCAGTTTTCTTTTTCAACTTGTTATCATCTGCAATAGTTCAGATAGTTGAATAAGACTCCAGCCCAATGGAGAATGGCACTGCTATTTTCAGTTTTCAATTGCAGAAAAGCTTGGTTGGTATTATGTGGTTGGTTTCAGCTTGTAGAGTGTTTGTCTTCATATGAGCAAAATGAGTTGTAGGGAGACAGGTTGCACAAATGTACAGGAAAGGCACTTGGTTTGCGGGTTCTTGGAGACTCACAGGGAGGACTCCATCCCCAGTCAGAGCCAAATGTTGGTACCAGAATCTACCCCAACAAAGTTTCTGGATTTTGGTCGCGCGCAAGTAAAAAGATAGCTGAATTTTCGTTGTCGGGATGTTCACGAGTATTTTGACCAAAGAAATCCTCCCGAAAGTCTACAGTTTTTCACCATCCTCCGTCAAATTTTCCAAGTGTTCTGCTATTAAAGTTTGATGCCATGAATTGATAACCTATTCACTTCTTCTTATTTCTAAAAATAATAGTTTTTATTTTAAAATAAAATAAAATTATTAAATAATAGTTTTTTTTTAAAGAGTAGAATTATTATTTAATAGTTTTTATTTAAAATAAAAAATTATTATTTTATTAAATTTAGTGCTTTACCCACTATTTCAAAGGACTCACGTGGTTTTTCTCATTTAATTTAAAAAAAGGTGAATAAAGTATTATTTTGTAAAACTGACTCATATGCGCCTTACGCTTTAAGCTAGCCACCATATTTCTCTCAAAGCTCACACGTGGAGGGCCAAGGAAAGAGATCTACATGAAATGCTCAATGCGTCGACTGAATGGAGGAACTCTTGTTGTTATTAAGAGTAAAGAATATTGGCATCGTGTGCATATGGGATATTATTTACTGCATGAAAAATAATAAACTATGCCATCAAGTGCTGAAACTATTAATACATATATATCAAAAGCTGAATTCAAACGTCATAAGACCCACATGTGCCGATGAAAGTCGCCAGAAGGAGTAGATTCAAATGCTAAGTGTCGAAAGGATCTGCTGGCAATTGTTGATTGCATCCAAAGAGCCCGAGCTCGAGAGCCAAAGTATTCTATGGCAGAGGATCATAATCACTTCCCAATTTTAAGCTATTAGTTAAAGCAATCGATCCACACTTCTAGGACCGTTCCTAATTTGAAAGAGATGGATTCGACATTTCAATAAAGTAAGGAAACTAGCTTTACAAGTGGACATACTTAATTAAAGAGGTAGACAAATAGTGGTAGAGTATTGGGATACAAAGATTTAGATCAACTTCTTCAGGCATACAATCAGCTTTCCCTAAATCAGATCGATCATTTTCAGGCAATCAAATCATTTGTGGTGGCACAAGCAGAGCATTAAAAAATACAGCAAGCAAAACCCTTGGAAGCTATAGAATTCTAGAAGAAAGCATACAGATGGCAAATCAAAAGGAAATAGTTTCAATAATTAATCTTTTGAAGGAAGAGATCAGGAGTTAAAGGAAGTTTCCAGATCTCTAGGCATTAAATCATCATTCCAAAGCATCAATTGAACCAATATTTTTGTATTTGAAGACATATTTGAGTAGTCAATCCAAAATTCGAAGATGGTTCGATTATACTCATATTTTTTATGATAGATTAAATATTTTTGTGTCAAAGATTGCATTAAGTTGCCAGCTAAGAAGCAGAGTTTGATTTATGTTATATCTTAATGTCTATATAATAAACAGAAAATCAATTGAGAAAGGAGGTCCCAGCCGAGAGGTTGAGAGTGTTGTAGGAGAGGGTTTTTTAGATCAGACTGTTATTTCACTTGTAGACATGTATTTCATTTTTTGTTTTTATAAAGAATGCTTTGAAATGATTATAATCGAGATGTGCCATTGTTTGTTTTAATATTTATCATGATAAATGTTATGTTTTGTTTAAACCTTTTTATTCATAATTTTGTTCCTTGAATAGATGTTACCTATACCTGGGATTCTTATGAATAATTTGTATGTTTATCATTGATCTGAACTAAACATGTTCACTCCTTATATAAATTCATACTCACAGTCTTTCTATCCTTCATTATGATGCATATACATCTATTGTTTTGTCATTTTAGTTATCTTGCCTGATCTCCTCCTTCACCTGTAGGATATGCATAAACCCAGAAACCTAGTCATCCATTTAGAAAACTTTGAGATTCTCTAGACTTTGAGCCTTAGCAGTCAAGGTGCAGACTCTAGTGATAACACGTTCCCTTGGGGTGTAAGAAAAAAATCATTGATTAATTGTATTTTATTTTTTTCAATTGGATTAATATAAATGTATTTCTCAATTTAAACCTTTTTTTATAATTTGCTTGTAATTGGACATTTACTATTACAAAAAAATTCCCATGCTTCTATAAAAGTTGTTTGGAATAATGTTTGAACAAACCAATCACATTGTGCAAATTAGGGATGCCTATAGTAATGGTAGTTCTTCACATGTTGGCAATGGAGGCAATGAAATAAAGGTTGGTATGGATGACTTCTTACAAGATAAGTTGCCATGGATGCAATGTTCTTAGATGCATTCCATGATGATGAGTTAGGGGATGATTCTCATGTCACTGATACCTTCTTTGAAGGCCTTAAATCGGCTGACACCACCCCTCTTTGGACCTGGCCAATCAAATTCTACCCATCTATGGACAAAAATGTTACTATACAACTTAGAAGCAATGTATGGTATGTCAAACGCGTGTTTCTCGACACTTTTGAGGTAACTGACCATCAATCCCCTCATATTTGGAGGATTCTTGGCACACAATCAACATTGAAATGGGCGATTTTATGAACGTTAAATGACATTGTACGTTTATATTTCCCACTAATTGTAGGTTAATTACAGATAAGGTACTTCCAAGTGATAATTTCTTGCTCGGAAACTACGAAGAGGAAAAGCAAATGTTGAAAATGTTGGGTGTTGAGTACATATCATACCATGCATGTCTAAATAATTGTATTCTATATAGAGTCGAATATGTAGACAAAGAGATATGTCCAAAATGTGGGCATTATAGGTACCATAAATCAAGAAACAAGGGTAAAGCACATGGTACTCCTCATAATATCGAGGCACATGCCTATGATCCCTAGGATTCAAAGGCTCTTTCGTTGCAAAGAATTAGCTATGTTGCAGGGATGGCATGCCTTACACCAAAGTGAGTCAAAAGTTACGTTAATCGCAACAGATTCAATAGCCATGAAGCATATAGAGGATACATGGACCGATAAATACAAAGATGAAGTACGAAGCCTTCGATTGAGCATAGCCATGGATGGCATCAACCCATATTTCCTCCAAAACACCAACTATTTTGTTTGTCCTGTAGTAGTGATCAATAACAATATCCCCCCATGGTTATCTGTGAAGAATCAAGATATTATGTTGGCCCTTATAGTCCCTGGTACAGGACAAGTGATGATCCAGATGGACATCAGTGGCCACCTACCTGGTCTACTAGCTCAAAGACACAGTTGTCCAACTTGGCAGTGTTTTTACGGTTTTTTATGTCCTGATCTTCCAGGGCCATTTTGAGGCCCTAAACAACGTTTTTTGGCCACAAAAGTGCCCAAACAATTGTGAAAGGAATTGTTTGGACATATAACAAAATAGTCCTTCTCGGAAAAACCTTTCCAACGGCATACTGGGTACCCCCAAATGAAGATCATATGCAAACGTTGTGCCCTCGAGAATTTGACGTATCAACTAACCACATATAGGCCTACAAATCTTTTGGCGTTTCGTCTCCCAAGTTTAGGATTTTTTATGTTTAGGGTTTTCTCATTTAGGATCTATGTTAAAAATCCATTTTTGGACTCATCTTAACTCAGTTCTTGCATATTAGTGTAACCGACACATCTCTTTTAAGAGATAAGCTACCACCATCTACAACTAGTTTGTAATGCTTTACAGTTTACAATGTTTTTCCAGTCCATTCATTAATATAATTTGAGTTTTACTATACTATTGTGATTTCTGCAAAATATTTGTGTGTAGCTATGTTTTATATCATTGCCTTCGTTTCATTCTCCAAATAATCCAAATCAGTGGTGTCGAATAAATATTCTCTTGTTGTTTCTTAGTGCATGTCCCTAACCAGATTTGAATATCGAGAGTAGCTTCTTGACTTAGTTGAGCTTGGGGAAAACCACCCTCATCATCCCAACCAGCCTCACATGGTGGGAGGATAAAAGAGAGATGACGGAGCAGGAATCTTATTAAGTTGTTGCTCAAGGAATCCCTCACGCAACAGAGGAATGAGGTGATGGATAATTTCACCCAGATCCTTCGACCAATGCCAACGATAGTGGATGCATATTCAATGACCAGTCATTATGGAGGTGTGACTCCCCTCAAACTACAAGTTAACTTTTAGGTTCCTTTATTTGAAGGCCATATAGATGCAGATTCTTTGGAGAAATGGTTAAATATGTTAGAGAGTTACTTCTCTATTCAAAAAAATTTCGACAGCGAAAATATCACCTCCATGCTTCTTAACTCCCTTCCCCATATTAAATATTGGTGGGACAGTTGTTGCAAGAGGCATGCGAGAGATGAGTCAAAAATATGGAACCCACTTGGGCGGCTTTTGTCAATGTCGTCAAGGAGGAATTCTATCCTGTCGGAAACTATGATGGCCAATACACCAGGTGGACAATTTTGCGCCGGGAGAGAGACCATACAATGCCATAGTTAACCAATATATTCCATACCTTGCACTAAAAGATAGGTTTTAGAGACTCCAAACGACACTTGGTCCTAAAGTACCGTAGTGTCTTGCATAGGTACATTCAGACAAAGATGGATTTCCTGGACATGTCCTCACTAGGAGCTGCTTATCAGTATGTTGTCAAGATCAAACAAAAGTTTAAGCAAAAAAACAAGTGAGAGTCAGGGTTTGCAAATAAACAGCTGCAAAATCCTGGAAAAGGCGACCCTAACTCACAAAAAATAGGACAGATCAAGGATGGCCAAAATCATGACAACCATCCCAAGCCGCGGGAAAATAAGGGTAATGGGAAATCGAAGAAGGACACATACAAGTGGTGTGAGTTCCACAAAATCCCATGGCATGACACTAATGAATGTCGCTCAAAAAAATCATTGTTGGTTGAGATGAAAACCCCAAAGCTGGAATCTGGATCAGACAATTCAGAGCAAGAAATGGGATAGTGGATGATTGATGTGAAACCTAATGCCACCATCGCAACCACAAAGATACAACCAGAAGATTCGAAGGATCCAAAGGAAGGGGAGAACCTCTTCCATTCACAACTGTGGGTGAAGGGGAATCCACTACATTTCATTGTTAACAGTGGTAGCTAGAAGAAGCTCATCACGGTCGAGTTCATCAAAAGATTGATATTGTCAATGATGCCACACCCCTAACAATACACCATTGGTTGATTGAGCTAGGGACGAGACATCCGTGTTATCCAACAGTGTTGCTTATCCTACAACATCAATCCCCTTAAAGATGAGGTAATGTGTGATGTTTCCCCACTTGAATTTTGTGGTGTTCTTTTAGGAAAACCCAATATGTGGAAACGCCATGCCAATTATGAGTCCAGGCCCCGTAGTGTCATTTTTACTTTGGAGAGCCAACTCTATAGGATACCTGAGGTAGTCCTGACTACTACAGTTTCCTTGGTATCCACAAAGAAATGTTGGAAGGTCATCTCTTAGACTGGTAAATTTGTCCTCTTCATGGTTCGGTTAGAAGGTGGATGGAAGGCCACTACAACTTCCACATCCTTAGCACAAAGTATCTCTAAGAGGCAGAAGCAGGTCGAAAAGAGTGTAGAATGGTACAAGGACATCTTCGCTTCCCTTACAAGGGTGCCTCTATGCTACCAGGTCAAACATCCAATCGACTTGATGCCGGCTGATACTTTACCCAATTGGCCAATATATAGGTGCTCTCTTCTCGAGAATGAGGAAATAAAATGCCAAATTTATGAGCTCATACAAAAGTGCCACATTCAACCAAGCTCCTCACCTTACGGGAATCCAATTGTGTTGGTGCAGAAAAAGGACGGGACATGGTGAATATGTATCGATTACAGAGCCAAGAACAGAACCATTGTCAAGAATTGATACTCGATCCCCCATATTGATGATCTTATTGATAAACTTAAGGGTTCCAAGTTCGTTACCAATATTGATCTGAAGTCGGGATACCACCAAGTTCCAATTGAACAAATTGATGTATGGAAGACATCCTTCAAGTCTAAAGAAGGCCTCTTTAAATGGTTGGGCATGCCTTTTGGCTTGACTAACACTCCAATGACGTTAATGAGGATGATGGATGGTATCTTGTGGCCATTCACAAACTCCTTTGTGGTTTTATATATGGATTACATCCTCCTATACGGTAGAATTTGGGAAGAACATCTACAGCACATGTAATAGGTCTTAAGAACCTTGTGGCAACACAAGCTATATGCCAACTTGCATAAATTATCATTTGGAATGCAGAGGATTCAGTATTTAGGATACATCATGGATGAACATGGGGTGCATGTGGACCCAATCGGGATCCAACTCATTTAGGATTGGCCAACCCCGACCACCCTGACAGAACTCTGCAACTTCTTGGGCCTTGCCAACTTCTACTATAGGTTCGTGTTGGGGTTCTCCCATATCTCTTGGCCCTTAAGCCAAGTGACCAAGGGAGGATATAAAGCCAAGTTCACTTGGTTTGGGTCACAACAAAAAGCATTCGAGGATCTAAAACACTGCCTCTACTTAGTGTTAATCCTCACTCTGCCAGACCTGCAACAACCATTCGAGATTGAGATAGATGCCTCGGACTATGCTATTGATGCAGTCCTTACTCAGTATGGACATCTAGTGGCCTATCAAAGTGAGACAATGTCAGATACTATTCATAGACATCCCACCTATGATAAGGAGAAGTGCTCCATTTTGCAGGCATGTTGACAGTGGAATCATTACATTCTAGGGAAGGAAACTATCAGTCACACTAATCATAGGCCCTAGCAATTCAGGTATACATAGGGAAAGTTACATAATGAATACAATAAGAAGTGGTCCATGCACTTGCAAAAAATTCGTTTGAACATTAAGTACATGAAGGGTTGCATGAACCATGTTCCATACTTCCTCAGCCGACCCCCGGTCGTGGCACTAACCGTGGCCCTCAACTTTGGTGGGCACAACACCTCCAGGTGGCCCCAATTATACAACAGTGACCCTGACTTCCTACTACATATCATACACTGGGTGCAGGTAAAAAAATTCCATTCTTTCACCTCAAGGATGCACTTTTGTGCTATCTGGGCCATCTTTGTGTTCAATCAAGCGAGCATGAAAAGCTAATTTGGGAGGCACACTATAGTCGGGTTGTCGAATAATTCAGCGTGGAGAAGATAGTAGTAGTGCTTCAAAAGTATTTATACTAGCCAAAACTCCGGTAGGCATATCCAATCGTGCACTTAATGTTCCATTGCTAAACCTATCATTAAGAAGAAAGGGATGTACACTCCTCTGCCTACCATAGAAAATCCTTGGGAGTTAGTCTCAATGGATTACATGTAATTTTTTCCCTCCACCAAGAATGGTAACGACTGTGTTTTTGTGGTTGTCGATCAGTTCTCTAAGATGGCCATTCTAGCACCATGTACGGAGAGTATCGTAGTTGAAGCCACTACTAAGCTCTTCTTTGAGTGTGTTTGGATTCATTTGGGGCTACCACAGACCATTGTTTCATATCGGTACAATAACTTCCTCAACACCTTCTAGAATTTAATGGACACCAAGCTGACCAAAACAACTACCTTCCACCCCTAAACAGATGGGAAGACATAAGTAGTCAAAAGGATGATTATGCATATCCTACACATGTACAACTCGAAACATCCATGCACATGGGATGAGAACCTTTCATTTGTTCAGCATAGTCACAACAGATCCCTCCATAGCTATATTGGTCATAGCCCCTTTAAGGTGTGCTTTGGGTTCCAGCCATTGGCCCCCATTGATGTAGCTATACCCATTGCATCTACACAAGACAAGTACTCCCATGCTCATCCACTTTGTTAATGCATGCATGATGGCAAGCATTTTCTCGTTATAGGTAGACTGTAAGCATTCTCTTTCGTTTAACTTCCTACTTTCAAAAGCAATTGGGTGACCTTCTTGCACTAAGACGACCCCTATTCTGAACCCTGAAGAATCACATTCAATCACAAATGGTTTTGAAAAATCGGGTGTTTCCAAAACAGGATTTGTAGACATAATTCACTTCAATGCCTCAAAACATTTTCATGCTTCATCATCCCATTGAAAAGAATGCTTTTTAAGGAGGTTCGTTAGCAGAGCATTTGAGTGAGCATATTTTAGATGAATCTTCAATAGTAACCAGTTAAACCTAAAAATCCTCTTAACTTGGAGACATTTATGGGCTAGGGACATTCTTTTATCGCCTAGATATTCTTTGGGTCCAGATTGACTCCTTCCTTTGAGATAATATGACCAAGATACTCCACTTCTTGTCTTCCAAAAGTGCATTTCGACCTTTTTGTGTGGAATTGGTTTTCCTCTAATAGGGATAGTACTTGTTCCAGATGCTTCAAGTGTTCCTTCCATGTCTTGTTGTATATTAGGATGTCGTCAAAGAAGACTAATACAAATTTTCTAATGCATGGCTGAAATAATTCATTCATGGTTGCTTGGAATTTGGCAGGGGCATTTGTTATCCCAAATGGCATTACCTTGAATTCATAGTGCCCTTCATATTCTGAAAAGTAGTCTTTGCGACATCTTCTAATCTGACCCTGATTTGATAGTAACCTAATCTTAAATCGAGTTTTGAAAAATATTTTGCGTCATGAAGTTCATCCAGCATGTCGTCGATGAAGGGGACTGGAAATTTATTTTTTACTGTTATTTTGTTTAACCCTCTATAATCGATGCATAATATAAGTGATCCATCTTTCTTTCGTACTAACACAACTGGAGCTGCATATGGACTTCTGCTCTTTGTGATAACACCCTAGTTCAATAGGTATTGAACTAATCTTTCGATTTTTGTTTTGTGATGGTGGGGATACCTATATGGTTTAAACTTGACAGAGTTTGACCTTGGCTTAACCTCGATTATGTGTTTGATACTTCTTTCTGGCGATAACTACATAGGAAGGTCTTGAAATATTTTTCATGTTTCTAGAGTAACTCTTGGATTTCCTCTTCTTTGGACTCATCTTGTTCTAAATCTTGACCTTCCATTTGCTGACATTGGATCACATAAGATGATGCTCCTTTTCGAATGAGTTTTTTCCATGTGCTAAGATGAAACTACTTGTGTTTTGGGTGGTTGGAAACCATATAGTTTATACTTTTGTCCCTACCACTTGAACTTGATGAAGTGTTTCTAGTGATTGGCTAAATAGGTTCCCAACGTTTGTAACCATTGGACTCCTAGAACAATATCTATTCCACCCAATGGTAAGGTGTAGAGTTCAGATTCCAACTTAAAGTATTGAATTTGAAGTTTCACCTTTTGACACTTCCCAACCTTTTCAATTTTCTTACCATCTACTACCACCACCTTCATGTCTGGAAATGGGTGCACGAATAACTTGAGTTTCCTTGCAACCCTTATGTCGAGGAAGTTGTGGGTGCTTCTGGTATCTATTAGTATTGTAACATTCTCATTTGTTATATGCCCTTTTAGCTTGAGTGTCTGTGGTTGGATAATACCGATCATGGCTGCTAGGGATATTTTGGGGGTGTCATCGACTTCTGTTATGATATGTTGGGTATCCTCCTCTTCATTTTATGTCATGTCCCCAAATTTTGCATTGGATCACAATGGCCTAAGCCACTTGGCCATGTTCATGATAGTTTGTCAAATTGGTGCTAAGGATCAAACAATTGCTAAGCATGATGTCCAAGTTAGTAATAATGTAAAATTAGAGCCAAATGCACAAGTTGGGTCACATGAAGAGAAAAATCCCAAATCAAAAGTTTGTAATGTCCCCATCCAAATAAACTATCGTGGAGGAAAAAATCCACTAACTTACTAGTTCCCTAGGTTGGGGGTGGAAGCATCAAAATTTGGAATAAGGGGGCTACAAGACCCAAAATGACCTTAGACTTACAAAATCACATTAATTGGGTCAAATAAATAATAATAAAATAAAAATAAGGTGGCATTTGGTCATGAGGGCGCATAAGAGGGTGTGGGGCCCACATGTGGCAAGATTCCCCACTACACTTGGCATCATTCTCTCACCAATTCAAGTCCAAGGTGGAGGGTAACATACTTGGGGGGAGATGAAGAGACAATATTCATGTAAAGAATCTAGGGAGGTCTAATTGGAGTGGAAGAGTAACTCCCAAGGAAGAGGAAGAAGCATTGTGATACTTGTAGCTAGATTCCATGGCACCTATGACAACAATGATGAAGGAATCTATGAAAAATATGACAAATTCATATCTAATTGTAGACCTATGACACATCTGACATATTAGGGATAAAAATAGCCACCAAGAGGGCACATAGAGGGAGTTATGGTCAACCAATATTCCCAATTCGAATTGGGGGAAAGAGGAATGCAAGGAGGAAGTGGACAAGTGTCTCATGAGAGCATCTATCACTAATTTGAGTTGAGTGAAGTCTATTGGAGGGAATTATACCTCATGATTCCACATGAGGTTAATAAAATAGGAGTATGACAAAGGAGAGCATCTTTTGGTCATTTTTCATTTGTAACTTTGCAATTTGGGAGAGCTTTAGCTTGTCCTTGCACGGTGGATGTTCATCCTCCCTGCCATTGAACCAATTTCATGGGTGAAATATTCCTATACAAGTTGGTTGGAGGAGATTCCATTCAGACCTATAAACATATCTTCATGGAGATGTTTTTATGTAGTTTCGATCCCCCTTTGAGTTTGAGTTCATATTCTATCTTCTTTCTCTACTATCTTTCTCTCAAAACTCTCTCAATGTCCATGTACAAGTGTGATGGTGCACTCATAACTACATAAAGATTGTGGGGACTGATATTTTGACTCCATTGTCATGTTATATGATGTATATCACTGAAATGAACTGAATATTATAGCCACATATCGAAATACCATACCTTTCATGTAATATTTCCAAGCAAAAACTCGAGATTCGAGCTAGTTTCTTCTATATTTCCACATGGTGTTTCTGGGATGATTTTGTACTTGTTTGATATCAGACTTTTTCTGACTTTTTGTCTATGTTTCGATATTCATATGAAGTAACATTTATGTCCAAAATATGATGTGCATACTCTCTTAGTTTTGCTTAAAGTTTGAACCACAAATTCTATGTACAGTGTTAATAATTTTCTCACAATTCCTATGTCTCACAACCTGCTGATCTATGGGAGTTATAGCAAACCCTAAAACCTGATATAATGTTTCATTTTGGTTTCCCTTAAGGTCCTATATCCAATCGAAGTCCTTTTTCAGAAAATAAGGAGGGTCATATAGTGTATGGTAATCCAAAAGGTTCCTAGCCTAGTGGGGTTCTCAACCACCGAATTCACCTAGTATTTTTCTCCTTCCTTCCTCCTTGAGAATTGCAGACCCTGAATGTTATTAATGAGTGTCTAAGGGTCTAAAAGATTATTAGGATGTCTTAAGACCTCTCAATCCCATAAATACAAAATTTGAAAGCATTTGGGACAATTTGGGTTTCACTAGTCCAAGGTTTGAAATTTGGCCAAAATTGAACAAATTTCCATAGAAGGGACATTGCATTTTATGATTCGTCTTCTTCTTATTCACTAGTCTCTTGTGCCTCTCAAGTGTATAGTTTTTTTTAATTCTCTTATGAGCGACACTTGTTTCTAGGGTCCCACTTGTCTCCACATCTTCTGCATTTCCCTTCTTTCATTCGCTGAGCTTCCAAATTTGTTTGTCGTCTCGTCTGGGTGGTGGAATGTATTTGTTTTTATCTGTATCTATAGTCAGTAGGGTGTTCTTCCTTGAATATGTATTTCCATTATTTTATTGGAAATTCTCAAATTTGGCTTCGGATGCTTTCACCTTACGTCTTGCTACTTCGACATTTGGTATATCATGCAACTTTAATGATTTTTTGTATATATGGGTTAAGGCCTCCTAAATAAGTTTCAAGTCGTTGCTTGTCAGATAATGCAAACACTCATGTGGCAAGGTATTTCCACTGATGTGTGAATTCGTCGATGCTTCCTTTTTGTTGTAACCTATTAAGCTTCGAAAAGAATTCATCCTCAGTGATTCCTTGAAACCTTTTAAGAAAATCGTTTTTGAATCATTTCCAAGTATAAGAAAAGTTGTCTCCTATCCACCATATGCACCAATTGCAGGCGTGTCCTTCCAAGTGCATTGACACGTACTTCATTTTTTCTTCGTCTGTCATACTGTTGTATATATCGAAGTATTCCCCAACCTTATTTAACCATGTGACACATTGGTCGTCACTTCCAATGTATTTCGGTAACTCAATTTTTGCTCTTGGTAGGTACATTATAAAAGGCGGATATTGATTTCCTTTTGTTTTGTCACGTGGTGGTGACTCAGAGTTGCGAGATTATGCAACCAACATGTTTGAACTGCTTCATTGTTTGTGACACTTTTTAGTCTTATCATTTCCCAACATCTCCATGATAATATTCAATTTGTCGTCGAATTGTTCATGTTTCTCTTTCATGCCATCCAATTTGTCATCCAGCCTTCTTTCTAACACTAGAAAAATTTCGTCTTTGATTTATTTTTTCAGTGTGGAATTGCTATTTTCATTTCTTCTCTCAAAATTTCTTGGTTCTTAGTGATGCGATCACTGAATTCTTTCTCCAATTTCTCGATTTGGTCTCGTAACTCTGCCATGGTTCTTGACCCGGGTGTGAGGAGGTGAATATCTAGACACTATTCTGTTAGGATATTCCTATACTCCATCCTAGTCCTACTAGCTTTCCAGTCATTTTCATTTTCAGTCATGCATGCAAAATTAGGGTTTGCATGCAATTAGGGTTTGCATGCATTTTGCATACATTCTTGGTCATCAGTCCCAGCACCTAGTCCTCAGCAACTAGCCCCCGGAGCTTCTTTCAGATCATTTATAGGCCTCCTAGTGACTAATGCACCCTCCTTTGATCCACTGCATGACAAGGGTGCCTTCTTCACCTACCAGTCCAGTTATATTCAGTTATATTGAGTTATCTTCAGTTATTTCCTTGATTTAAGGATTAACTGACTCTTTACTGAGTTTATCACTCTGTTGGACCTCCAGTGAGACTAGATTGACCATTCTAACTCCAGTTAACTCCTATGGCACCCTCCACTGAGCCTCCTTCACTATATTATTGCTCCATGTGCTAGTTACACCAACCACATTCAGTTAGACTCAGTTTGACTCCTGGTTGATCATTACTTGTGCATTGATGACTTCACTGATGAGAAGGTGGACTCCTAGTTAGGCATTGATGACTCTCCACTGATTATGGATCTGTGCATGAAGGCCAATTCGAATTCCTCCTTGTGAATTCGAATCCTCATACTCAGCATTGTATATTTACCAGTTCATTATTCTGTTAATAGTAACATGTGTAATTATTCTGCCTCAATCAAAGTTTCTTTGGATCTAAGTTCTATTTCTTGTCTCTTCTTCTATTATCCTAAATTCTTTCATTGTGAGGTTTACATCATCTCTTTGGATCTTATGTGGGCAATTTCACATGGTATCAGAGCCTTGAGAGTACATTCTACCTCCATTCTTAAGAGTTTTTTGCAGGTATTTTGAAGAGTTCCAGCAGTTACAGCAGCAGATTCAGCAGCTTTCTATTTGCACTTGTTCAAGCAGTCAAGATGAGCAATTCGAATGCTCCTTCTTTTATACTTCTCAATCCTTTCAATTATTTCGAATGGAAGAGGAAGATGATAGTACTCTTGCAATCAAGAGGGTTTCCTAGAATAGTTGAGGAAAAAGGATGCCATACCACAATCAAGCTGAAAAGAGAATCAAGCACCTAAACAAAATGGATGAACCCTTTGGATGCATATGCCTTCATATACTCTGATGATCTATTGTTTCATACTGATGGATTGAGAGTCTCCAAATGATTTATGGATAAAATTTGAGGAGTCTTTTTGGCAAACAAGACGAACTAAGAGGCTACATTCTTGAGAAATGAATTGGTTTCCCTTCAACCTACCAATTTCGAGAGCATCCAAGATTTCTTCTCCAAATTTCAGAATTTGGTTTTGCATTGCAAGCATTGTGGCATCACTAAAAGTGATGAGCAATTGATACTCTCTATATTGAGCAAACTTGGATCTCAATTTTCTGTCTTTTATATCTACCTTTCATTCTGTTTGAATGTCCATCCCTGGATGGAAGTTTCCCACCTTAAGTGACTTTATTGAAGCTCTCACTCAAGAAAGAGAACAAACTGTTTCAAATGGGTGCCATCAAAACCTCCAGAGATCTAGCTCCTTTAGCTGGTGAATCAAGTGGAGCGAATGCAAAAGGGGGACAAAAAGGCAAAGGCAAAGAAACCTTCAAGATCCAATAATGACAAACAAAAGAGACCAAATTGTACCTACTGCAAGAGAGGAAAACCATCCTGAGCATGCCTGCATGCATAAGAAGATTGATCTTCTAACCAAGCTTCTTGAACAAAAACCAAATTGTTGTTCCAAAAGAAGCAAAGATGTCTGATTCTGGAAGTGGATCTGATGATTGTCATGCATTGATGGCTGGTTTTTCAAAGACAAGCTCTCCTCATAGATTCTGGAGCTTCCAACCACATGATGGCACAAGAAGAATCCTTCTCCTCTTTGGATCTCCAAGATGGGCCTACCATTTCACATGGGAGACAACTCTCAGATTTCTACCAAAGGTTTGGGTACAGTTCATATGGAGCATGGTAAGTTCAAAAATGTCTTATTTGT
This sequence comes from Larix kaempferi, assembly GCA_027924585.1. Lineage (NCBI taxonomy): Eukaryota > Viridiplantae > Streptophyta > Pinopsida > Pinales > Pinaceae > Larix > Larix kaempferi. The sequence continues at coordinate 34,838 of BSBM01001108.1, read as the reverse complement.
TCCTTCTCTTATAGCTAATTATATCAAATGACTCATACAGGATCTCCAAAACAAGTAATTTTTGGTCCATACACAGTAGAGATTACAGAAATCTCCACTGGAAAGGTTATAGCAAATGGGATTGCTAATCATAGCCTCAAAGGCATATGAGTTCTCACACTTCATGCCCTTCTCTCCAACTATTTCTTCAAATTCTGATGAAGATCACAGTGACTTCTCTTCCAGTGACTCCAATTCTAGTGAAGAAGAAGATCAAGATTTTGATGTTGAGATCATGGTTCAAGAAGATTCAGAAACAACACCTATTCTCAGTCCAGATTCAAGAGAAATATGTTCTCACACAGTCCTTGCTACTACTGAGAACACAGTTGATGATTTATTTGCTTACAGAACTACTAGACTTCAGCAGCATGCTAACCTTGCATTATGCCATCCATCTCTCCATAAGAGATGCAACATGATGATGGGATTCTCTCTTCCATCTTTTGGGAAGACTACTCATGTTCCATTCGCTCCAGATACAGAAAAAGTTCCTGAAAGACTTGCTTCATCCTCCACACAGTGGGAGACCTTCCTACATGGGATCAGCTTGCCAAGTCTTTTACAAAAGTTTTCACTGATGAAAGCTTCTTTCTTTTCTGCATGATGGTTCTTTGAGTTATTTACTGTTCTTTTGAAGGGGGGGTATTTTTCCCATGAGGTTTTCCCCATTTTCTCAGTTTATGGACAGTTATGTATTTTGTTATCATTTCATTTATTGTATGGGTGACCTTTGGTCCTAGTTACCAGGGCCCAGGATGGATTAAGGGGGGGTGTTAGGATATTCCTATACTCCATCCTAGTCCTCCTAGCTTTCCAGTCATTTTCATTTTTAGTCATGCATGCAAAATTAGGGTTTGCATGCATTTTTGCATACATTCTAGGTCATTAGTCCCAGCACCTAGTCCTCGGCAAACTAGCCCCCCGGAGCTTCTTTCAGATCATTTCTAGGCCTCCCAGTGACTAATGCGCCCTCCTTTGATCCACTGCATGACAAGGGCACCTTCTTCACCTACCAGTCCAGTTATATTCAGTTATATTGAGTTATCTTCAGTTATTTCCTTGATTTAAGGATTAACTGACTCTTTACTGAGTTTATCACTCTATTGGACCTCCAGTGAGACTAGATTGACCATATCTGAATCCAGTTAACTCCTATGGCGTCCTCCATTGAGCCTCCTTCACTATATTAGTGCTTCCATGTGCCAATTACACCAACCACATTCAGTTAGACTCAGTTTGACTCCCGGTTGATCATTACTTGTGCATTGATGACTTCACTGATGAGAAGGTGGACTCCTAGTTAGGAATTGATGACTCTCCACTGATTATGGATCTATGCATGAAGGCCAATTCGAATTCCTCCTAGTGAATTCAAATCCTCATACTCAGCATTGTATATTTACCAGTTCATTATTCTGTTAATAGTAACATGTGTAATTATTCTGCCTCAATCAGAGTTTCTTGGATCTAAGTTCTATTGCTTGTCTCTTCTTCTATTATTCCTAAATTCTTTCATTGTGAGGTTTACATCATCTCTTTGGATCTTATGTGGGCAATTTCACATATTCTGGCTTATGTGGAGGTGAGTGATACTCGAAGGATTTTTGTGTGGACTTGATTAATTAATAATAATTATTGTAAAGACAATAATTATTATAATTAGTGGGTAATAATAAATAAATATAATAACTATTATATTTAAATATTTATATTTATTTATTTGTTCTTAAATTTGTGATTATAACTTTTAATAAAATTAAATATTAATATAATAATACTTATTATATAATATTTAATTTTTATTACAAAATAGGGTTTTATGTTGAAGTGGTGGCCTAGAGGTGAAAGGATGGGGCACGAGCAGTGAGGAGAGGAAGCGTTGATTGGGAGGGGAGGTGGTGGTGTGTGGTGGAGTACGCGTAGGAGTGATGGAGCAGAGTGGGATGTGGCCCAGGTCGAGAGGAGTATGGGTGTTTGTAGGAGGAAGATGGCGGCTTGACGGGAGAGGAAATGGGGTATGGGAAAGGGGGATACGTGTAGAGGATGGTGAGAGGGAGTGCAAAAGAGAGAGGAGCGTGAAGTAGGGAGAGAGACAGGTGAGGAGAGAAGGCTGCATGGGAGAGAAACTACGGTGATGTGATGGAGGGAACGGGGATATGCGGTGGAGTGATTGGGAGATGAAGGTTGGAGGTGGCAGAGTGATGGGGAGGATGAATGCGGTAGGGAAGGAAGAAGAAGGGAAGTGGGAGTAACACGGTGGGAGGTGGGAATCGCAGTAGGAGTGGAGGGAAAGCAATGGCCACCAATGGCCACCACCACCATCACCTATGTTGGTCATAAAATCAATGGCCACCACCACCATCACCTAACATCATGTAACATATCATCATCATCATCATCATGACCACCCACTAAACATAAACATCATCTAACATAACCATCACACACGTATGGCAAACATCATCTAACTTACACATCACCATCAACATATAAATAAACATCAACATCAACATCAACATAAAAAATACAATGTGTGTATGTGTGTGTTTGTGTTAACAATAATATCAAACTCATGATACATGTCAAATATACATCTCTAGTACAATAAATGCTATGAGATATATGGTCCACCTCTGGACCCAGAGGCATCACTACCTCTACCACCAAAGTCAAAGGCTTCGACACCTCCACCAACAGAGCAAGAGGCATCAATACCTCTTCCAGGAAATAAAGAAACATGTAGAGTTGTTACACCTGAATCTTGCTACCCTGAGACTCAGTGTATACATCCCTGGAGTTTCCTTGACTAATTCATTAACCTGGAAGAGTTGCAAACCATTTAATACTAGGTTTTGAGAGGTCGTCGCAGGTTGTCCTCATGCAACCTGCGACGTCACAGGTTAGCCTCTTGCAGCCTGCGACAATGTCAGTTAATGGACAAAAATAGCTTCTTCGAGCTCATTCTCGAAGCTAGCTGACATGGATCCCTATCCCTGACCTTTGGGAGAGATGGAATTTGATTCCTAACCTCCTATCTCTCTCCTACCATATCTCAACCTACCCTATCCACTTAGTCCTATATAAGTGAAGCTCACTCCCATACCAAGGGGAGGAAGTCTATAGTGTCTACATGCTGGTGAAATCACCTTAGGAGAGATCTCTATTCATCTATTGGAAGACTCACACTTCCTTGGGAGGCTTTGGCATTGGCTTGATCGGAGGAGGATTGCTACATCAAGTCGTTGGTTGTAATCTTTTCATCCTATGTATTTCCCTTTCAATACAGTAATACAAGTGCTTTCCACCAAAATCTCATTGTGTTAATGATATCTTGTGTAGTTTGCCTGCTTGACTACTTACTTAGATTTATTATTGTATAGATACGTTTTACTTGTTTTGTTGTCTTGTTATGTTGACAGGTTTTGCAGCTCATATCTGAAGATCGTCAAGCTTGGAGCAGCATTCAAGGAGAAAAGGATCTACGATCTATAAGGTAAACGTATCTAGTCCCTCGATCCTTAGTTAGATCTAGGAAAGTGATTTATATTCTATCCTATCTGTTATAGACTCACGTTGAGCTAGGGAGATCACGCCTCGAGTCCACTCTTGGTAGATTGTCCGTCAAACAAATCTGGCAACCATACTGTGGAAAAACATATTTTCAATTTGAATACCATTTTCAGTTGATTGCTTTTGCAAGCCATCCATAATCTTATGTGCCTTCTAAGCCTCATTTCACCATCAGATCTTCACTTTGAAGAGTCTGTAGCCCTCCTATGAGTTTGTATTCACCATTTTTAAACCATTTCATTGCTCATTGTTTGGAGAATTGGTTCATTTTTGAACTTGGACCTCGCCTGTCACACCTGGGCAGTGGAGCCAGAGCGACACTGTGTCACTTTTTGACCTCTGCTCTCTGTCTTTTGGCCTCTCGTCGCAACCCATTCATTGGTATACTGCGACAATCGTCGCATTTCCCGCATTAGTGGACTGTGAAGGTCGCTCTATGTGCAAACACAGACTGCATCGATCTGTCAAAATTGGCATATAGGCATCCCTTCTCCATTTCTGTTTTGAGTTTTGGTTTTGTGTGCAAACTCCCTCTGTGCTGCAAGATCCAGTCAGAGACCCCATCTTTTATTAGTGTGTTGAAGTGTTTGGTTTCATTTGGAGTTGTTTTGGGTTTCGTCTTGGATAAGTCTGAGATTTAGTAGTGGTGGACACTTTCGTCTCCCCCCACCTGCATCCACTCACCGTTGCATTTCCTCCTCTCCTTGTTGGATCTAATCATTGTATTGGATTGGTATCCAAACCTCATTTGCATACATTTTTGAGCTTTGCTTGCTTTAGTGTTGCTTGCTACTAATTGATTTTTGAGTGTTTGTGTGTATTTTCAGTCTATATGAGTGCTTGTCTTTTCTTGAGATCTTCTGAGTCATTGGAATATTGCAAGTGATCTTTTATTTTCAGTATTTGTGTTTAAAAGCATCGCTGTCATCAAATAGTTATTTTGATACATCCATTGAAAAAATCAAAAGTACTTTGTTTCCATCATTTTTCAAGCTCATTTGAAGAATTGTACATGCATTGGAATGTCTCATCTGTAGATCTTTTGGAAAAGTTGAAAGAAAGTTAAATTATTTGTGTTTTTCACGAATTATAAATTGCTCATTTTTTTGAAAAATTCAAGTTCATATCAAGTTTTGCAAAAGTAGTTCCATGCTTGAAAAGTTACATGCATATTTTGGTTCTTATGCTTTTAGGCCATCATAGTGAAAGTGAAAAGCTTGCATACTCTAGTTAGAATTTCTCTCTTTTCATCACTTAGCATCATTTTTGTTTTGAAAAGATAAAAGAAAAAGAAAAACATGTTTTGATTTGGCTTAGTATTGTTGTGTTATTTTTTGTGTTTCCCTCAAAAAGGAAAAGAATACTTCGTAATCATTTTTGGTAGATTTGGGATTGTGTTGCTTTGGTAAAATCATTGGAAAGAAACTTCTCCTTCCCGTACATAGAGTTAATCAAAAGAAAAGTACATTTTTGCATGTAGTTAGGGCCTGCATTATGTTTACGATTATGTACTCACCTCATGCATTCACCTAACCGTCCAGATAAAATTAACAGTAGAACTAGGGTAAAAATTTTAGTAACTTGTGTGTAAGTTAAAGACGTGTTCCGGCGTCGTTAAGCGTGGCAGCTATCGTTATTTGCCCGCACTGTATCCCGGGGGTATTGTAGTCTTCCACGTACTTATCGGTATATCGAAGCTCTTTCACGTACCAACTAGGTATATCGAAGCTCTTTCACGTACCCGTATATCGACAGGTGTTTCACGTACTTGGCGTATATAGAAAGGTGTTTCACGTACTCAGTAGTATATAGGAAGGTCTCGTGCCGTACGATTGTGCATTAGACGGCACCACTACGGATTTGAGCTCCCACGTACCTTGCGTATATCGGGAAACACCATTAGGATTCCTGAGACCAACTGAGTTAACCTTTTGGTTGTCTTGGCAGAGCAATACACCAAGAACAACACTCGGGGAGATTACTATGCACGTACCGTCCAGGTAATCGGGTATTCAGGCAAGGGTACGGTCCTAATCCTCCTTGTCGCGTTTTACTATTGGACCCTACGGTGTATAGCGATTTGCGAAGCCTTGACAATCCCGTGAGGTTCCATACCTTTGAATCCACTCTTATCACATTTTGCTTGTGGCCTTAGTTTGTGTGGGGTTTTGTCTGGTCTACTTTTCTTTGTTTAGCTTGCCTTAGGAGAAACGTTTGTTTTAGTCACTCTGGCTGACTTTCCTTGAAGAAGGTCCTGTAGGATTCAGAACTTACCACCAGAATATCCCCTTAACCAGGAGGTAATTTCGAAGGTAAGAATGGACCCACAAGCCAGGGCCGAGTCACATGAAGTGGAAAACCCTACTTTGAACGTTGGAGGACTCTTGTTTCCTCATACTCCTCCTGATTCACCTGTATTCCACCCCCCCGCATGGTGAAGAGACCCAAACTTCTACTTCACAAGACCTACCTCTCGTTCTACCGAGAGAGCCTGGATCGGTGGAATGGATAAATTCACCCCAGGACGACCCTTCAGCGGCTGTTGGTCCAACAGCAGCCTATTGGAAATCATCTCTAGGCCACCCAGTGGCCCATTTTATTGTTGCATCACCACCTAGTTTGGCTACTCTCGACGACCGCATGACACCTTATCATGAACAATTGGCTCGGCTACGTGTTATGGCCACAGAGTTCACCAACCAGAGTCTTGCACGATGGGTTGCAGACCCGACGTTACCTCCTTATCAACCACTCCCAAGTCATTATTTATCTTATGATTCACCAGAATCATCCACACAACACGTGACCACTTCTGAGGCTGGTCAAACATCAACTCCTGCACATCCATCTCCTAGACAGGAGACCAGTCCTATACCTCAGACAACCCAACATGTTGAAGGACAACAGTCCAACACACCTATGACTACTGCGGTTACATCACCTGCTCCTCCCCCACCCCAAACTTCGCAGGGAGGATACTTTTTACCCCCTACCTTCTTTACAGGTAATGATAATCCTATAGTAGACAATCAACAACTAGTGTTGGGTCAACCTTTACTTAGTGGTCAGCAAGTTGTTGCTGGGGGGAAACCCCCATCTCTTAACCATAATACTATAGCAGGAGTTCCCATCGGTCCTTCCATTGGAAATTCCTTACCTCCCGGACCTTCCACTATGGGATTATCCCATGTTGGGGGACCGTCCAACGTAATTCAGCCACCATCGAGTCAAGCGTATCCAAGTCATATTAACCCTGTGCCGAGACAACTTAATCCCGGAAATGCACACTACAGCGTACCTTACCCCGGAAATCCTTACACTCTATGGGGACAACAAAATGTTTTACAACATGGACCCCCGCTTATAGTCCCTCCACCCTCGTTTAGTCCACCCCCACCTCCCATTGGAGGCGACGGTCCCCCACACAACTATGGAGGAGGCATACCTCTACCCTCTGGAGGAGGACCACCTCATTCCGGCTATCATGGCCCACCCCCTCCTGGTAGTGGTGGTGGAGGACCATCCCATCCTGACGGTGGCGGTGGTGGACCATCCCATCCTGGTGGTGGTGGTGGAGGACCATCCCATCCTGGTGGTGGTGGTGAAGGACCACCCTACTATGGTGGAGGTGGAGGAGGAGGCCCTTACCCTTCCGACGGCGGCGGTGGCCCACCACCCCCCCCCCCCCCGACGGAGGTGGTGGAGGCCCATCCTATTCCAGCAATGGTAGCGGACCACCACCTCCTCCTGGCGGAGGCGGTGGCTGCCCATCCTACCCTAACGGTGGTGGCGGACCCACACCATTTGGAGGCAGCCCACCCCCTCCCGGCTACGGAAGCGGGCCCCCACCTTATGGTAACTGGACACCTTATTATGGTAATGGACCACCTTACTACAGCGGTGGACCTACATTTGGTCTAGGCGACCCGTACCCCTATGGCCAGTTTCCTCCTAGAACACCCTATGGTCAGTCGATACAAGGTCCCACTGGTCCTTACATGCCTTATCAGTACTATCAGTACCCGCAGCCTAATCCACAGCTGCCCTTTTTGGCTACTTTAGACCTGCTTGACTTATCTCGCCTGACCAACGACCCCATCTACCACGGAACTAATTGGCCACCCATTCCAATGAAACTTCCATCAGATATCCCCAATTTTGATGGCAAGCCGGGTGAGGATCCAAAAACCAATGTGATGACATACCACTTGTGGTGTTCATCCAACTCCTTGATGGATGACTCAATCCGTCTTAGGTCATTTCAACGGACTCTCACTGGTTCGACTGCCAAGTGGTATATTGAACTACCACCCCATTCTTTTCCCGATTTTGGTTCTCTTGCTATGAACTTTTTGACTCATTTCCAGCTACCTATACGGTATGAAACTAGTACAGAGCTTCTGACCTCGCTCCATCAAAATACCGCTACTCACATCTCATATCATATACATGAGTGGAGAAGGAGACGACATTTAATTAAAGCTCCTATTCCAGACCAAATCCTAGTGGACTGGTTCACAAAGTCTCTCATTCCTACCATAGCTCGAGATGTTGCCATGGGAGGGGCTGTCACTGACGAACAAGCCATTGCGCGTGCCCATTTACTAGATTTAGTCTATGCTCAATCTGGCACGTTGTTTGATATTCTTCCTGATGCGCCCCGTAACACGTACGACCCCGCGAAGCCACCCAAGGGACCCAAAGCCGATGGCATCATTGGATCCCTTAACACCCAGCCTTCTTCTCAAACTGTTGGATCATCAAACCCCTAAGGTTCTTCCCCATCACCAACACAGGCTGGTCACGGCACCACCAAATCACCCACTCCTGCTGCCACCAAAGAAGTGAATTATGTTCAATCAGCTTCACCTCAGAAGTCTGGTGGTAAGAAGAAGAACAAATGGAAACCTAATAAATCTTCCACCCAGCAGGAACACAAGAGCACCCCTCATGACACCAAACAGAAGAGGAAGCTGAAGTATCCTTGTTTACTATGTGGTTATGACCACTTTTCTAAAGAATGTCCCCGTAGAGACAAAGTTCAACAGTTTCTTAAAATCAAACCCATACCTGCAGTTCTCAACGATCCCTTCCCTACTCAAAATCAACAGTTGATTGCTCAAACCTCTTCTTCGCAAGGAGAGGCATCCTCTACCGCGCATGTCCTCATGATGCGTAGTGAGACGGTCAATTTGAATACTCGATCGTGTTCGTACAACTCAATCCCTCCGAAGGATCTTGTTGGAAGTAATGCTGGAAAAAATTCCACTTCTCTACCTAAGGTGACTGTACCACCAACCTCTCTCACCATTGAGAAGCCCTCTTTCGAGTCAGTATTGCGTCCACCCAAGAGCATGATTCAGAAAGTTGTTTTCAATCCCAATGCTCGGGCAACTGAGAATTACAATATCATAGAGGACCTGGAACAAGCTCCTTGTGCCATGTCGACGCTGGAAGTCTTGCAGAATTGTCCCAATCAATGCAAGACTCTCCTCGCTGCCATCGGTGCAGTCGATCTGAATTCTTCAAATACCATCATGTTTAGACTCGAGTATTTTAAGCCGAGGCTTTCCCATCAGCTTTCATTTCAAGTTGTTACCAACGTTGATGGGAAGATAGTCCATCGTACTATCTTAAACGAAGGGGCTTCTACCTCGGTCATGTTGATTGCTTGCAGGAGAGCCATTGGCTCTCCCGAAATGAACCGTTCTCCCACCACCTTGAAGGCATTCGACAGATGTGGTTTTCAACCCCATGGCTTACTACAAGCTTTTCCAATTGAGTTGGGTGGCAAGACCACCACCATTAATGTGGAAGTTGTCGCAACCCCATTAGATTATAATCTCTTGCTTGTTCGTAATTGGTTTTACACCATGATTGCGGTCGCATCATCTGTCTTCCGCATAGTGCAATTCCCTCACCAAGGCCGAATTGTCACTGTCGACCAACTGGACTTCTGCACACCAGACACCACTTCTCATCCTGGTGATAATGTCCCAATGCTGGGCAATCTTCGCAACAGTATGAGAGTGTAAGGGTAGGTCTCATAAAAGATTCATCTCTTACGGGCATTTTTTCGATGCCGGATCCCCCTAATCATGTTGCCTTGGTGAACATGATCTCCTCAGAGATTTCATCTCTTCCCAACCCTATTGATACATGGATTGTACCCGATGAAGCCACCACACACCTGATTGGAGACATAATGCCTCTTTAACGCGCTGAATGTACCTACGAGGCTATCCAATCAGCACCCGAGGACCACCTCGCAGTGGCCTCCACCTCCTATTCTCTACGACAGACAATCATCCCTACCCGATTCTCTACTTCGGACTTTTCATTCTGACGAGTCCATCATGGAGATAATGAATGTGGACGACCCCCCCGTGGGAAGACCTCCACCACCGGTCTTATTTTCTTCCCTGATTGGATTATGTGGAGAACAACATTAGCACCATTTTTTCGCTGAATGTCTACCCTTGCTCTCAATCCCTGATACTCACGTGTCATACAGACACTGAGGGCAACCTTGCGAACATTGAACCTACCACTTCGATTGACATTTCGGTTACTCCTGGTGTAGTGGAACACATTCAGTTAGGCCAGAAGTGTTCCCTTGAAGAATTCATTGCTTATACGACCTTATTCAAGCGATTCTGAGATGTGTTCGCTTGGACCTATGAGGAGATGCCTGGGATAGACCCCACCATTGTTTTACACGAAATCAAAATCTATCTCGACGTAAAACCTGTCCGCCAAAATTTGCGACCAGTACACCCTCGAAAGACTGCGGCGATCAAGGCAGAGATTGAGAAACTCTTAAAGGTCGGCTTCATTTACCCTGTCCCATTGACAAAATGGGTCCCAAACGTCATCCATGTCATTAAAAAGCATGGCACCATTCGTGTCTGTGTCAATTATCGGGATCTCAACAAAGCTTGTCCTAAGGAAAACTACCCGACTCCTTTTATTGACCATATCATCGACAATTGTGCTGGAAGTGTCATTTTTTCATTCATGGATGGCTTTTCCAGATACAACCAGATTGAGATCCACCCCACTGAGCAACACAAGACTGCATTTATCTACCCTTGGGGAACGTTTGCATACTGTAAACTTATGTTTGGTCTTAAAAACACTGGTGCCACTTTCCAGCGGGCCATGTCGTACGCCTTCCATGATGTGAAGAACTTTGTGGAACCTTACTTGGACAATCTCCCTGCCCATTCAAAGCAGCATGAGTTCCACATAGAACATCTGACGGTCGTTTTCCTCAGATGCAGGCAGTACAATATCCGTCTGAACCCTCATAAGTGTATTTTCTATGTCGAGTCTAGACGCCTCTTAGGATTTATCGTCTCGAAAGATGGGATCCGCATCGATCCCTTGAAGGTGGAATCCATTGTTGCTCTCCCACCTCCAACTAATATTACGGAACTTCAGAGTCTGCAAGGAAGAGCAACTTATTTACGGCGCTTCGTCTGTAATTTCGTGCAAAAGACGCAGGGTTACATTAGATTGATGAAGAAAGACGTCCGTTCATTTGAGATGACCAAGCTCAACAATCTTTTGAAAGTTTGAAACATGCCATCATGCATGCCCCTGTGGTCCAACCGTCGAAATACTATCGAGATTAAATTCTATACCTCGCTACTTCTGACACCACTATCACCATGGTTTTGGTACAGGAAGACCAGAATGCCCAAGAACATGTGATATACTACGCCAGTAAAGGTCTTATTGACGTTGAAACTCGATATTCACATGTTGAGAAGCTCGCTCTCGCGGCAGTCATTGCCGTGCAGAATTTTCGACATTACATTTTTCTTCGCACCACCACCATCATCGCCGATTTGAACCCCATGCACCACATTCTGACATGTCAGGTGCTTGGGGGTAAGTATTCACACTGGATCGTGATACTGCAAGAATTTGATCTTCTTTTCGAGAAAGCCAAGTCTAAAAAGTCTTTGGTGTTTGTTGAGCTTATTTGTGACCTTCCCCGTACTGATGTAGAATCTGATCCCAATGACTATTTTCCGGATGAGTCGTTGTTTCTTATCAGTACGTTTGATACTGACTATTGTGAAAAGGTCACTACATTTTCAACATCCTTGATACTTACTGGAGTGACCATCATGTTATTTTCCTTTTATCCCTCTAATTAATTTTTGGCATTTGTCCATCCTAGCACCTTAACACCCCTTTTGTTTTGCAATACTAAAAACTATACACATATATTTGCTCTATAGTGGAAATATTGCACTTACTCTCTGGTCACACAAATCTCAGCAACTACAACATTTTGTTTTGACAGCTCCTCACATTTTCTCTTGTGGATCATAGTACACATTTTTCAAAAAGATGTGTTGCACTAGTATTCAAGGTCAACAAACAATTATTTCAACTAGGTAACATCTTTCATGTTTCTTTATGAAATCCTTTTAGATTTTCTTATGTTTTCTTTATTTTTTGTTTGACAACTTTCACAAAGTAATTGTTATATTGCGTTCTACTTAAAAGCTATCATATCAATAAGAAATGGAATCTTCTGCATTGTAGCTCTTTCCTTCCACTACTTCTTAATTTCTAGGCAAGCTATATAATTGTTGTTTCAACGACTGACTTTGAGCATTTTTCTTGATATTGCATATTCTACTAATTTTTAGAATAAATTGCTAAAGAGAATATGAGTTTCTAAAGTTAGTTGTTCCCTTGTCTGCTTTATTTTACCTTAAGGTTCTTCAAACATTTTTTACCACTTCTCTTTACTTCCACTATTACTTTATGTTCATTGTTTCCACATCATCATTAGTTTCATAAAACTAGTTTTTTTACCTTTTAATTTGTTTTGACTTTGGTCTATTTACAATGTGAGCATATGTTGAAAGCCCCAACTTCAACCAACATTCAAGAAGAGACTATTAAGCACACACATGAGAACCATCAAGATGGGAAGGTTAACAAACCACTTGTATTCATGTTTTAATAGATTATTTATACAAAGAAAGAGATGGTTCGGAGTGGTTACCCACTCCAACTACTCATTTGTTAGAGTTTCATACATACATTGAATAATATATTATAATATAATGATGACATTTATGGGGCCCAAAGGGTCCCCTCAACATATCCTCCATCCTCAAACTCTTCTTCGTCCCAAAGAGAACAAAGAAATGTGTAGCAACATTGTGGGTCTCTACTCCTGCTGAAGTAGTCTTCATTGTGCATCAATCATGCCTACCATTCTGCATAGGTAACTCATTCATAACAACCGCCAGCTTGATAGGAAGGTGCATGCATACAAGGCTCTATCGTGACATGTTACTCTTCAGCCTCCATCTTCAATCTAGTAATGGTCGATCTAAGCCTCATCCTTTCTCTCATCTAGTTGACTTTCCCTCGAATCAAGTAAGCATTTTGGTCTTCGACTATCTTTACCATTTATCTGCCTTCTAGCTTCCGAGGTCACAACCCAAGGATTGCTTTGCAATTATGCATCGAGGGCTCAATCAGTTCAATTGTTCTCGCGTCATCATCTTGTCATTAAGATTTTTTTTATTTTTGTTGTGGTGTCGGATGTCTCTTTCTTGAATGCCTTTATCTTTTCCTATTGTGAGGATTTATAATGGCTACAATGTCTTATGTTGCTTGTTCTTTCTGTGTGATTTGCTTTGCCTCGTTGAGTGCTCTATATTTCAACTTAGATTATGACTTGACTCAACTTAACAACATTAATGGTCAACTAAGCATCAACAGAGTCAACTAGAGATCGACTTGAATTATAATGGCGGAGGGGATCCCCTACCATAAAGATGCACGTTTCATCCCTTATGTGCTTTAATCAACTTCAAAAATTTATAATAGAGTCGCTCGTCGACATTAGTGACTTAATCAACTCAACGTAAATTTACTTTTCTTTGACTAGATAGCCTTAACTCTACTAAAGTTACTCGACCAAAATTGACTGAAGTAAATGAATTAACATAAACTTGACATATTTGTATCCTCTCATGTTTCCATTTCATAGTAATTCTCAACTCACATAATAATAATAGACTTTGACTCAAATTATGAGCTCCACTCAACTAACTCAACTCGACCAACTCAACTTAGACTAATACATTGACTATCGTGTTGTACACCTTTAATCAACAACCCTCTATATGCATTTTTTAATGAAGCATTGCACTTAGACTTTGCACTATTCATTACAATGATACTTAAATAACTCTTCTCATCATCAAAAGGTAATTATATCAAAAATTTCATAGAAACAGCCAGTCATGACAACATGTTATCCATGTCGATTATCTTCTTTATCATATCTCTAAATTATTCCATGAGCTCCACGGTCAATGATCAATCGTCTTTCACTTAAATCGACGATCAACTACACTTCAAGCCTTCGACTAAAACATATACATTGTCTTCTTAATAAATGGCGGTTAAAGAAATAAACATATGCAAGGTTGCCTTATGCAAAACATTAGCATTGGAAACCAATCTATAATATTTCACCTGCGACCTTGTTGGTCATATTTGGATTCGGTAAAATGGATGCTTAGTTTATACGATGCCAAATGGCCATCCCGTATTAGGCTTTTAACATTAATTTGAAAGGGGTGGCACATCCATGTGGTGGTTTGCATTCTCAACCCTACAATACAATTCGAACCACTTATACTATGAAATGAGAACTCAACACAGTTCTCGTTTTTCTCTCTCCTAATTTTAGTAGTTATTTTTACCCCCGTTTCAAAAATGGTTGATACCAGTATCACACATTTTCATTTTGAGACATTTTTTGGGGCCTTTGAATTATCTTTGTTGTAAAATATTTTTAATTTCTATTTTCAAGTGTGTTTTTAGAAATTTAACAAAATAACATACATTTTAAAGCAATTTATAATGAAAAAACATATACATTTTACGATTTTTTCTATAAAATAAGACATTTTTATGAACAAAATAAGGCATTTTTATTAACAAAATTGTAAACAATTCCAGAAAATAAAGACATTTAAAACCATTTTCAATGAATTTTCAGAGATTTTTTTGTATAAAAATGATCATATTTCATATTATTTTCCGAAAAGTGACGATTCACATAAATTCAAGAAAAAATATACAGATTATTTGTAAAAAACATATTAAAAACATTATATGTAGAAATTTTATTTCTGAAATAAAGTCTGAAAGTCAAAACATTACTAATATATCTTATCAAAAAACTGTCAAAAATTGTCAAAATTAACATTGTCTTCAAAACATGAAATTATTCAACAATATCATGCATGCCAAATTCTTCATCGACATTGGAATTTTCTGGAGATTGACTTTCCTTAGGAACATCAATGTCATCTTCCATTGGGTCTTCTATGTCTGCAAGATCCCCAAAGTGCTCCTTTCCAAACACCCCTCCTAATGTGATCCGGATCTTGGGAGCTGAGAACCGGAATGCTTGAATGCCGAGAGAGGAGGAGATTAAGCATGCAAATTTGTCATAAAATTCACATGAAAACCCTAATATTGCATAAGAATAAGCATGAACAAAAACACATGAAGTGAATGGGAGGTGAGGCTCAAAGAGGAGCCCCACCTCTGAAACTAATTACCAAAACTCACTCAGATCTAAATAATCTCACAATGAACAATAGAAAATAGGAGAGAAACCAAATGAGTAACTTGTTATTATGAGAAGGCTTGCTCGGCCTTTATATAACATTATTACAATGTGTCTTGAGACCATACCATGGGCCAAAACTATGTGCTACCAAAAACCATGGATGAGAGAGGGTGGCCTCTCAATTTAATACTTTTATGGCTTATACATTCGAATTTAGACCATATGCCCCCTAAAATTCGGAACATAATGGGGGTTGGGGCTCTTTTGACATCTTTGCCACAAGTGTTTCACTAAACTCTGCTTTCTTCAAACCAACTTCTTGCAGTTCATCTGGAAGAACTTGAATAGTCTTAATTCTTTGCTTTATGTAATTGCATTGGAGTGGATCATTATCAATGGATATGCAATTTCTTCCTTTTTGTAAGGAGCATGCTATTGTTGTACCTAATCACGAAAAACAAAAATAAAGTTAAGTCAAATAGCATAAAGAATCATACTTTAAAACAATAAAATAATGAAGGATAAAACATACAATAAAACTTGATATATTATTTCATATGTAAAATGAGAAAGTTTACCTGAACCCGAGAACAAATCTAAGACCCAATCTCTTTCTCTTGAAAATGTATCTATGAGATAATTAATCAACGCTTGTGGCTTTTGATAGATGTTTACAGTCACTCCTTTCAAATCCCTTTCTTCATGTGTTAATTTTTTTACCACGGCATTATAACTCAATATCTGACTATGTTTTCCTCCACTCTTTTCATTGATTAAAAGAGATTCATAAGCCTCCTCTTGTGTCCAAGTTGCAACATGTATGCTTTCAGCATCACTCGGGAATGGATTGTTGCCTGAGCTACGAACATTAGGCTTTTGCCTGTAACAAAAATATAAAACAATTAATTAACTTATCAATAAATATAATTGATTTATAAATTCAAAAATTTGATAATATAGTGCAAATATATTACCAATGAACTTGCTTCCTTTTTTTTCCTTTACCCCTGAAGGCCGTCAACAAGCCCCCTAATTGTGTGTCTGAATGGAAAACAACAAATCTCCATAGTGGTGATGTTGTGACATCTACAAATCCCGAAACCACTTTACTGAATGATTGGTAAGTATAAGGCTCACAATCATAGGTAGTGTTTCGGATATTGTATCCATGAGGGATATCTGCAATCACTAGTGCGTACTCCTTTTTAGGAACAAGATTTGCAATGTCTGCACAGTCACCTAAAATGACTTTATATTGCACAGTGTCAAGCCCATTCCAAATATAATGATCAAGTGTATCATCAAGTTCAACGTTTGCAAGACGTTGTCTCCTTTGTCGTTCTATTTTGGCTCTTTGGATATGAATTTTGAAGGACTCCAGTACTCCATCTCTACCCCTATTTGGCATCTTCAAATGAAAATGATCTCTATATGTAATAAAATAGAAATGAAATGAATTAGAAAATAAATAAAATAGGATGTATCAAAGATCAACATACCTTCTTGAATGCAACAAAAAATTGTTTTAAACTTTTTATCGAGCTGGAGTCTGGATAGTTGCATTTGACATCATCCCAACTCTTCTCACTCAACATTATAACCATCTCCTCTTGTATTTTCATGTAGACCTTGTGACTAGACAATGAAACAATAAATGATGTTTCCAATCATATATAATAATATAACAGAATACCTAGAACAGAACAAAAATGATAAACTCAAAAAAATGCTCAACTTACTTGTCAAGTTCGTTGCACATTTCCTCCATGGATAATTCACCTGACTTTACCCGTGATAGTATTGTAGCTATTAATGTTTCATCCTTCACACCTTGCATTGTTCTCCAAGGTGTAATAGTCATGTCTTCTGGCAGATTCTTGACGTCAGGACCTTCCTTACCACCGCTCCATGGAACAACTCTACCTTTTTCACTTTCTGGTTTTTTATTCCAATAGTCTCCCACAAGCTAAATATGTCATCAATCAAATCCCATGTTTTCCCAACTTTGAATGCCAACTGGAAATAGGCATCTATAGATCTGAATGCATCACTTCCTCTGGAATTTTTTTGTAGCACAATATCATCTTTAATAGGGAGACCTATTTCCATACAACATTGTCTCTGAAAACTTGCATCAACTCTAGATTTTTCCCCGCCACATATTTGCACAAATTCACTGTGTATAAATCTCACCCTTTGAACAAATGTCATTGTCAACCTATATTCACTATCTGTGTTATGATCCCATGCCAACAACTTTGCTTCAACATTTGTTAAACCAGCATAAATGATGCATTTAACTGTTTCAAAAATAGGGTTATTGGGATATTCTTGCCTCTGCAGAATGATTCCCTCCAAGAACATAATATTTGTAATGAAAACATCTTGTTTCATCAAATTCATCTCTAGTAGGAACAACTTTCGGGTCAACAAGGACTAGGTAGTCAACCACATGTGCATAGGGATTGTGCCTCATCAATGCTTTCAAGTTGTGAATATGCAAGTGATGTGGTTTTCTAATTCTAAATTGATCTTTCCCTTTTGTGGGTTTATAAAGTTGATTCACATTAAACTCAAATGTATGTCCACTGTTAACCAAATTATCCCTCTGCAATCGATCTCGAATGGCATTTTGTGTTGTCTTGACAATGCCATCCTCTAGATCAACACCTAGAGTAATGATTTCCCTACTGCCACTAGAATTTTCACTCTCAGATTCAGTAATAACTTTGGTTTCAGTAACAATAGATCTCCTCTTTTTTTTATTTGAAGGGGTTCCTTCTAAATCAACAATGCCTTCAACAGGAATCGAGGCACTCTCAACCATATTTCTTTTACGAGATTGTTTGTTACTCTTACTAGCAGGAGTAACAAGCTCATTTGCAACAATTTCATCATGTTCAGTTGGGCGAGATGAATATTTAAATATAACCCTTATAGGTACCTGATTTGATTGTCGGATGCTCTTTCCTCTCTGTGCTTGTACTTCTTCAGTTTGAACATTTAGCACTTGTTTTTTCTTCGTTGCTTCTGGTCCCTTTTGAATAACGACACTAATGACATCCATAGGATCAGCCTCTGTATAATAAATTCCATTCAACTTTTTTGAAATCGAAATGGAAAATCCTGCAAAATAAAAACATTATCATATTAAATCTATTACATTGTGATATCCAAGTTATAACAAAACCATTTTAAGAATAATATCAATATTCAAACTTACTCTCCCGCTTTCAATTTCGTCCACAACCCCTTGACAAAAATCTGTGAAATTTTCTTGAACATTATATTTTGCAATCTTCAAAGTATATCGGATTTTCGCAAAGGTCTTGGCTTGTTTCACCTGTGCATAAACAATATTTGTACCCGACACTATACATATATCTCTCAGCAATCCCAATAGATTGTAATCTGCTTGAATATATGGATCTACAAAACAATATAAGATAATGCTTTCTGATTTTCCTTGATTTTTTTCCTTCAGATGCCAATGATACTCTGTTATGTCTTCTTCTGCTGCATGTTTCCATTCTCTAACATTCTTAATTCTTAATTCTTCAAAGCTAAGAACTATGTCTTGAGTCCCAACATTCTCAGATGCCTCAACTGTTTTTTTCGATGCAATGATCGCCGCTCTTGATCCAGAAACGTTTACAGATATCTTTCTTGATGCCATTGTACCTATATCCAAAATGTAGAATTTTAAAATAAATCAACAAACATTTATAATCTAAACAAAATCAACATCAATATTCACTATAAACTGTGTTTGAAAAACGTTTTAAAAAATTTAAAAATATTTTTACATTCATAATCATTGTTTTTTACGTTTTGAAATTTCAAAAAAAAAATGTAAACCTACACCCTACCCCCTAAAATATATAATAATTAATTTTAAAATAAAAATTAGACCTAACCCTACCCCCTAACTATATAATAAAAATTTAAAAAAACAAATTTAAAACTAACCCCCTACCCCCTAACCCCCTTAACAATATAATAAAATATTTATAAAAAAAAAAACTAACCCTCCCACCTAGCAATATAATACATAAGTTTTAAAAAAAAAAAAAACTAACCCCACAAACAATATAATAAAAATTAAAAAAAAACAAATTTAAAACTAACCCTCCCACCTACCAATATAATAGAAATATAATACAAAAGTTTAAAAAAAAATTAAAACTAACCCCACTAATAAAAATTAAAAAAACAATATAATAAAATTAAAAAACCAAATATTTAAACTACCCCATAAGATATTCTTAATTTAAAAAAAAAAATTTAAACAAACCCACCCCTAAAAAATATTAAAAATTAATTAAAAAAACCATCACCTTCCCCCTTCCCCCTCCTCCTGGGCCGCCCGCTTGGGAGCCAAAGGGCGGCCCTCACGAGCGCCTACGATGTCGGCCTTCGCTCGCTTGGCCACCAAAGGGGGGCCCTCACGGGCGCCTACGATGTCGGCCTCCGCTCGCTTGGGCACCAAAGGGCGGCCCTCACGGGCGCCCAAGTGGGCGGAGCATCACAGGCACCTGTGAGGACCGCCCTTTGGCGCCCAAGCAGGCGGAGCATCGCAGGCTCCCGTGAGGGCCGCCCTTTGGCGCCCAAGCGGGCGGCCCGGGAGGAGGGGGAAGGGGGAAGGGGAGGGTTTTTTTTAATTAATTTTTAATATTTTTTAGGGGGTGAGGCACAGGGGTTGATGGTAAAAAAAAAATTTAGAACGGAGGCGGAGGGTAAAAAAAATTAAGGAAGGGGGCATGGGTAGGTTTGGTAAAAAAAAATTAGTTTCTATTTTAAATCCAAAGCTAATATTCGTGGAATAAGGGGCAAGCCTTACCTCAATTAATAATACACGAATTTAAAACAAAATACATTTTAAAAAAATATAAAACTAACCCGGAAAGTGGTAGAGCCTCCTCTGTTGAAAGTAGTAGAAGTTCCTATCTGCAATCTTCCCGTTCTTCTTGAAAGCCTTCGTGAATTGTTCCAAAGACTAGACAATCCTGTATTAATAAGATAGATTAGGTTTAAGTTTACCATTCTTAAGAATGTTAAAAAAACAAAAATGTAAAAGAATAAAGCAATAAAGCAATAAAGCAATAAAACAAACATTACTAAATTAATAAAGCCATAAAACAAGCATTACTAAATTAATAAAGCCATAAAATAATTATTGCAAAATTAACAAAAAAAACTAATTAATTTATTAAAAACAGAAAAAGCACTAACCTTGCAAGTGTTACTAAATTGCTCCAAAATAAATTATGAATAGTAGGAAATCTAAATGGTTTATATAGCCTAGATTAAGTTTAACATTACTTTTTTACTAATGTGGGATAAAAAAAATGAAATTAGTTACTGCATTATTATTAAATTTATATAAGATAAGTTAAAATTAAATAATTACTAACGTTATGAATGTTGAGTAAAAAAAATGTAAATAGTCATTGTTTTGTTACAAATTATATATAAAAAATGTTACGAGAAATTTTACTAGTCTTATATGTCGGGGATAGAAATATGTAATTAGTTAATATATTATTTCAATTTTTTTAATATCATATGAATGTGCGCTTTAATTTTGTAGAGAAATTTTGGAGGGAAAATTTTGAACGAAAATTTTGGAGGGATATTTTCATTCTCATAGCTATAAGATTGTCGGTCGACAGTTGCACCATTCTACTTTTTGGTGAGGACTGTGATAAAATTTCTTTGCAGTTGAGCGATTAAAATTTTTCTATAATTCTATCTTTTAGTGAGAAGTCATGGACTCATCTGAAGTAAATTCCAATGTCAATGAAGAAATGTATTGTTCATCTAGCCAAGATACTGGCAGTGCAAGCAATGTAATCAAGCATGTTATTCGAGAACTTCCTAATTATGAAGATTTTGAAGACACTAGTAAGGAAGAGAGAGAATGTGATTATGATGAAGAGGTTCCTACAAGTGGGGATCTTAAAGACAACAAACAATATGATGACAATTTTCCTCCCAGCGAGGATTTTCAAGGCACCAATGATGATTTTCTTGAATGCGAGGATTTTTGTGGGATTGATGATGATTTTCGTCCCAGCGAAGATTTTAATGGGACAGATGATGATCTTGGTGAGGAAGAAGACATCAATAATGGTGAAAATGATTTTCCTCAAAGCGAGGATTTCAATGGCACAGATGATGACTTTCCTCCAAGCGAGGATTTCAATGGCACAGATGATGACTTTCCTCCAACCAAGGATTTCAATGGAACTGGTGATGAGTTTCCTCCAAGCGAGTATTTCAATGGCACCGATGATGAGTTACCTCCAAGCAATGATTTCAATGGCAACGATGGTGAATATCATCCCAGTGAGTATTTCAATGGCACCAGTGATGATTTTCCTCTGAGTGAGGATTTCAATGGCACGGATGATGATTTTCCTCCTAGTGAAGATTTCAATGGCACTGATGATGATTTTCCTCCGAGTGAAGATTTCAATGGCACTGATGATGATTACCCTATGAGCGAGGATTTCAATGGCACCGATGATCATTCTGTTGATGATGAAGCCAACAATGATGAAGACAATGATTCTCCTTCTAGTAAGGATGTTACAGGCACCAATGATGAAGACAGTGATTCTCCTCCAAGTAAGGATTTTACAGGAAACAATGATGAGAATGTTGAATCTCTAGAGTTCCCTTTCAGTGAAGAATTTAGTGGCACAAATCATGTTGATGGTCACATTGATCTGGCAGCAAGTGATCAACTTATTAGTGATCATGACAATAATTTTCATAATGAATTTGGTGATGAAATTTTCAATGAGGGGGGTCATATGCATCACAATGAAAACATTCATCCTAGTGAGGATGTTGTTGCAGACATAATGGTTGAGGAGATCAGCGACAGAATCCAATGCAGAGCAAGATTAAGTGTAGGACTAGACCTTTTTATGTCAATCCAAAGCATTCCAGTTATACAAGGTCTAGGAAAGAATTGCTCACAAGTCCAAGTTCCGTTACTCATTTGATTTCGAGTGAGTGTTACCACAAAAGTTGTTTGAAAAGTTTAGGCTACAATTATGTCTTGGAGAGAAGGAAGATGTATCTATCAATGAAAAAAAGCATGCAAAATTCATATTTAGTGGGGTGCATGATTTCTACTAGGACAGGTTATGATTATCGCATTGGAAGAATTATGCTTTGTAGAAAGGCATTCAAACGGATTCACTCAATTGGTAATCTTCGATTATCAAGAATCCAAACAAGACTAGAAAAGGATCCTACATTTTACACTGACGATTATCAAGGACAAATCACTGTGCCATCAACACACATTGCAATATCATGGATGCATGATTTCTTTTCCAAGCATGGAGAGAGTATGCCAAATATAGAAACAATACACATTCCAGATAATTTCACAAGGCAGGAAATCTACAACTTATACAAGAATTATGTTCAAAGTGGTCAAGGAAATGACAACTTCATCAGATATGCATATTTCACAAGATTATGGAAAAAGAAGTTCAACAGCGTCTGCATTCCAAAGAGGTCAAGGATGGGGGTCTGCAGTACATGTGCTTCTCTTACAGAAATAAGGGATAGAAAGAGGTATGTTCACAAAACATAAAAACAAATAGATAAATGTCAATTATTGAAGCTAGTTAACAATTTTTTTTGTTATGTTGTTTGTAGATTCCATAATCAATGCACTACAAGAACATCGCAATCAACAATCAAATGAACATAAAAAATTGTACAAACATCGCAAGAAGTGTTATGATGCTCCACATAAGTATATGGGTTTGATAATTGATGGCATGGATCAGAAAAAAACACTCTTGCCACATTTTGTCCATGTGCCAAAGAATTTAAAGGAGGAGAATTTTATTCAGTTTCACTTGCTTGGGTGTATGGTTTTTAATGGTGAAATGATTCCAAAGGTTTACTTTACATCTCCAAATATTCACAATGATGCAAATTTGACCATCAACATAATTCACCATGTCATTACTCATTGGCCTGGTGATTTTCCAGAAGTTCTATATCTACAATTGGACAACACAAGCTGAGAAAACAAAAATCAGGCCGTGTTTGGTTATCTAAGCATGCTTGTGGAATTGGGAATTTTTAAAAAGGTAAAAATTGGGTTCCTTCTTGTTGGGCATACGCATGATCATATTGATCAAATGTTCAGCCATTTTGCAAGGAAATTGAGGAGGAAGAAAGTCGGGAGCCTACCATTGTTGATTGAAATTATAGGGAAAGCATACCATCCAGAGCCTACTGTACAGAAATTGGAAGAAACTGTTGACATGCGAAGATTTCTGTTTGGATCGCATGGAGAAGAAAGGTGCATTGAAAAACTTAATGACATTAGCTTTCAGCATCAATTTTGTATAAAAAAGATTGATGGAAAAACACTATTGTGGGGCAAGAAGTACTCAACTAGCACAGAATGGGGGCCTTCATCAGGTTTGGCATTTCTGAAATTCATCCCAAGTTGTCAAATGTATGCTTCAAATTTATTGTTATTGCAATCATCTACAAAGATTCATAATGTAAGGCGACATAGTAGAGATGTTGATTCTTCTCAATGCTTGGAAGAAATCAAAAAGTCTATTGAAGATACATATGAGTACCTTGATGTTGTTGATTCTATTTGGTGGGAGTCTTTTTTCATGGAGCAGAGTGACATAATTTCAAACTCTACAAATGGAGATATATTTTTGAAGACTCCATTTGCTTGGCCACAAAGTTTATCAAATGAAAGCGAGGTAACAAATGTTGAACCTCGAGCTGTTGAGTTTTCTCAAGTAGAGGAAAAAGAAATGTATATTGGCTCTAGAAGATCATGCGCAAAGCGTTGAGAGATGGAAGACCTTTACAGGGGCTCGGTACAAGATATCAAGGAGGGTTGCATGATTGCAATTTTGGCTACAGATGATCCACGTCATTGTCCATTCTAGATTGCAAAATTTATGAAGGTCAATAAAGAAAATGAAGAAGTAGTATCAATAGAAGTACATTGGTATGCAATAGATACACACCCATTTAATGGTGTGTACAAGGCAGAGATGGCGGTTGAGAAAAAGGCTTGCAGAAAGAGAAAAAGAAAGGGTCAAAAAATAAATCGTCGCCGCATTGACATCTTGAAATTAGAGGAAGTTGATATACTTGTTTATGATTTCAAGTTGACAGAGAAAGACACTCTACGCTCCAAGACTATAGAGATTATCAAGAGGTTGCTGCCACAGCAAGAAGTTGCAAGATGGGAGTCTATTAAACCAAGCCATAGATCCCGAAGGAATATGACATCTAAAATGATGGGAATAGATGTAGACTCAGATGGTGCACCCGTTGATAATAGAGAATAATATGGGTCATCTACATCTTCATCAAGTCCTTCATCTGCAGAAAATGTAGATTCTGATGGGGTGTCAGAATCCATGGATGACTTTGAAGAAGCAGTTTAGATGCTTTTTATTAGTATGATTTTTGTAATTGAAACTCTAGAGGAGTTTTTGATGATGGGGGTGTCAGAATCCATGGATGAATTTGAAGAAGCAGTTTAGATGCTTTTTACTAGTATGATTTTTGTAATTGAAACTCTAGAGGAGTTTTTGAATATTTATATGAACCATTTGTTCTTGTATGGTTTAATATATTATCTCATTATGAATCGCATCATAATTTCTTTGTTTTTATATGGTTAGAGTGGTGAAATTATTAGAGAAATTTGTTTTTTGTTTAAATGCAATTTTCCAGAAAGTTGTAATTTATCTCTTGAAAAAAAAAAACTTTTTTCCAATTTAGGGTTGATTTAAAAATTTTTGTAAACAACAATATGGGATGTTTAGGCCATGGATCTATTTTTTACCCTGAAAAAAATAATACGTGTATACTGGTATAAACACTTTTCTATTTGGGGGGGTGTTTTTGGTGTTTTTTTCGCAAAAATCATTGTTTTTATGGGTAGAGTTCTCGTTCATAGTATGTAGTTCTCGTTTCATAGTATAAGTGGTTTTCAATGTGTGTTGTTGATGGTTAGTTTTACATTGCATTTGCCCTACCTTATGCTTTGCATGTTCACTTTCCATTTCGGCTAGCATGCTATTGAGTTATACTTCTT
Source organism: Larix kaempferi (assembly GCA_027924585.1). Lineage (NCBI taxonomy): Eukaryota > Viridiplantae > Streptophyta > Pinopsida > Pinales > Pinaceae > Larix > Larix kaempferi. The sequence continues at coordinate 9,480 of BSBM01001108.1, read as the reverse complement.
CAACTCTTTCTTCAAAGCTGATAATTTTGTGAGCCTTCTCCTTTGTAGTTTAAAGCATACATTACCTAATTAATGTCTATACTTGAAAGGTAGAGATCCCATGCATATCCTCGAAATTGGCTCTCCCTTATAGATTTTGAGTGTCTATCCACTATGGGTGAAAGTTAAGCTCGGTGGCATACCCCATATCTCACACACTATGTTTGAAAATCAACGTTCTAGTAGCTTTCATGGGTTTTGAAGCTACAAACAAATGGAAAACAAGTAGGCTTAAAATCCTACTTGTGATGGAAGAAGGTATGCCTAACAACCTATTTATTTCCTTCATTGTTTGTGTGTTTTGCACACATGAGAAAAGTGGTAATGGGATTTTCTCAGGTCCTCTAATCCTTCAACCCATTATTCTTAGTTTTGTTTGTCATTTGCGGTGGTAGACCCTGCATGCAAAGGTCCAACTTCATTCAACCTCTTACATGAATTCAAATTTGACTATTATGTGTACATGCTTAATGTTCATACCCTACCATTTCTTGTAGTCTATCATTTAAGTCTCAACAAAAGGGCCCGACCATGCGTGCTCTATATATGTGATTATCCTTGAGTTACTTTTTGGGTCGCAACCTCGTCCAAATCCTCTTTTGGTTGTTGTGGATTAGCATGAAGTGAAAGGCCTTAAGGGTCTTACTCATTTCTACTTCATCCCTAAGCATTTGACTTAGCAATGGCTTTAACCTACTACCATCATTTTCATATGGGTGACAATTGTTTTGATTCTAAAGGTTTGGTATTTCGAAGGACCTATGCTTAGCATTTGCATGGCATTCATATGACTTTTGTGTTTGTTATTTAGATCTTGGATCATGGAGGAATTTGTTGTTAACGACGTTAAGTGTAGACCACGATGGATTGAGAAAGTGGATTTTCCATATTGTTTAAATGGTATCTAGGGTCTTACATATAATATATAATTGTTTTAATGATGTTGTTGGCTCTATGTAATAAACCTTAGAATCAATTAATTTATATTGTTGATGGGTTTGATATTCCTCTCTATTAATGAGTATGCTCTGCATGATTTCTAAATGTGCATGCACACAATTACCCTTATGCATAGTTAATTAGACCTTGATATACATATATGAACAAAGTTTTCGTGTAGGATGTTTTGTAATTTAAGAAGTATGCTACAACGATAGTAGTACCCTCTATTATTCACTTCTTAGAGTTGTTTGATACTCATTCCATTGTGGAAGGTTGTGTGCCTACATTATTTTGTTTTAAAAGTAAAAAGTGTTGAATATATGTCATGATCATAGTGCCCAACTCTTTCACAAGTTGTTACAGTGGGTTGAGATATATTTTTAAATGTATGGATGGGCTAGATTTTTATTTCTCACCCATGTTTGAAAAACAAGTACAAGGTTGAACATTGCTTGGGATATGATAAGCCTTCAAGAACAACTATTGCATCGAATGGTTGGAGTATTAAGTAAATCATGACTAATTCCATAACTATAGTTGTTATAGATTTTAAATACTAGGACATGAGCTTAAAGGAGTAAAGGTGGATGAATAAAGTTTGACTCTTATGTTTAAATGCTCTCCAACAAGTTTCCTCTTCCATACTATCATCTTGATACCTCGTTAATGGTTTTGTACACATTCCCTATGAAATACATACACCCTTGTTGCATGTATAAGAAGACCTATCATAATCATTCCTCGTCATGTGAACTATTGTAATCAATGCATGGAAAACTTGTGATACAATTTTCTTGATCGATCGGTACTAGTGTATGTTTTGGATAGTCTTGTGAACCTATTTCGATAGATCATTGATCTCTCTCTCTCTCCCCCCCCCCCCCTCTCTCTCTCTCTCTCCCTCGATCTCCCTCTCTCTCTCTCTCTCTCTCTCTCTCTCTCTCTCTCTCTCTCCACCTCTAACTCTCCCTCTTTCCCTCTCTCTCTCTCTCTCTCTCTCTCTCTCTCTCTCTCTCTCTCTCTCTCTCCCTCCCTCCCTCCCTCTCTCTCTCTCTCTCTCTCTCTCTCTCTCTCTCTCTCTCCCTCCCTCCCTCTCCTTCTTTCCCTCTCTGCCTCTCCCTCCCTCCTTCTCCTTATCTCTCTCCCCCCTCTCTCTCTACCCCCCACCCCTCTATCATTGTTACATGGAATTTCTTCACCCATACAAAACCCTGTGATGTTGACTTGCCACGATCCCTGAGGTCACTTTCATGGTGAATGAACTTAGATCAGTTTTCCCTACAACTTAAATTTTTTGTGTGGCTTCGACGTGCTTTGCTTTACTAGCAACACGTGTCAAAGTCCATCGACGTAGATTGCTTCACTGTCAACCCGCTTCGATGACGCATCTTGCATTCATGTCAACCCATGTCGATCCAATTCGACGTGTGTTGCTCTATGCCCAGGTTGCGTCGATATCTCCACGGGAAAAAAACTAAGTTTTTGAGAAGCTTCTAGAGTGAAATCTCGAATCATGGCCTTTCCCTCCTATTGTTATGGATCAGGATCAACTTACACCATTGAGGGAGATCATATCTCATCCACACCCCTCATTTATCTCAACCTCTCCCTATCCACATTGTCCTATAAATTGATGCTTTGGTCCATGGGTGAGGGGGAGAACGATTGGCAGTCAGGAAATGATGGAGGAATTACTTTAGACTTCTAGACTCTTGAGATTTTGTATTCAAGGTGAAAGTGACTCGTTGGAGCAAGAAGAACTCATTGGAAGGAATCTACAACACCAAGGCCTAAATGGTTGTAATTTATTTATGTCTTTGATTAATACAATTTTATTTTCCTTTCCATACCTCTGATGTTCTTGATCGTGTATTGTGAGATTCCTTGGTCACTCGCACAGGTCAATTATATCGTTTATATTTCACTTGTTGTTGTCTTGTTCCGATCTTTGGCAGGTTCTTTTGCATGTGAAGTTGGATTGCGGCTGCTCTTGGATCATTACAACGACCATTATATCAGTGGTATATATGTTCTATACTCATCCATTGTTACCATTTAATTGACTTAGGTGAAGGTTTGTACATTTTGTTCCCTTTTCTTCTAGATTTGAATCATTCAGACTAGGGACCTTGATCTTTGTCTGCATTGATTGAGAAATCCTATAAAAAAATTGGCGACCATACTGGGGACTTTGCTCCTCATATCTATCTCTTTTCTTTGCTCTGATCTCTTTTAGATCGTGTCACTTTTTTATTTGAATCTACCTCTATAGAGTCATTGGGTCATCCAAATTACTCCTAGTATCCTAGGTCCACTCAAATCTGTTGAGTTCAGGAGTGGTGTAGCTTTTATTTTTGAAAACATTCGCTCTTTGCGAGCTTGACGCGCTTTACCTTTGTCCTACAAAGCGCCATCGATGCGCCTGGGCTGTGTATTAAACCGTGTTGATCCAGAAAGATGCACGTTGTTGTACTGGTAGACCATGTCGCACTGCAAAATTTTGTAGTGAGGTCTTGTTCCCTGCTTAGACCTGGAGCTAATCATCTCTAGAGTTTATGTAAGAGTTTGTATCTTCCCCAAATCTTTGTTCTTCTGCTTTCATTCTTGAAATTTGGAGTAGTGTTCTTTCTCATTGAGTCTTTGTAGTTAAGCAGTCACTTGCTTTGCGTTGAGTAAATTCATTCTCTTACGAGCATGACGAGTCTTGTAGACCTGTAGGAGCCTCTAATATGCTCTATTTCGAGTCTTGAAACCTCCGAAAGTGTGTTGTCATACCAACTTTTACTAGTGTAAATGTGGTTTGGATTGTTACATCGTTGGGATTGTTTGGGTGAATATTTTTTGTTTTCAAAAGTTGCAGAGCTCTCTCAAAGTGAGCATAGTCGTATTTAGATTTGATTAAGCATAGAATTAAAATGGATTGGGTTCTCATTCTCTTCACCTTTGAAGTGTAGTGCTTAGATTTGTTGGTAAAACACATTTTTTAGATCTTGGATAATTGTTTGAAAAGCTTGAAAGAGTTAAGAATTCTACATGTTTTCTTTCTTTTGACCTTTAGAAAATCTTTGGAAAAAGAGAAGAATTCTTATCACAATCATGGAGTTTCCATTTTCAAGTATTTTTGACAATTAGTTCATGTTCAAAAGAACTCTTAAATAATCCTTTTAACTCTTTGGTGCTTTATTCAAAATTGAGTTGTTTTTGCAAATTAAAAGGCTTCCTTGTTCTTTTATTTTTTATTTGCATCATCCCTTTTGAAAAAGAAAAGAAAAAAAAAAGATTTTTTTTGCTTTGGTGTTATTTTTTGCGTCATTGGGTTTGATTGAAAGAGTGTCACTTGCGTATGTCTTTTGGCTTTGCTTAGGAAGAAAAAGTGAAAGGGTAGCATTTGTATTTTGGGATAGATTGTGATTCTTTCAATAACAAAAGAAAGATCTATTTCCTCTCCTTAAATAGTTTTCATCGAAAAAAATAAAATGCTTGCATCTCATTTAGCTTATATATGCATATTGGTTTGAGTCTACACTTCATGCACCCACTTAACCATACAAGATAAAATCAAATGCTAGTCTAAGCTAAATATTTAGAAACTTGTGTGATAGGATAGAGACATGTTCTTGTGTCTTTAAAACGTAACAACTGGCATTTTTTTCCTGCATTGCATTCCGGGGGCTTGCAGGTTATTCCACGTACTAGTCGGTATATCGAACGACCTTTCACATACCTACGAGTATATAGAAAGGTACTGCATGTACTCGACGGTATATAGGAAGGCTCCTATCGAACGGTTGTGCATTAGACAACACTACTACGGATTGGATATCACATGTACCTTGCGTATATAGGGAAACCCCACTAGGATCCTGAAACCATCTGAGTCAACCATTGGTCGTCTTGACATTGCAATACATCGAGAACAACACTGGGGGGAGCTACTAACGCATGTATTTCCAGGTAGTCGGGTAATACAGTCAGGGGTACGGTCCTAATCCTCCCTAGTTAGTGCTCTGAAAGATTGGGGCCAAGTATTATTGTTGGACCCTGCAGTATATCGCGACTTGTGATGTCTTGACACTCCTGTGAGGATCCAGTTCTTCATCCCCACCTGTCATATAAGTTTGCTTGTGACTTTAGCTTGAGTAGGATTTGAAGTGTGTTTTTCTCTAGAAGACTCTCAGGAGGAGACTTTCATCGGTCGTTCCTGGCCGAACAACCCTTAAGGAGATCCCATAGGGTACAAAAAGTTGCACTTGAATATCCCTTGATTGAGCAAGGAAACACATTGGCATATATGGACCAAACCACTACAACTGGTTCGTGCGAAGAAGAAATTCCAACCACTGAATCAGGAGGGTACTTTTCTCCAACTGTAAATCCGCCCATCACTGATCCTATGGAACCATTGTTACTGGAACAACCTCCTTTGTATGACACATCTTTCCACCACTCACTTGGAGGACACCTTGGTGTTGTCGATTGGATATTCATTCGACTTTCAGATGACCCGATAGCGACTGCTTTTGGTCCAACTACTTCATTTTGGGGAACCTCCTTAGGGCATGTTATTTCCGATTTTGGTTCACCACCGATTGCGGAGACACCACCACCTTCGCGCCCTACCAGACTCGTCTCGAACAAAATATTTTTTTCGAACCACTTCAAGATATCGTGGCTTGCTTACGGATACTTGGAGAATGGGTAAGGGCGCCTTAGTTTCCCTTTCCAATCCACTTCGGAAGTAGTGTATCTTGAACACCATTATCCTATGCATTCCTTTACTCTTCCTTCACCAAGGATATATGTTCCCAACGTGACCTCCTCTGAACCAGGCCTACCATCTTTCCCACCTGTTGCACATCAAAATCAATTGGTCGGGTTCTAGGCCTCTTCTGACCCCAACAACTAGGGGGCAACCTTCAGCCACTGTTAACTTCATGACTGGAACACAACCTTCGAGACAAAGTGTGATGGGAGGCCACCCTCTAGTTATCAATCAGAATATGACTACAGGGGCAACCTGTGATCAATGGTCAAAATATAATCACTGGGAAAAAATTCGGTTGGCGGACAAAATTTTACTGGGGGAAACCCCTAGTTAGTGGACAAAATCTAACTCAGGGGCAACCCCTGGTTAGTGAACAAAATACAAGTGGAGGAAAACCTTTGTTTATGACTTAAAATATGATTGGAGGTCCACCTACAGTCATGGGAACCACCTTCGTAGGCACATCACGTGTGGGGACCATCAGTATGGCTCAACCCACATGGGGTTATACATACCCGGGTAATCAGAATATGGAAATGAGTCACATCTATCAAACTGCTCCAAGAAACCTTTATCCTAGAATACCTTACCCCGGAAACAAAAACACTCTATGGGGTCAACAAACGTTTATGTCGGTTGGACCTCCAACCAGAGGCGCTCCACATTCCCCACCACTAATCCCACCTCCACCTGCACCCCCCACCACTAATCCCACCTCCACCTGCACCCCCACCATCCAGACAACCCCCTCATTCGGTAGGACCCCCTCATGGGGGAGGAGGACATCCATCCAGTCCAACTCTTAACTCAGGAGGACCTCCACCATATGGCCAACCCTCCATGGGAGGACCTTACGATCAATTGATCTATGGTCCTACTGGTACTCAACTGCCTTACCAATATTACCAGTACCCACATCCAAACCGACAGTTACCATTTCTTGCTACTTTAGATATGCCATATATGTCGCATTTGACCAACAATCCCATTCAACATGGCATGAAATGGCCACCCATTTCTATGAAACTGCCATCAGACATACCCAAATTTAACGGCAAACCCGGTGAGGGATCCCAAAAAACCACGTAATGACATATCATTTGTGGTGTTCCTCGAACTCATTAATGGATGATTCTATATGTTTGAGGTTATCCCAACAAACCCTCATCGGCACAGCTGCCGAATGGTACATCGAATTACCACCACACTCTTTCCCCCAACTTTCGATCCTTGGCATTGGCTTTTATTACACATTTTCAATTTCAATCCGCTATGAAACCAACATGAATCTTTTAACTTCCCTCCAGCAATCTACCTCCACTCATATTTTCGACCATATTCACGAATGGAGGGAGAAGACATCGGCTCATCAAGGATCCCATTCCGGATCAATTATTGGCCGATTGGTTTACCAAATCATTATAGCCTATCATAGTCAAAGACATTGCTATGGGAAGGGCGGTTACCAAAGAACAAGATATTGCACATGCCCAGTACTTATACTTAGTCTACGCTCAATCTATCACTTTATACGACATAATTCCGAATGCCCCTCACCCTACACATGACCCAGCGAAACCCCCCCACGGGATCACATGTCGATGGCATTATTGGTTCCGTTAATACCCAGCCTGCCACTCAATCGGTTGGATCACAAAACCATATGGTTTCAACCCCAACCCCGTCACAGGTTGGTAATACCACCACTCATTCACCCAGTACTGCTTCCACCGTGGAGGTGAATTCAGTCCAATCTGCTTCATCTCATAAATCCGGTGGTAAGAAGAAAAACAAAGGTAAATCCAAGAAATCTTCAAACCAACAAGAACACAAAAACAATCCAGACTCTCCTGAAACCAAACCAAAACGAAAGGCCAAGTATCCAATGCTTATTGTGCGGTGATGACCAGTTCACGAAAGAATGCCCTCATCGTGAAGAAGAATTATGTTATTTCTTAGAAACTTATAAGCATTTGCTTGCAACAACATTGATTTGTGATCGGTTATTGAAGTACTCATACCATATTCCTTAGCAAAGTAATGTTCACAATTATTTACTTCAAGCTTCATCTTACTATCAAATCATGTAACACATTTAGTCATATTAGATTTAATCAGACCATAGTGTTGTCATTCAATTTTCTATACTCTTCATGTCAAACCACTTTTTCCAACGATACATAACCTTGTATGCGTCTTTTCCTTGTACTATTAGAGCTTCTTTTATAGATGTGTTGTATGATATTGAACATTTATGACTTAAACCATAACTATTTCTAGTTCCCTTTCTTTTGACTTTTTATTGAGTGACAACACGCATTATCATTTACTCTTTTATTGTTAAATGTTCCATAAATGTTGAAGTTCTAAAAATTTCCAAACTACCTTAGCATCTTCTCAACATTAGCATTGAATGAGATAGATCAACTATGCACAATATTAAGTTAAATTATTGTTGCTAACTTGATGTCTAAGTTGAATGAAATCTATACAATAAGCAACATTACTATTTTAAAGTTATTCTAACCTTGAGTTCGTGCAAATAGACATCTCGCATAAGATATTTTGAAAACAATGTTCAATTTCCATAAAGACAATAGTATTTATCAATCTAAAAGTTGAATACAATAAAAACTATGTGGCATAAGGTTGAAAGTAGGGTTTTAACCATGCCAAAGCTTGATAGATATGTGTATAAACATATGCAAGGTCACCTTATCCAAAACATTAGCATTCGAAACCAATCTATAAGATTTCACCCCGCGACCTTATTGATCATATTTGGATTCGATACAATGGATGCTTAGTTTATATGATGCCACATGGCCATCCTGTATTAGGCTTTTAACATTGATTTGAAAGGGGTGGCACATCCATGAGGTGGTTTGCATTCTCAACCCTACAATACGATTCCAATGTGTGTTGTTGATGGTTAGTTTTACATTGCATTTTCCCTACCTTATGCTTTGCATGTTCACTTTCCATTTTGGCTAGCCTGCTATTGAGTTATACTTCTTCAACTCTTTCTTCAAAGTTGATAATTTTGTGAGCCTTCTCCTTTGTAGTTTAAATACATTACCCAATTAATGTCTATACTTGAAAGGTAGAGATCCCATGCATATCCTCGAAATTGGCTCTCCCTTATAGATTTTGAGTGTTTATCCACTATGGGTGAAAGTTAAGCTCGGTAGCATACCCCGGATCTCACACACTATGTTTGAAAATCAACTTTCTAGTAGCTTTCATGGGTTTTAAAGCTACAAACAAATGGAAAAGATGTAGGCTTAAAATCCTAGTTCTGATGGAACAAGGTATGCCTAACAACCTATTTATTTCCTTCATTGTTTGTGTGTTTTGCACACATGAGTAAAGTGGTAATGGGTTTTTCTCAGGTCCTCTAATCCTTCAACCCATATTCTTAGTTTTGTTTGTTATTTGTGGTGGTAGACCCTGCATGCAAAGGTCCAACTTCATTCAACCTCTCACATGAGTTCAAATTTGACTATTATGTGTACATGCTTAATGTTCACACCCTACAATTTCTTGTAGTCTACCATATAAGTCTCAGCAGAAGGGCCCGACCATGCGTGCTCTATATGTGATTATCCTTGAGTTACTTTTTGGTCGCAACCTCATTCAAATCCTCTTTTGGTTGTTATGGATTAACAGGAAGTGAAAGGCCTTAAGGGTCTTACTCATTTCTACTTCCTCCCTAAACATTTGACTTAGCAATG